>WNWK01000168.1:262500-345000 GCA_009830355.1 Cherax destructor | reverse complement strand
GTGAAGCCTGCTAGTATCCTGTTTGCTGCTCTAACCTGCACCTCCAGGATGCATCTTTCTTGTCTGTGTAATGCTCTGGGATACCTTACTTTCAGTCGAGGATTAGCACTCTGGCCGTCCATCTCTTGCAGTGTTTTACTCTACAAGAAGTACCATCATTTTTGAGACTCGCTAACAAACATAACTTTGTGGCAATGTTTCTGTGTTGCAACACCAGCTGAGGCCCATTGCAGTAAGACACATTGGCAGCATTTAGATGTCTTCATTCTCGAAACGTTTCTCCTGTGCTTCAGGCTTTTTCAGTCTCACAGACGTGATTATAGCACTAGACGAAACAGAAGACTTTTGAAATTATTAATCCCTCAGGCTTGATACAAGATCAGTCCCTCAGCCTTGATAGGAGGTGATCGATCCCTCAGCCTTGATAGGAGGTGATCGATCCCTCAGGCTTGATAGAAGGTGATCAGTCCCTCAGCCTTGATATAATGTGATCAGTCCCACAGCCTTGATAGGAGGTGATCGAGGGAGGGACTGATCACCTTCTGTCAAAACTGAGGGACTGATTATCTATCAAAACTAAGGGACTGATCACCTTTTATCAAAACTAAGGGACTGATCACCTTCTATTAAAACTGAGGGACTGATCACCTTCTATCAAAACTAAGGGACTGATCACCTTCTATCAAAACTAAGGGACTGATCACCTTCTATCAAAACTAAGGGACTGATCACCTTCTATCAAAACTAAGGGACTGTTCACCTTCTATCAAAACTAAGGACTGATCACCTTCTATCAAAACTGAGGGATTGATCACCTTCTATCAAAACTGAGGGACTGATCACCTTCTATCAAAACTAAGGGACTGATCACCTTCTATTAAAACTAAGGGACTGATCACCTTCTATCAAAACTAAGGGACTGATCACCTTCTATCGAAACTGAGAGACTTAACACTTCAAAATTAGCTCAAGAGCCTTTCAGGTGCATAAAGGTGCCTTCCTTCCTTGATAAAAATACAGTTAACCTGGCCAGGTTGGGTTCTGGCCCGGGACTTCTCCATGCAGTGACCCAGCAGCCTTCCTTGATGTGACTAATGCTTAATCAACCCTACACTCCACGTACAATCACTAGACGAGTCAACCCACTCGTCACACCCTCCTCACTTTCTGACGATATCTTTTCAATGCCCGTCGATCAATAACTCTTGACGGATACATCTTCATGATTTTTTTCTTTGACAGATTTAATTAAGAACTTTTCCCAGTTAGATATGCGAACCGTTCTAGATGACTTTCTTTTATCATGTTTTACTCTGTTTATTCTCAGATGTTGTTGTGTAGTCATATTTATCTGGCATTGATTAAAAAATGCAATGGGAAAATGTTCGTCTGTAAATTATGTAAATGGAAAAGACGAGAGAAGATTCAGTGTATAATATTTTGTATACATAACTATCAGCCCGAGGATCTGATGAGTCGGGTGCCCAGGACAGAACCACTTCTTGTTGATACGAGTGTTAATTTAGAAGTTCCCATTCAAATATACGAATATTCATTTGCGACTGTGATTACCTATTTGTAATTACCGCTTCGTGATTACCTTCCTGCAAAAATCTGAACATAATTATGGCATTAGTACCAAGTCTTCAAGCTTCAGATTTTCATACCTTTTTTTTATTTTGGTTTCCGGTAGTTGAAGCATTTACAACGTCCAGTTAGATTCCATTTCACTTTTCTAACTCTTAATGTGAGAAAATAATTTTAGTCTAAGCTCAGCACCAGGGTTAAAGGGATGCATTTAAACGTTGGAGTATTAATTTACGAAACGTTTCGCATATCCGAAGCTTCATGAAGCCATTCAGGCGAGACACTGCTCTAGCGAGCGAAACATTACCTAAATTAATTCGCAAACGTTGCAAGTGGGTCCATTCAGTGATATATATATATATATATATATATATATATATATATATATATATATATATATATATATATATATATATATTAATGTTTAGAATTAGCAGAATAGACGAAATATTCACAAACACTAATCTGAGGGAGAAGGAGATTAGTGTTTTTTAATATTTCGCTTGTTCTGCGTATTATAAACGTTGTAAAAAAAAACTCTCGTTGGTCGATGGATTCTGGTGATGAAATGAAAATCTCAAACCCACCTCCCTGAATGCTGGCTACTTTGGACCAAAATGTCTAACGTCGTGTGTTATGGTAAGTAGTTATTAAGCTCTGGCAACAATTTCCAAATGTATAGAGAAATAAATTTCAGATTAAAGCTATATGAGAAAAAAATATATTAATCTGTGTATTATTAATTACTATTATTAGGTATTTACATCTCACTTAATTCTAGTTAGAATTTAACCTTTATTGTTGAGTAAATATACTATTTGTATTGAATTAACTTTTATTTTTTTCTACATAAATTATACAAGTTGGTTCCGAAATTTTTATTATCATCATCTTTAAAATATGTTAGTTTTATGAAAAGACATTTTAACTTAAGTTCCTTGTAAATCATGTTGATTAAATTGTCGTAGTTGGGTTACTCACTTCATGCTGAAGACAAAACTTTATTAAGAACATAAGAATGGAGGAACACTGCAGAAGGCATACTGGCCCATACAAGGCACGTCCTTATCAAAACCACCACTACCTAAGAATTCACTCCTGCACCCACGACACCAATCAAACCCAGCCCCTCCCACTCATATATTTGTCCAATCTCTTTTTAAAGCCACCCAAGGTCCTAGCCTCTATCACCCTAATCGGAAGATTGTTCCACGCATCTACAACTCTGTTCGAAAACCAGTACTTGCCTATGTCCTTTCTAAATCTAAATTTATCCAATTTAAATCCGTTATTTCTGGTTCTTACTTGGTTCGATATCCTCAGTATTTTATTAATATCTCCTTTGTTTATGCCCAATCATCCACTTGTACACCTCGATGATATCTCCCTCATTCTACGTCTCTCCAGAGAGTGGAGATTCAACGCTCTAAGTCTATCTTCATACGGGAGATTTCTTATACTGTAAATCATTTTAGTCATTCTTCTTTGTATGTTCTCCAATGAATCTATATCCATCCTGTAGTAAGGAGACCAAAACTGAGCTGCATAATCCAAATGAGGTCTCACTAGTGATGTATAGAGCTGTAAAATAACTTTTGGACTTCTGTTGCTTATACTTCTTGAAATAAATCCTAGTAATCTGTTAGCCTTATTGGCACACTTAGGCACTGTTGTCTTGGCTTTAGATTCCTGCTTACCATGACTCCCAAGTCTTTTTCACATTCTGTATGATCAAGCTCAACTTCACCTAGTTTATAAATTCGAGGGATATTTTCATTACCAACGACTAGCACCTTACACTTGTCCACATTGAACTTCATCTGCCACTTTTCAGACCAAGACATTAATTTGTCCAAATCCTCCTGGAGTTCATTGGTATCCTCCTCAGAATGAATTATACGGCCTATTTTTGTATCATCAGCAAATTTACTCATGTCACTTGCAATTCCTTCATCAAGGTCATTTATGTAAATTATGAACAACAATGGGCCCAAAACTGATCCTTGTGGAACGCCACTAGTGACTAATCCCCATTCAGATTTGGCCCCATTAATGGAAATATATTTTAGATTCTTAGATATATATATATATATATATATATATATATATATATATATATATATATATATATATATATATATATATATATATATATATTATTTTTATTAACACATCAGCCTATTCCCACCAAGGCAGGGTGGCCCGAAAAAGAAAAACTTTCATCATCATTCACTCCATCACTGTCTTGCCAGAAGGGTGCTTTACACTACAGTTATAAAACTGCAACATTTACACCCCTCCTTCAGAGTGCCGGCACTGTACTTCCCATCTCCAGAACTCAAGTCCGGCCTGCCGGTTTCCCTGAATCCTTCATAAATGTTACTTTGCTCACACTCCAACAGCACGTCAAGTATTAAAAACCATATGCCTCCATTCACTCCTATCAAATACGCTCACACATGCTTGCTGGAAATCCAAGCCCTCGCACAAAACTTCCTTTACCCCTCCCTCCAACCTTTCCTAGGCCGACCCCTACCACGCCTTCCCTCCACTACAGATTTATACACTCGAAGTCACTCTGTCTCGTTCCATTCTCTCTACATGTCCAAACCACCTCAACAACCCCTCCTCAGCTCTCTGGACAATCGTTTTGGTAATCCCGCACCTCCTCCTAATTTCCAAACTCCGAATTCTCTGCATTATATTCACACCACACATTGACCTCAGACATGACATCTCCACTGCCTCCAGCCTTCTCCTCGTTGCAACATTCATCACCCATGCTTCACACCCATATAAGAGCGTTGGTATAACTATACTCTCATACATTCCCTCTTTACTTCCATGGACAAGGTTCTTTGTCTCCACAGACTCCGAAGTGCTCCACTC
Source organism: Cherax destructor (assembly GCA_009830355.1). NCBI lineage: Eukaryota > Metazoa > Arthropoda > Malacostraca > Decapoda > Parastacidae > Cherax > Cherax destructor. The sequence goes on along the minus strand of WNWK01000168.1, from coordinate 340,524 downwards.
ACCCTTTTCCCCTCATCAATTCTATGATTCACCTCATCCTTCATAGACCCATCCGCCGACATGTCCACTCCCAAATATCTGAATACATTCACCTCCTCCATACTCTCTCCCTCCAATCTGATATCCAATCTTTCGTCACCTATTCTTTTTGTTATCCTCATCACCTTACTCTTTCCTATATTCACTTTCAATTTTCTTCTTTTACACACCCTACCAAATTCATCCACCAACCTCTGCAGCTTCTCTTCAGAATCTCCCAAAAGCACAGTGTCATCAGCAAAAAGCAACTGTGACAACTCCCACTTTCTATTTGTTTCTTTATCTTTTAGCCCAACACCTCTTGCCAAGACCCTCGCATTCACTTCATTTACAACCCCATCTATAAATATATTGAACAACCACGGTGACATCACACATCCTTGTCTAAGGCCCACTTTTACTGGGAAATAGTCCCTTCCCTCCTACACACTCTAACCTGAGCCTCACTATCCTCATAAAAACTCTTCACTGCTTTCAGTAACCTTCCTCCTATTCCATACACCTGCAACATCTGCCACATTGCCCCCCTATCTACCCTATCATACGCCTTTTCCAAATTCATAAATGCCACAAAAACATCTTTACCCTTATCCAAATACTGTTCACCTATATGTTTCACTGTAAACACTTGGTCTACACACCCCTACCTTTCCTAAAGCCCCTTGTTCATCTGCTATCCTGCTTTCTGTTTTACTCTTAATTATTTCAATAATAACTCTACCATACACTTTACCAGGTACACTCAACAGACTTATTCCCCTATAATTTTTGCACTCTCTTTTGTCCCCTTTGCCTTTATACAAAGGAACAATACACGCTCTCTGCCAATCCCTAGGTACCTTACCTCTTCCATACATTTATTAAATAATAGCACCAACCATCCAAAATTATATCCCCACCTGCTTTTAACATTTCTATCTTTATCCCATCAATCCCAGCTGCCTTACCCCTTTCATTCTACCCACTGCCTCACGAACTTCCCTACACCCACAACTGCTCTTCCACACTCCTACAAGATGTTATTCCTCCTTGCCCTACACACGAAATCACAGCTTCCTGTCTTCATCAACATTTAACAAATCCTCAAAATATTCTCTCCATCTTCCCGATACCTCTAACTCTCCATTTAATAACTCTCCTCTCCTATTTTTAACTGTCAAATCCATTTGTTCTCTAGGCTTCCTCAACTTATTAATCTCATTCCAAAACTTTTTCTTATTTTCAACAAAATTTGCTGATAACATCTCACCCACTCTCTCATCTGCTCTCTTTTTACATTGCTTCACCACTCTTTTAACCTCTCTTTTCTCTCCATATACTCTTCCCTCCTTGCATCACTTCTACTTTGTAAAACCTCTCATATGCTAACTTTTTCTCCCTTACTACTCTCTTTACATCATCATTCCACCAATCGCTCCTCTTCCCTCCCGCACCCACTCGCCTGTAACCACAAACTTCTGCTGAACACCTAACACTACATTTTAAATCTACCCCATACATTTTCGACCCCATTGCCTACACTCTCACTAGCCCATCTATCCTCCAATAGTTGTTTATATCTTACCCTAACTGCCTCCTCTTTTAGTTTATAAACCTTCACCTCTCTTTTACTTACTGATTCTATTTTCCTTGTATCCCATCTACCTTTTACTCCCACTGTAGCTATAACTAAAAAGTGATCTGATATATCTGTAGCCCCTCTATAAACATGTACATCCTGAAGTCTACTCAACAGTCTTTTATCTATCAATACATAGTCCAACAAACTACTGTCATTACGCCCTACATCATATCTTGTATACTTATTTATCCTCTTTTTCTTAAAATATGTATTACCTATAACTAAACCCTTAATATACAAAATTCAATCAAAGGGCTCCCATTATCATTTACACCTGGCACCCCAAACTTACCTACTACACCCTCTCTGCATGTTTCTCCCACTTTAGCATTTAGGTCCCCTACCACAATTACTCTCTCATTTGGTTCAAAAGTTCTATACATTCGCTTAACATCTCTCAAAATCTCTCTCTCCCTCTACACTCCTCTCTTCTCCAGGTGCATACACGCTTATTATGACCCACTTTTCGCATCCGACCCTTATTTTAATCCACATAATCCTTGAATTTACACATTTATATTCCCTCTTTTCCTTCCATAACTGATCCTTCAACATTATTGCTACCCCTTCCTTAGCTCTAACTCTCTCAGATACTCCTGACTTAATCCCATTTATTTCTCCCCACTGAAACTCGCCTACCCCCTTCAGCTTTGTTTCGCTTAGGGCCAGGACATCCAACTTCTTTTCATTCATAACATCGGCAATCATCTCTTTCTTATCATCCCTTACATCCACGCACATTCAGACAACCCAATTTTATAAAGTTTTTCTTCTCGTTTTTAGTAGATTTGTACAGGAGAAGGGGTTACTAGCCCATTGCTCCCGGCATCTTAGTCGCCTCATACGACACGCATGGCTTACGGAGGAAAGATTCTTTTCCACTTCCCCATGGACAATAGAGAAAATAAAAGGAACAAGAGCTATTAAGAAAAAGAAGAAAAACCTAGATGTGTGTATGTATATATATGCATGTGTATGCCAGTGTAGTGTGACCTAAAGTGTAAGTAGAAGTAGCTAGATATACCTGTTATCCAGCGTGTTTATGAGACAGAAAAGACACCAGCAATCCTACCATCATGTAAAACAGTTTCAGGTTTCTGTTTCACAGTCACCTGGCAGGACGTAGTACCTCCCTGGGTGGTTGCTGTCTACCAACCTACTACCTTATATATATATATATATATATATATATATATATATATATATATATATATATATATATATATATATATATATATATAAATATATATATATATATATATATATATATATTTATTAAAAATTTATTTAGGTAACCTAGGGATTGGCAGAGAGCGTGTATTGTTCCTTTGTATAAAGGCAAAGGGGACAAAAGAGAGTGCAAAAATTATAGGGGAATAAGTCTGTTGAGTGTACCTGGTAAAGTGTATGGTAGAGTTATTATTGAAAGAATTAAGAGTAAAACAGAAAGCAGGATAGCAGATGAACAAGGGGCTTTAGGAAAGGTAGGGGTGTGTAGACCAAGTGTTTACAGTGAAACATATGGTGAACAGTATTTGGATAAGGGTAAAGATGTTTTGTGGCATTTATGGATTTGGAAAAGGCGTATGATAGGGTAGATAGGGGGCAATGTGGCAGATGTTGCAGGTGTATGGAATAGGAGGAAGGTTACTGAAAGCAGTGAAGAGTTTTTATGAGGATAGTGAGGCTCAGGTTAGAGTGTGTAGGAGGGAAGGGACTATTTCCCAGTAAAAGTGGGCCTTAGACAAGGATGTGTGATGTCACCGTGGTTGTTCAATATATTTATAGATGGGGTTGTAAGAGAAGTGAATGCGAGGGTCTTGGCAAGAGGTGTTGGGCTAAAAGATAAAGAAGCAAATACAAAGTGGGAGTTGTCACAGTTGCTTTTTGCTGATGACACTGTGCTTTTGGGAGATTCTGAAGAGAAGCTGCAGAGGTTGGTGGATGAATTTGGTAGGGTGTGTAAAAGAAGAAAATTGAAAGTGAATATAGGAAAGAGTAAGGTGATGAGGATAACAAAAAGAATAGGTGACGAAAGATTGGATATCAGATTGGAGGAGAGAGTATGGAGGAGGTGAATGTATTCAGATATTTGGGAGTGGACATGTCGGCGGATGGGTCTATGAAGGATGAGGTGAATCATAGAATTGATGAGGGAAAAGGGTGAGTGGAGCACTTCGGAGTCTGTGGAGACAAGAACCTTGTCCATGGAAGTAAAGAGAGGAATGTATGAGAGTATAGTTATACCAACGCTCTTATATGGGTGTGAAGCATGGGTGATGAATGTTGCAACGAGGAGAAGGCTGGAGGCAGTGGAGATGTCATGTCTGAGGTCAATGTGTGGTGTGAATATAATGCAGAGAATTCGGAGTTTGGAAATTAGGAGGAGGTGCGGGATTACCAAAACGATTGTCCAGAGAGCTGAGGAGGGGTTGTTGAGGTGGTTTGGACATGTAGAGAGAATGGAAAGAGACAGAGTGACTTCGAGAGTGTATAAATCTGTAGTGGAGGGAAGGCGGGGTAGGGGTCGGCCTAGGAAAGGTTGGAGGGAGGGTAAAGGAAGTTTTGTGTGGAGGGCTTGGACTTCCAGCAAGCATTGTGAGCGTATTTGATAGGAGTGAATGGAGGCATATGGTTTTAATACTTGACGTGCTGTTGAGTGTGAGCAAAGTAACATTTATGAAGGGATTCAGGGAAACCGGCAGGCCGGACTTGAGTTCTGGAGATGGGAAGTACAGTGCCGGCACTCTGAAGGAGGGGTGTTAATGTTGCAGTTTTATAACTGTAGTGTAAAGCACCCTTCTGGCAAGACAGTGATGGAGTGAATGATGATCAAGGTTTTTCTTTTTCGGGCCACCCTGCCTTGGTGGGAATCGGCCGATGTGTTAAAAAAAAAAAAAAAAAAAATATATATATATATATCTGCCACTAGTCAAGGATTCGAACCCATGTTGTTTTGGCCCTCCTCGTGGTGAGCGAAAACCACATGACGCTCTAACCCACAGGACCACCAAATCCTATAGGAATCACGCACTCAGCAGAGCTAGGTGTTTTACCATTATCAACACCACCGTATGTCCTCGGATCACGGTAAAACATCTAGCTCTGCTGTGTGCGTGATTCTTGTAGAATTTGGTGGTCCTGTGGGTTAGAGCGTCATGTGGTTTTCGCTCGCCATGAGGCGGGCCAAAATAACATGGGTTGGAATCCTTGGCTAGTCGCAGTGTTGTTATTGATCAATACCACTCGTTCGTGGGTTACAATATATATATATATATATATATATATATATATATATATATATATATATATATAAACTTTCAGTTTAAATGAAACTTTTCATATATAAGGTGTCCAGCAGAAAGCTAAACACACCACACAGACAGTGTACTTGCCAACATTACATATTTTTCCTGACGAGAGCTCCAGCTCAAGGACTAATATCCCGGCAAAGCCGAACAGTGATCCACTTCAATAACAATTTCCTATACAACTTGAAATAACTCTCTCACTCATCTCACGCTGAGTCCTGGAAAAACTTGTGGCACGAAGATATACAGAAATAAGATCCTCTTGCCTTTATAAGTGCCATCCCGGATGGCTTTTTAATATTCTCCAAGGCACTTGGCTGCTTAGTCAATGGGGCTTAATGCTTACTGATTCCACGAGTGTCATTAACGTTGTATGTCACCTGTCCATCACCATGAGATTTAAAGAAGTATTTACACAGGAGACAGGAAGGACTCCAGGAATTCAGAATAGGGAGGTATACCAACAAGTGCTGGATGAAATACACACAACCGAGGAGGAGGTGAAGAAGCTGCTATGTGAACTCGATACCTCAAAAGCGGTGGGACCGGACAACATTTCTCCGTGGGTCCTTAGAGAGGGAGCAGAGATGTTGTGTGTGCCACTAACACAAATCTTCAACACATCCATTGAAACTGGGCAACTACCTGAGGCGTGGAAGATGGCAAATGTAGTCCCAATTTTTAAGAAAGGAGACAGACACGAGGCATTAAACTACAGACCTGTGTCACTGACGTGTATAGTATGCAAAGTCATGGAGAAGATCATCAGGAGGAGATGGTGGAGCACCTAGAAAGACACAAGCTTATAAACGACAACCAGCACTGGTTTCAGGGAAGGAAAATCCTGTGTCACAAACCTACTGGAGTTTTATGACAAGGTAACAGAAGTAAGACACGAGAGAGAGTGTGGATAGACTGCATTTTTGGACTGCAAGAAGGCGTTCGACACAGTTCCTCACAAGAGATTAATGCAAAAGCTAGAGGATCAGGACACGTAACAGGAAAAGCACTGCAATGGATCAGAGAATATCTGACAGGAGGCAACAACGAGTCATGGTACGTGACGAGATGTCAGAGTGGGCACCTGTGACGAGTGGAGTTCCACAAGGGTCAGTCCTAGGACCTGTACTGTTTTTGGTAAATGTGAATGACATAACGGAAGGGATAGACTCAGAAGTGTCCCTGTTTGCAGATGATGTGAAGTTAATGAGAAGAATCAAATCAGTCGAGGATCAGGCAGGACTACAAAGAGACCTGGACAGGCTGCAAGCCTAGTCCAGTAACTGGCTCTTTGAATTTAACCCTGCCAAATGTAAAGTCATGAATATCGGGGAAGGGCAAAGAAGACCGCAGACAGAGTATAGTCTAGGTGGCCAAAGACTGCAAACCTCACTCAAAGAAAAAGATCTTGGGGTGAGTATAATACCGAGCACATCTCCTGAGGCACACATCAATCAGATAACTGCTGCAGCATACGGGCGGCTGGCAAACCTAAGAATAGCGTTCCAATACCTCACCAAGGAATCATTCAAGACTCTGTATACCATATACGTCAGGCCCATACTGGAGTATGCAGCACCAGTTTGGAACCCACACCTGGTCAAGCACGTCAAGAAATTAGAGAAAGTGCAAAGGTTTGCAACAAGACTAGTCCCAGAGCTAAGGGGATTGTCCTACGAAGAAAGGTTAAGGAAATCGGCCTGACGACACTAGAGGACAGGAGGGTTAGGGAGACATGATAACGACATATAAAATACTGCGAGGAATAGATAAGGTGGACAGAGACAAGATGTTCCAGAGAGGGGACAGAGAAACAAGGGGTCACAATTGGAAGTTGAAGACTCCTATGAGTCAAAGGGATGTTAGGAAGTATTTCTTCAGTCATAGAGTTGTCAGGAAGTGGAATAGCTTGGAAAGCGACATAGTGGAGGCAGGAACCATACATAGTTTTAAGACTAGGTTTGATAAAGCTCATGGAGCAGGGAGAGAGAGTACCTAGTAGCAATCAGTGAAGAGGCGGGGCCAAGAGCTATGACTCGACCCCTGCAACCACAAATAGGTGAGTACAAATAGGTGAGTACACAAACACACACACACACACACACATATATATATATATATATATATATATATATATATATATATATATATATATATATATATATATATATATATGTCGTGCCGATTAGGTAAAACTGGTCAATTAGCAAGAACTCATCTAAAATTAAGTCCTTTCTAAAATTTTCTCTTATACGTTTAAAGATATATTTTTTAATTTATGTTAATGTAAGAATTTATAATTTTGTACCAAGAGAAACTTTGAAAACCTACCTAACCTTATTACAACAAGCGCAATTTAATTTAGCCTAACCCAACTAAATATATTTTAGATACGTTAACATTAATTTAATAATAAACAAATACAATGAAATATATTTTTCGTTATGTTCAGAATGATTTTGGCGAAATTATTGCATACACAAATTTTCACTTGTCTTATATAGCAAGGTGAGCGTTGCTATTTAAGCTAAAATCGCAAGTTTTACCTAATCGGCACGACATATATATATATATATATATATATATATATTATATATATTATATATATTCACAAACACTAATCTCTGGCCGAAGGAGACTCGATGCAGTGGATGAGATGAAATAGTTAACACCACCTGTCTGAAAGCTGGCTGTCTTGGATCAAAACGTCTAGTGTTGGCTGGGCGCCAAGGTATTGTCCAGTGTGGTACGGTGGTAAAAGCACTGCGTACCTTGTTCTAAGGTTCGTAGGTTCGAGTCTCCTTCGGCCAGAGATTAGTGTTTGTGAATATTTCGCCTGTTCTGCGAATTTTAATTGGAATTTCTTGACAGGGAATTTAGAATCTAACGACTTTTTAGAAGTAGTTCAGGATTGCTTTTTGAAGCAGTTTGTGACAGAACCTACAAGGGGAAATAACCTACTTGACTTAAGAACATAAGAACATAAGAAAGGAGGAACACTGCAGCAGGCCTGTTGGCCCATACTAGGCAGGTCCTTCACAATCCGTCCCACTAACAGAATATTTGCTCAACCCAATTTTCAATGCTACCCAAGAAATAAGCTTTGACAATTCTACCCACTCATGCGCGAGTCCCACTCAAATCCAACCCCTCTCACTCATGAATTTATCCAACCTAAATTTGAAACTACCCAAGGTCCTAGCTTCAATAACCCTACTAGGCAGACTGTTCCACTCATCAACTACCCTATTTCCAAACCAATACTTTCCTATATCCTTTCTAAATCTAAACTTATCTAACTTGAATCCATTATTGCGGGTTCTCTCTTGAGAGATATCCTCAAGACCTTATTTATATCCCCTTTGTTAATACCCATTTTCCACTTGTATACCTCGATCATGTCTCCCTCATTCTACGTCTTACAAGTGAATGTAATTTTAGGGTCTTCAATCTTTCTTCGTAAGGAAGATTTCTAATGCTATGTATTAATTTAGTCATTCTACGCTGAATGTTTTCTAACGAATTTATGTCCATTCTGTAATATGGAGACCAGAACTGAGCTGCGTAATCTAGGTGAGGCCTTACTAATGATGTATAAAGCTGTAATATAACCTCTGGACTTCTGTTGCTAACACTTCTTGATATAAATCCCAGTAATCTATTTGCCTTATTACGTACGCTTAGGCATTGCTGTCTTGGTTTAAGGTTGCTGCTTACCATCACCCCAAGTCCTTCTCGCAATCTGTATGGCTAAGTTCTACGTTATTTAACTTATAAGTGCTTGGGTTATGGACACTCCCGAGCTTCAGAACCTTGCATTTATCTACATTGAACTGCATCTGCCACTTTTCTGACCACGAATTAAGTTTGTCTAAATCTTCCTGAAGTTCTATGACATCTATGTTTGAATCAATTATCCTACATATCTTCGTGTCGTCGGCGAATTTGCTCATATCACTAGTAATTCCCTCATCAAGGTCATTGATATATATTATAAATAACAATGGGCCTAAGACTGATCCCTGTGGAACATCACTTGTTACAAGTCCCCATTCGGATTTAACCCCATTTATGCACACTCTCTTCTTCCTATTGGTGAGCCATGACTCGATCCATGACAGCACTGGTTCTGGCAATGCATCAGACCCTCTAGTGCAAGCCAGTCAGTTCCAATTCATCCATTCACACCCACTAATGTATTTCTCTAACCTATTTTTTAAACAATATTTTAGCTTCAAATATGTTACTCAGGAGTTTGTTCCACTCATCCACAACTCTACTGCCAAACAGTGCTTCCCTATATCCTTTATAAATCTAAATTTTTCTTTGTACGCTTTCCAGCAAATTTATGTAAATTCTGTAATATGGTGACCAGAATTGTGCAGCATAATCTAAATGAGGACTTAAACTATATATTGAGTTGAAGAATAACCTGTGGATTCTTGTTAAACATATATATATATATATATATATATATATATATATATATATATATATATATATATATATATATATATATATATATATATATATATATATATATATTATTTATATATATAATATGAAATTTACATACAATTCATTAGTACGTATATATGGTCGATTTATCTCGATAAAACTGCCATATTCATTCTCCATCATACCCCTTATTATTTCCTATCTATCTCTACCTCCTGTCTATAACTTTTCTTGCCCCTGTTATGTGATGATAAATATAAATTTCATTTTCTTCTATAGCTAGGCTGTGCCCAGAGATAGCATTTCCCAAGTGATAGTAACTCCAGCTGTGCTGGAAGGAACCCTCTGAAGGTGTCGTAACTGATGAACCCTTGCTGGAATACTTGACGATATCCTCGTTGCCCCACTGAAGTCTCTCTTCTCCAGTCTGTATTCGACTGAAGAAGCCTGCTGAGCAGGCGAAACGTTTCGACAATATAGATACCTAACTTTTGCAAGTGTCTTATCTACTTGTCGGTACTGTATTATATTAATATAATAATGGCGGGTGTTTTCAAAAGTTTTGGTAGACAGACACTTCAATATTGATGTTTCGCCCCCAAGCAGAGCGAAACGTCGTCTGTAAGAAAGTCTTGCTCGGCATCATGTACCTTGCTATTATACATGGTTCGTCACGGCATTATGCCGGGGGGGCGGCATAATGCCGTGACGATCACTGTACGTGTTCCAAGTTGACCCAGACTCTGCTGTTTGCAAAGCTAGACTTTTTAACCATAATATCCTATACTACTTCTTAAGAGGCATAAAGATACTGGTAGCAGAGGATCCTTTAAGTAAAACATTTCGCCCATTGCTGGGCGAAACGTTGTATTACAAGAATTCTCTGCTACCAGTGTCTTTATTCCCACACATCGATTTTTAAAATTTTGTGACTATTTCTTAAATCCTTATTTGTCTTTGACAAATGGCTCATGATCCAAGGAAATGGAGCAACACTTGATTCTTCTTTTGCTCAGGTACGTTTTTTAACATTAAATAAAAACAAATATTTGGGCTAATCCTATGGGCTTTGAGGAAGCGTTAAATTCGTAGGGGTTACACGGCCCCTGGGGAATGAAGAACAATCAGGTTTGATTCGGGGGAAAATTAGGTTAGCCTCAGTTTCCTGGATTAAGAGCCTTACCAACAGTACCAGGGGAAAGAATCCCACGGGTGAGTCAACCTCTAGTTTACCTAGCAGGTGATTATCGTGTCTACTAACCCACGCATATACATGAGTGGGTGTGAGTTTGACTTGGCTAACTTGGGCCAGTAGGTCCGATGCAGTGCTCCTTCCTTCTTAAGTGGATGTGACTTGGACCTGCCTAGCGTGGGCCAGTAGGTGACTTGGACCTGCCTAGCATGGGCCAGTAGGTGACTTGGACCTGCCTAGCATGGGCCAGTAGGTGACTTGGACCTGTCTAGCATGGGCCAGTAGGTGACTTGGACCTGCATAGCATGGATCAGTAGGTGACTTGGACCTGCCTAGCATGGGCCAGTAGGTGACTTGGACCTGCCCAGCATGGACCAGTCGGACTGCTTCATTGCTCCTTCTTTCTTACGACTCACGAAATCGTAATGACACGATTGCAAACAAACCATACCACGGGTGGGATTGAACTCGTGGCGAGGGAGTCTGGAGTTTTAAGACTCACTCGCCACGAGTTCAATCCCCACCTGTGGTATGGTTTCTTAGGTGGGTTACCTTGGGACTGTTCGTGGGGTCAGTGCCCCAGCGGCCTAGTCCCAGATAGATTTCCTGATCAACCAGGCTGTTGTAGCTTGAATGATATCTACATTCCACCCACATTTCATTCCATAAATGCTTTCTAGAGTTAAACGAAGTTATATTTAAACTCTATTATTTCAACAAATCAACAAATATACCAAAATCGAAAGAAAATAAAAAAAACAGAATAACAAATTATACATCAAGTTTATTATATAATTTATATAAATTTACAAGAAATGACATGATAGCTGGAAGAATATCTTAAAAGAAAATGTCAGTATGTTAACATGTAAGGGAGAGGTTGATATTAGAAACTGGTTTATGTCAAGACGAACAGATGAGTGGCAGACTAAGCATCACCACACGTGTATACTGAGGGAGACTTGATTTGATTCTGTTGTTCTTAATGAAAAAATTATTAAATAAGCGATATATATATATATATATATATATATATATATATATATATATATATATATATATATATATATATATATATATATATATATATATATATATATATAATCGCGAACAAGCGATACAAGATGCAAAACAACCACGGGGGTGGGGAATTGACTAATAACTCTAGGCCTTTTACTGCAATCAACATACCATCAGGAGCTTGCAATGTTGCAGCAGAAATGAGTAGGAGGAACGACTCAAGCTAGAGACGTTCCCTTGAAAGGAGTTGCCTGGACTTCCTACTCATTTCTGCAACATAGCAAGTTCCTGATGTGTTGATTGCAACACGAAAGGCCTGGAGCTATTATTCAGTCCCCCTCCCGTGGTTGTTGTGGGTTGTAATATATACATACATAAATATAAATATATATATATATATATATATATATATATATATATATATATATATATATATATATATATATATATATATATATATATATATATAATTGGCACATGATTCAACTCTAAACGTAAAATATTAGTTTTGCATAAGTTGTAAATAACAAGAATTTTCATAGGCATTTACAAACATTTTCTATGGCGCACATACACACACACACACACACACATACATTCAGAAAATACTGTTATAAACGTACAGATACGTACACTCATGTAATCAAATTCTTATACATATGTAAATACATCCGCAAGTACATGTAGGGATTTATACAGCAATTAAGGGAAGGAATTTATCGTGGAAACCAAGAAAGTTGTAGGTGGTGGTTGTAAGGGTGAAGATGGGGGGGGGGGCGCAGAAGGAAAGATGAGAGTCTTAACACACACTTCCAGAGCAAGAGTGTGTGCTGGGTATCAAGAGTCTCACAAAAGATCAGTTCCTCTTTTATGTAAACTAAGATGACAGCTGATGATATTGTGTAAGTTAAATGCATTCCTCGAGTTATAACTCACTGACGGCAACAAAGATGCATTCCTTGAGTTATAACTCACTGACGGCCACAGCAACACACCACCGACACACATTACTTATACTGTCTGTCTCTTCTCTTATATAGATCCGGTTTCAGTAGGAAGTTTTTTCAGGTGCTTCTCATCTGGTCAAACTTTCGTGAATGCTGTCGAGAAACTGTTTACAAGCACATTATATATATATATATATATATATATATATATTATGCAAATGAATATCACAGTAGGTAACATTTTTAATATTTAAATTAATAACATATAAAGAGGCATCAGCAAATAAATAGTCTGCAAACAAACATTTTACTCTATCTTAATACGAGAATGGTAAATAGAATAAATCAAGTATTCATATAAAAACTGTGTCAGTCCGTTTATCTGCCGTTGTCAGGTGCGATGGGTTCCTGGCGTAACCTTTTTGACACGCTTGAGGTGTTCCCGTGTTCGGTGTGGTTATGTGCTGTGTGTGTTTGTTCTTGGGTAGTGCTGGGCGTGAGGGCGTCCGGGATAGTGTTGTGGGTATCTTTTACTCCTGGGGAAGCATCCACGCTTCCCTTCTGAGGGAGTGTAACCCTATTAGAGGAGCGGTCTTTAGTACTGGCTGCGGTATCGTACAAGGCGTGAGCATTTCCCTCCCGGGATCGACTATTGCTGTGTCTTGACGATCCTCTGCTCTCCTGCTGGGGAAGTATGTGGGTGGCGCCTCCGAGTTCGTAGTGAAGAGAATGTAGCTGAAAGGTGTCTGGGGGACAAGGCTGAGCTTTGTCATAGTATTCACCCGCTAACTTGCGTTCACCCCTATGAGACGAGCGAGGTCGCTGGAGTGTAGCGAAGTGTACGGGGGTCTGGCGGCGTCGACGAGAGTCCAGGGTACTGTACCCTGCTGGGCCTCCACCTGTGTTCATAACAGAGTCGTAATTAATAATATTATTTATAAATACAGTAACACTTTATAACCAACAAATTGATGAATAAGACACAAGTGTAACATAGCCAGCTGTTAAAGTGTACTCTTATAAAGACTGGTGGAGTGATCACATCGACTCCAGGGTGAGGGACTGATTACCTCATACTCTTTCTGATCTTCAACTATTATTCTCTGTACTGGACTGAGGAAGCCACTGAGTGACGAAACATTACCACAGTAAAAATACCCAAGTGTTTGTTGCACAAGTGTCTAATTTCATCATTATTTATATGCAACTTATACATTGTGTAAGCAATATTAAATGAGAACAGTAGCATCATAATGTCATGGATGGACGAATTAGCAACTAATCCACAAATTAAGGATGAAAGCTGGACGGTGTTTCTCGTACATCCTGGATAATTATCCAGGAGATCCTAAACGTTAAAGTTTCTTCTCTATTCTGGAAATGCGAACATCAACTAAAATATCGGGATTTTGTTTTCACCATTTCGTGAAAGAAACAAATTGGACATGGTGGTCATTCGTGATAGTTCTCTCTCACGAAAGACCACCATCGTATCGACTTTGTGTTCAAGTGAGAAAAAATTCTAAAATTAATTTTGCTGTAATCCCCATCCTAAATATTGCATAAAGGAAAACTTTTTTTAACAGGTGTAAACGTATTATTCACAAATCTGCGAGGTGTCAGCCTTCCAAAATGTGACTTGGCCAATAGTGGCTTCCTCACAAGCCTTCAGTGTACGAGAGTGCCCCGCTTTACAGCGCTTCGCTTTATGGCGTTTCGCTAATACAGCTGTTTTTCAATGACACCCATTCTTCATTCAGACTTCCTACAATAAATATATTCACTTGGAATTTCACATTTTTTTAACAGTGGTTGTTTTGAATATATATTATTATTTGATTATATTTCACAGTGGTTGTTTTGTTGATAAATCGTAATAGTCACATTTTTCTACAGTTCCACAGTGTAGTTCTCTAGGCTCGACCCTTCGTTATCGCTGACGGGAATTGTGTACCATGATCCTCCTCTCTCTGTCCCGCCCCCTGCCCTCCTCTCGTATATATACTGTCCCCCTTACCTTCATGTCTTAGTGTGACTTCTTAATGGTTCAAATCGAACCGAAACGTCGTTGTAAGTTTCTCTTTTATGTGCGGGTTATTTGTGTATTATTCCAGTCACGGTATTGTGCCTTTTCGTTCTTTAAATCTGTATAAAATTCTGAAAAAAAAAAATCAAATTTTCCAAAGCACAGTTATCTTACCTGTAGTGAACGCTTGTCTGTAGTCCACGTGATAATTGTCGGGTTTTAAAGAGAAGAGTTCCGTAGGGTTCAGATTCGTGTATGTTGGTGGTTCATGCAGGGCGTCGAGTGGCAGTTGTTGAAACGGTGTTGGTGGTTGTTGCAGACGTAGTTGGTGTTTGTCTTGAGATGACTGAGAGCGTAGTTGGGGAGATTGTTGAGGTGAATGTGAATTGGATTGGGGTGACTGATGCGGGCTACTTGTGTGAGATGATTGTGGAGGACTTGATCGTTGTTTCTGCAGTGGCGAAGTTGATTGCCGTCTCTGCAATAGTGGACTTGATTGCTGTTGCCCCAGTGGAGGACTTAATTGTTGTTGCTGGTGCAATGGCGAAGTTGACTGTTGTTGCTGCAATGGCGGGCTTGACTGTTGTTGCTGCAGCAATGGCGGACTTGACTGTTGCTGCTGCAGTAATGGCGGATTTGATTGCTGTTGCTGGTGCGATGGCGGACTTGATTGTTGTTGCTGCAGCAATGGCGGACTTGACTGTTGTTGCTGCAGCAATGGCGGACTTGACTGCTGCTGCTGCAGTAATGGCGGACTTGACTGCTGATTTTGCAGTGACGGAATTGATTGGTGTTGCTGCTGATGCAATGGCGGACTTGAGTGCTGTTGCTGAAGTGACTTAGGGCTTGGCCGCCCCTGTTGCGGCACTGCCTGAACCAGCTGTCTCTGTTGCAACGATTGCAAACGCAGTTGAGATAGATGTTGTGCTGAGTGTCGACGTTGTAGTTGTGTCTGGTGGTTCTGCTGGAGGTGTGGCTGGTGGTTCTGTTGGAGGTGTTCTGTCAGGTGGTTCTGTTGGAGGTGTTGTGTTTGGCGGTTCTGTTCGTGATGTGTTGCAACTTGTTGAAGTGTCTCGGGTTGTTCCAGTGTTTGTGCTTTGTATATTACTTGTGGATTATGCGAGGCTTGTGAATTGTGTGATGCGTGCTGATAATGAGATGTTTTTTGTGGATTATGTGATTGTTGCGAATTGTGTGATTGTTGTGGGTTATGTTGGTGTTGTAATGCAGGTGAGTGAAGTGAGTTTTTTACAGTGTGTTGTTTATGCTGTGACTGTTGTGGGTTATATTTATTCTGCTGTGACCCTTGTAGGCTGTGTTGCGATGACTCTTCGTTTTTTTGATCTGCTTGCTGTGTGCTGTGGTGCAGTTGATGTGATATGTGTTGGTTATGCTGTTCCTGTGGTGTCTGCTGAAGCAGTTGCTGCGCCTGTGCCAGGCGCAGCAGATACTGTTGCTGGGAGTGACGTGGGAGGGCATGGAGAGTGTCTTGAATCAGCTGCGGCGTGGCCTGCTGCTGCGCACCCACCAGGGTCAATGGACGGAGGTAGCCCTGGGTGTAGACGCGGGAGCCGTTGCTGTGGTTGGAACAGAGGGAGTACTGGTCATCCGCTGGGTATGTGTCCGAACTCCTCCTTCGTGGCCCGTCCGGAGGAACATTGTCGTAGACGCTGGAACCCAGCGAACACACGTCCGGTTCCGTTGGGAAATTGACCAGATCGTGATCGCAGTGGGGCGCAACTCCCTCAGGAGAGGGGCCTTCGCTAGAAGAGGCAGCGACGGCAGCCTGCTGTGAGGGGTCGTCATCCGTGTGTTGATGTCTGTCACCATTCTGTGGAGTAAAAGTAATGGTTAGAGGAAGTAAATAGTGATGGTGGGTGAGATAACAAACTGTCAATAAGTACAGTATGGAAACAAAGAAGACACAAGTTGCAGAAGAAGATGTTATTGGGAAAACGTCGTGATCTTTGAAGAGCTTTATTAAGTGGTGAGTTTGTTGTGAAACCGATATCCAGCCTGTGGACGGCAGGCAAGAACTTATGGACACAAGAATGGCTTGGGAAGTAGACCCAAAAGGGTTAATACGAGTACATCTGGATAAATATTTACTAAGACGCATGTGCAACATCTGGGTATTTATATTTGTAGACGTTTCGCCATCCAGTGGCTTTACCACTACAAATTCAAGGACATAATGGAAAAACTGTAGAACTATATACAAAAGATAAGGTAATGAGTCCTTTAACCTTAGAGTTGGTGAAGAGTACAATAGTCTAGAAGGATTTGTATTGATATCCACTGGATGGCGAAACGTCAAGGGTGGAAACATTGGGCGTGTTTCCTTACACTTAGTCCCTCTTCACCTAGCAGTAAGTAGGTACCTGGGTGTTGACTGGTGTGGGTCGCATCCTGGGGGTACAAGATTTAAGGACAACAATAGAAATAAAACAGTCCTCGATGGCGCACTTGGGTTAACCGAGGTAGCTAACTCGTTGAGGTTAAAAATCCGAACAAATCATATCTAACTAGTCACTGATGTTGCTGCTACTAGTGAAGGGTAACTGACCTAGCACACTAACGTTGTCACTGTGACCTTCAGTATGTTCTGAGGTGACCACCAACAGCCTGATTGGTCAGAGCCCGAATCGCGATTAACGGACGGAGGATTGAGCTTCAGTTCGATAATCATGCTGAATTATTCATTATGGATTTATTGCAGCTTGAAATATTATCAGATAACTGAATATTTTTGTTATACTGCAAGACACGAATGTATGTGATTATTATTATTATTATTATTATTATTATTATTATTAATTATTATTGATGTTGCTAATTTTATTATTATTGTAATTATTATTATTGTTTTTTATTATTATTGTTGTTATTATCAGAATGAAAGGTTGATACAAAGGTGATATATGTAAATGCAAACAATTTTCTACATTATATAAATAAACAAACATGAATTTTTGTCACAAGAATAATTGAGCAGTGAAGTGTACGATTTGCGAGGTCACTCTCTCTCTCTCCCCCTCTCTCTCTCTCTCTCTCTCCCCCTCTCTCTCTCTCTCTCTCTCTCTCTCTCTCTCTTCTCTCTCTTTCTCTCTCTCTCTCTCTCTTCTCTCTCTCTCTCTCTCTCTCTCTCTCTCTCTCTCTCTCTCTCTCTCTCTCTCTCTCTCTCTCTCTCTCACACACACAAACACACACAGGGAGGCAAAAACGAGTCATGGTGCGTGATGAGGTATCACAGTGGGCGCCTGTGACGAGCGGGGTTCCACAGGGGTCAGTCCTAGGACCAGTGCTATTCTTGGTATATGTAAATGACATGACGGACGGGATAGACTCAGAAGTGTCTCTGTTCGCAGATGATGTGAAGTTAATGAGGAGAATTAAATCAGATGACTATCAGGCAGCACTACAAAGAGACCTGGACATGCTGGACACCTGGTCCAACAATTGGCTTCTCGAGTTTAACCCCGCTAAATGCAAAGTCATGAAGATCGGGGAAGGGCAAAGAAGACCGCAGACAGAGTATAGGCTAGGTGGCCAAAGACTGCAAACCTCACTCAAGGAGAAAGATCTTGGGGTGAGTATAATACCGAGCACGTCTCTGGAAACACACAACCAGATAACTGCTGCAGCATATGGGCGCCTGGCAAACCTGAGAATAGCGTTCCGATACCTTAGTAAGGAATCGTTCAAGACACTGTACGTCAGACCCATACTAGAGCATGCAGCACCAGTTTGGAACCCACACCTGGTCAAGCACGTCAAGAAATTAGAGAAAGTGCAAAGGTTTACAACAAGGCTAGTTCCAGAGCTAACGGGAATGTTCTATGAAGAAAGGTTAAGGGAAATCGGCCTGACAACACTGGAGGACAGGAGGGTTAGGGGAGACATGATAACGACATACAAAATACTGCGTGGAATAGACAAGGTGGATAGAGACAGGATGTTCCAGAGAGGGGACACAGAAACAAGGGGTCACAATTGGAAGTTGAAGACTTAGATGAGTCAAAGTGATGTTAGGAAGTATTTCTTTAGCCAGAGAGTTGTCAGGAAGTGGAACAGTCTAGCAAGTGATGTAGTGGAGGCAGGAACCATTCATAGCTTTAAGACGAGGTATGATAAAGTTCATGGAGCAGGGAGAGAGAGGACCCAGTAGCGATTAGTGAAGAGGCGGGGCCAGGAGCTGAGTCTCGACCCCTGCAACCACAATTAGGTTAGTACACAGAAAACACATTATAATAGTATGTTATAAGGAGCTGGTCGTTATAACAGATTCCGATGTAACGATCTTATAACAACCTGGCTAAAAGTGACTTTTATAGGAACGTTGCTATAATAACCTTATCTCTTTTATAATATAATGTTGTTCTGTTTTATATTATAGTTTTACCATGCTTTATAATAGTTTCATCCTGTTTTATAATGGTTTTATCTTGTTTTGTAATAGTTTTGCCCTGTTTTATAATGGTTTCATCTTGTTTTATAATAGTTTTACCATGTTTTATAATCGTTTTAGTTTTTTATGATAGAATTTTACGATGTTTTATAATAGTCAGACTCTGTTTTATAATAGTCAGACCCTGTTTTATAATAGTCAGACCCTGTTTTATAATAGTCAGACCCTGTTATATAATAGTCAGACCCTTTATTATAATAGTCAGGCCCTGTTTTATAATAGTCAGACCCTGTTTTATAATAGTCAGACCCTGTTTTATAATAGTCAGACCCTGTTTTATAATAGTCAGACCATGTTTTATAATAGTCAGACCCTGTTTCATGTGTTGTGTTAGAGAAGGGTGTTTGTTCCCTGCCACATTATCAGTATATTTCTGAAAATCATTTTTTGTCGAAATATTGATAAGCAGTGACGCTGTCCTCCACTGCCTCTCTCTACATCTCCTATCTCCCTCTTATTTTATGTTTTCTCCTCCCCTACTCATTAATTTTATCTCCCTCTACTATTTTTCCTTCATTGCTCCTTCCATCTTCCTCACAACTGCTTCTATATCTTGTCTTCCTCTCTGTCTTCCTTCATTTCCTTTTCTTTCCCTTATGTCTTTCGTTGCCTCTCTCTCTCTCTCTCTCTCTCTCTCTCTCTCTCTCTCTCTCTCTCTCTCTCTCTCTCTCTCTCTCTCTCTCTCTCTCCCTCCCTTGCTACAGCGAAAAGTGTTTTGCTCCAATAATTACAAGTTAGACAATTTAACACATCATCTGGGAGACGTTAATATGTGTAGTGAGTTTGAGCGAGTCCTTCCTCTTAGCTGTGCCTCTCCCCTTTATTCTCCACCCTCCCTCCCTCCCTGCTCCGGAATGGGCTGAGGGGGCGCTGACCCCCCCATGATAATAATATATTTATTTACTACAAGTACATGTACAAGGTATACAGACCATAGCTGACATCAATGACATACTACTATATAGAAAGCCGCTTGTTATGCAGAGCATTTCTGGCAAATTAGGTCAGTTTTGTCCCAGGATGCGACCCACACCAGTCGACCAACTCCCAGGTACCCATTTTGCTGATGGGTGAACATAGACAACCGGTGTAAAGAAACATGCAAAATGTTTCTACCCTCGCTGGAAATCAAACCCAGACGCTCGCCGTGTGAAGCGAGAGCTTTAGCCACCAGGCCACGGGGCACCATATCCCTCCTTCTCTCTCCCTCCCCTCCCCGTCATTAAACTTAGTTCTAACAACAGCCACCAGAGGACATCACTCAAGTTTAACGCGAAACTTCGTTTCGTAAAGATTCGGAAGTGAAGTATTTTTGTTTTCACTCTTTCGAATTTAGAGGCTAAAGTAGCTGTTGCCTTTCCTCAGCTCAGCTGTCATCCTACCCCAGCTTATTTAGAGACTCAGAGCTGTCATCCTACCCCAGCTTATTTAGAGACTCAGAGCTGTCATCCTACCCCAGCTTATTTAGAGACTAAGAGCTGTCATCCTACCCCAGCTCCCAGGATAAAAGCTGTTATCTCGTATCAGAGCACTTAAAGACTATGAGCTGTAATCGTTCCTCAGCTAATTTTGAAGCTAAGTGCTGTTCTTCTCCCTCGGATAATTTACAAACTAGAAGCTGTTATCCTGACTGAGTTTATCTGAAGCGACCCACAACAGTCGCCAAAACACCCAGGTACCTACTTACTGATAGGTGAACAGGGACAGTAGGTGTAAGGTGACTAACACCCAGGTACAAATGCATCAAGCACCGCGGCGTAAAAAGCCTAAATTTAAAGCTTCTGTAAGGAAGTGGTATTTAATAACAATATTGCGAGTAGCCGAGGATTCGAACCCATGTTGTTTTAGCCCGCCTCATGGTGAGCGAAAATTTCATGACGCTCTAACCCATGGTACCATACAATCCTACAAGAATCACGCACCCAGCAGAACTAGGTGTTGTACCGTGATCCGAGGATATTCGATGGTGTGGGTGCTTCAGAGCTAATTTCAGCCTCCTCGGATCACGGTACAACACCTAGCTCTGCTGGGTGCGTGATTCTTGTAGGATTGTATGGTCCCGTGGGTCAGAGTGTCTGGCAAGACAGTGATGGAGTGAGTGATGCTGAAAGTTTTTCTTTGTCGGGCCATCCTGCCTTGGTGTGAAACGGCCTATGTGTATAATATATATATATATATATATATATATATATATATATATATATATATATATATATATATATATATATATATATATATATATATATATATATATATATATATATATATTAGAGAAAAAAATCCTAATAAACTTCTTCATTAGCCTGTCCTGCCCTCACCACTTTATTATATTTACTGGGGAAATGCTAAACCCTTAGGTGTCATGAAGCACCTGGGGAACGGCAGGTACTGTGGTTTGACTCAGAGAAGGAAGGTCAGAATCAAATACTTGAGTCAGTCATCTATTAATCATGTATACTCACCTCATCTGTAACAAGAACTGTAAGACCATCATCAGTACTCGTACACTCGTTCAAAGGTAAAGGTTGAAGTGTTGTTGGTGGATATGTTGAGGGAGAGGTTGAGGTGTTGGTGGATATGTTGAGGGAGAAGTTGAGGTGGTGTTGGTGGACATGTTGAGGGTGAGACTCACCTGATACTCTGATGGAGAAGTGGAGGGATTGTTGGAGGACATGGTGTTGAGGGAAAGGAAGACCTCACTGGGTTGTACACCTGGGGTGGAGGCTGGCGTGGGCCCGAAGTTCCCCAGAGATGCAGTCTTGGAGGAGCAAGACGCTGGCGATGAGAGAAACACAAGTGAGAAACATCACAAGTTCTGGATACCAGGGCTTACTACACCCTCACTACTGAAGAACAGCCAGTACCTACCTACACGTTTTCCAGTTCCTGGAAGAGAACTCAGTGCCTGGAAGAGAACTCAGTGCCTGGAAGAGAACTCAGTGCCTGGAAGAGAACTCAGTGCCTGGAAGAGAACTCAGTGCCTGGAAGAGAACTCAGTGCCTGGAAGAGAACTCAGTGCCTGGAAGAGAACTCAGTGCCTGGAAGAGAACTCAGTACCTGGAAGAGAACTCAGTACCTGGAAGAGAACTCAGTACCTGGAAGAGAACTCAGTACCTGGAAGAGAACTCAGTACCTGGAAGAGAACTCAGTACCTGGAAGAGAACTCAGTACCTGGAAGAGAACTCAGTACCTGGAAGAGAACTCAGTGCCTGGAAGAGAACTCAGTACCTGGAAGAGAACTCAGTACGTGGAAGAGAACTCAGTACCTGGAAGAGAACTCAGTACGTGGAAGAGAACTCAGTACCTGGAAGAGAACTCAGTACCTGGAAGAGAACTCAGTGCCTGGAAGAGAACTCAGTACCTGGAAGAGAACTCAGTACCTGGAAGAGAGAACTCAGTACGTGGAAGAGAACTCAGTACGTGGAAGAGAACTCAGTACCTGGAAGAGAACTCAGTGCCTGGAAGAGAACTCAGTACCTGGAAGAGAACTCAGTACCTGGAAGAGAACTCAGTACCTGGAAAATACTAGCATTCGAGAACTCACATCCCTGGAACTATAAAATAAATCACTTTATCTTATTCCTTTTAATGCAACCGATTTTCACACAGCTGTTTTAACTTTTAAGGTTTAATTAATAAGATATTACAAAAACCCCAATAGAAAAGAAATCACTTTGTCTATATTTTTTCGAGTTCAACCCGTACATTAACATTTGACTCACGACTCTTTAGCACCTTATCTGCAGATACAAAGGTAGCTTTTGTGATAACGTTTCGCCCTGTGTAGATAAACCTCCGTAAAGGCGAGGTTTTATTCTCTACCCTAAGCTATGTGTCATGCGTGTCAGTCAACACAATGGAACATCTTGGAAATAAAGAAAGCATAAAACCACTCCACAGCGCCTCGAATATAAAGAGAGAAACATTATCCCAATAATAGCGAGCTCTACATATTTCTTGTATTTACGTCAATAACAGTAGAATTTATAAATTCAAATCTCGGTTAATAAATTTACCGCATTTACATATGCTAAAACAGACATGAATTACTCTCTTATCTTATAGATACTTGAGCAACACTTGGGTATCTTTTTTGTGGAGACGTTTCGCCAACCAAAACCTTATGAATCCAGCACAGAGAATAAACAGTGGAAGACGTCAAGAGGTGATGAGTGCCTCAGAATCAAAGAAGGTTTTCAGTCCCACAGTCTTGATACCTCTGAGTGGTTTCACACTTCCTCTCAAGATTAAGACACATGTGCAACAGTTGGGTATCTTTATTGATGAAACGTTTCGCCTACACAGTAGGCATCTTCAGTCAAATACAAAGGGAGCAGTAGTAATGAAATAAAGATGATTCAATCAGTCCATCAACCTTGAAGAAAAGTACTTGAGGTTGAGGGACTGACCACCATAACTTACCTCCTCACGTCTTCCACTGTTTATTCTGTTTTGGTGGGCGAAACGTTTCCACAGTAAAGACATCTTAGATACGATGTAAATGATTTAGAAAATCGACAAGTTGATGAGACACATGGGAATCTTTATTTCAGCAACATTTCGTCAGCCAGTGGCTTCCTCAGTCCTTCACAGAGAAGAATGGTGGAATATGAAGAGGAGTCTGAGGTAATCAGTCCCTGAGCCTGGAGTTGATGTGTTCAGTCTATCAAGATTGATGGACTGAACACATCGACTTCAGGCTGAGGAACTGATTACCTCAAACTAACCACACCACGGGCGGGGGATTGAACTCGTGGCGAGTGTGTCGTAAACCTCCAGGCTAACGAGTTAGCCACTGGGCCAGCTATGGCCACAATAAGATTCACCCAACTAGGTATATTTATACACCGTAGGGAGGTTAGCATGGGCCCCACGTAAGCCGTAAGCACGTAAACCCAGTGTCATACGCGCTGGCCTGCAGTTTTACGACTCTCTCGCCACGAGTTCAATCCCCGCCCGTGGTATGGTTTGCAATCACGTCATTACGATTTCTTGAGTTATACTGAAGAAGCCTACTGTGTAGGCGAAACGTTTCGGAAATAAAGATACAAAGTGTTTTCTGTGTCTGTTTCATAAACTTTTTGGAATTGTGTGTTATTTTTTTAATGATTCGATTTTACAGTTACGCGAGATTACATAACAACATGAATTCTCAACATTGATACAGTCACACACAGAATATATTACCACAGCACGTGCGCGCGCACACACACACACACAGCGAAGAGGCGGGGCCAGGAGCTATGATTCGGTCCCTGCAACCACAACTTGGTGAGTACACACACACAAAGGAAAAACACGTGCACAAATCAGGAAAAGGTTGAGGTTTAAACCCATGGCAAGGGAGTCCTAAACCTCAGAGGCCAGTGTGTTAACCACTCGGGGTTCAAATCCCACCTGTTCCGTGGGTTGTTTTCAATCGTGTTATTAAGATTTCGTCAGTCACCTGTGCATACACGAACCTTTCCAACACACCTGTACACACACCTGTACACACACCTGTACACACACCTGTACACACACCTGTACTCACACCTGTACACACACAAGTGTAAAATGTCTGCCGGTACAAGGAGGATATAATGAGGTGTCACTCGCTGCTTGTGTTCAGGTGAGTGAATGAGTGGCGAGGCCACATTCACTCACAGGGGGGAGTTGAGTGATAGCTCTAGGCCTGTCCTGTTGCAATCAACACATCAGGAACTTGCAATGTTGTAGGACTGAGTAGGAAGTAGGTAGAATCGTTCCCCCTGAACAAAGCTACTGGGACTTCCTACTCATTTTTGCAACATTGCAAGCTCATGATGATGTGTTGATTGCAACACGAAAATCCTAGAGCTATCATTCAACTCCTCCTGTGGTGATTTTGCATCTTGTATCTCTTGTTCGTGATAATTGCATCACTGATTAAATAAACACTTTTTTTTGCACAAATCAGGTTTACAGGCTAAGATGTATTATTCTACCTTAACTCATTGCAAAGTCCAGCACTATCTAAGGTATACTACCATCCCCCAGGATGCCACCCACACCAGTCGACTAACACCCAGGTACCTACTTGCTGCTAGGTGGACGGGGACAGCAAGTGCCAGAAAGCATGACCAGAGGTTATTAACACCAATCATTACGTAAATCTGATACAATCAAGCTGAAATGCAATAATTCCTAGGAGAGAAAATTAATTAAATTGTTATTGTTATAATCCTTTTAAGTGGTAAACCTGGAAGGGTCATACAACGTTGCAGGGAGGGCAGTGAATAGGAGCATTTCCGATGCAAAGTGAGAGCATCACCCTTGCATTAGTAGTCTCAGACGTTACTTGAGTGATTTATGAGATCTGTCACTGATCACAGACTCATCTCACAGCCTACTCGTGCTGAGACGAGTCAGTCGTGTAGCCTCCATCACTGATCATACAGAAAACCTTTGCACAAACTTGTGAACGTTTTTGATGTTCACTGAAGAGAACTTGGTTCGTTCATTAGCAGCCTCGGGACTGCTTCACATTGATGACTCACTTTAAGTCTCAGTAAGCAGCTTGATCATGTGACTGTGCCTCAGTAGGCAGCCAGGTCAGTAATCTGCAGCATTTCACTTGACTAGTCCAAAGTGTTTGGTAGGTATTTTAACCAGGTCAATAAACTGTGTCTTTAAGATGTAAGACGGTCTCACTCGATCCTGTAAACTTCATGCATTCTCTCTCTCTCTCTCTATCTCTCTCTCTCTCTCTCTCTCTCTCTCTCTCTCTCTCTCTCTCTCTCTCTCTCT
The DNA here is from genome assembly GCA_009830355.1 of Cherax destructor. Classification (NCBI taxonomy): domain Eukaryota; kingdom Metazoa; phylum Arthropoda; class Malacostraca; order Decapoda; family Parastacidae; genus Cherax; species Cherax destructor. Next base: position 314,674 of record WNWK01000168.1, on the reverse strand, counting down.
CTCTCTCTCTCTCTGGAAGTATTTTAGTTCAGTCTTCCATATGTTGACGATGGGCAATTGTCCCCAAAAAAATACATAAACCCTTTCCTTCCTCATACTAAACTTGTTTACTTCCCGTTCAAGGGGAATGGGAAGTAACAAGTACTATAGTTGTCCGGCATGCATAACCAGGGACTTTCTATACTATAATGTCACTGATGTCAGCTATGGTCTGTATAAGTTGTATCATGCACTTGAAGAAATAATTATTATTATCATTATTATTATTATTAGTAGTATCATCATCATCATCAATGCCGACAAGTTGAAAGATAAGACGCATGTGCAACACTTGCATTCCGAAGAACTGCACATGTGTCTTGCTCTTCACCACAGCTGCATACAACTGGCGTCTCCTCTTAGGTTGAACATTGCAGCTGTGTCGTTGCTGGCCGCGCGATCGTCAAGGGGAACATTAATCTTGCATGTTTGTCTATGAGGTTTAGAAATGGGATTTACATCCGTTGTTGTTCTCAGCGGAAGTAACACACACCCAGTGTGGCTCCAGCTGCCGCCCAAAATAACCTGTCTAGACTTATAACCATTTATCTCATTCAGGCATTGAAAGGTAACTATTTAAATTCGTCTTGTGTAAGTCAGTAATTAAAGTTAACTTTTTAAATTTTTGCCTGGCTAAGTATTATCTAAGTCATTCATTACGTTTTATTTAGGTTTAGCTACGTAACATTCAAATATTTTTTTTTTAATGATAGTGAGGGTGGACAGATTTTATGGACACATAAAAAACACATTATGTAAATTTATTCCATAGGACAACTCATTAAAGTAAAAAAATGTTATTTATTCATTCAAAATATAAACCTGTACTGGGTGACTCCTTAAATTGTGAAAAAAAAAAACTCGCTATAATAAAAATACTTTGCCATTTGCAAATTAATTTTGAGAAATGAAGAGGTAACAATACAGGGCTTACCGGAAGGATTCCGGTTCATGGCTCTGCGACGCACGAAGCAGGCAATGATGGAGATGTTGAGGACGAGGAGAGCCGCCCCCGTTAGCGTCATGATAAGCAGAATAAGACGAGGTACCCTGGAGGAGCCCTGGCTGGTGCTACCCTCGTCACCGCCTCCCTCAGGACTCTCTCCACCACCCCCTCCCGGCAGCCCGCTAGTGGCCACAGCCAGACCTTGTAGACTTGTAGGTCCGTCGCTCTTGCCTGTAGCAGCCATACAGGAGTTAGTTCCTTCAAGGAGGGTGGCCTTGATGCTGCTGAAGAGCTCATGATCCAAGGAATTTGGAAGGAAATGGACACGAATGCATACAGTGGTAAACAAATTTAGAAATTTAAAGAGAATGTTCGAAAGAGTTAGTGATGAAAATTAACAGAAAAGATCTGGGTTATGAAAGATTGAATATCAGACTGGAAGGAGGGAGTGTGGAGGAACTAAATGTATTTAAGACGTTTCGGTCCTGGGACTCTGACCACGTCAGACACAGGACCGAAACATCTTCAGTAAATGTGTTCGCAGTAAATATTTTCTTCACCATTTCCCCCTAGTTAACAATCAGTGCCTTCTAGCTAACAAGAATTAAAGTTACCCTTCCCATCTCTGTATCAAACTTAATTACCTCCACGATTCACAAAACCGTAATAACACCACTGCAAACAAACCATGGAACGGGTCGGATTCGAACCTATGGTTCAAACCCCACCCGTGACGTGGTTTGATTACCTTCCATTTTCTAAGTGTTGCATGACCCCTAAGAGTCTAGCGCTCCCCGTCAATAATAATAAACAATGTGGTGGAAAAAATTCAACTAACAAAGACGCAATAAATCTATTATCATATATAAATGTTATTTAAGGTGAATAATACTGACATCTTGATGTCAGTATTATACACCTTGATGTCAGTATTTTAAGGTATATAATACTGACATCTGGAGTGAGACACATGTATAACACCTGGGGTCTGTTTACTGTGAAGACGTTTCGCCAATCAGTGGCTAATTCAGCACAGAGATCTCTGTACTGAATCGGTTATTGGCTGGCGAAATGATATCCAGGTTTTGCACATGTGCCTTATTAAAGAATAAAAAGGCACAATACCGTGGCTGGAAAAAATACACAATTAACCCACACATAGGAAAAGCTCCTCTGTCCTATGTGCGGGTTAATTATGTGTCTTATTATTCAGTGTATAGTGTATTGACGACCAGTTACTGACGTTCTTACGATGATAGATATTGCATAAAGATTATTCATTCATATGTATTATATGTTGATGATGGGTTTCCCTGGCTTACTGCCCAGTTAAAATACATATCACATCGATATATGTACTTCACACGGTTTTCCACCATATTTAAAAAACACAGAGAGAGAGAGAGAGAGGATGGGGCGATTGGACAGAGGGAAGTTTATAGAGAAGGATCATAAACTAATGTAAAAATATATCTTGATACATAAAATAATGTAAACATATATTTTGATACATAAAATAATGTAAAAATATATCTTGATACATAAAATAATGTAAAAATATATCTTGATACATAAAATAATGTAAAAATATATCTTGATACATAAAATAATGTAAAAATATATCTTGATACATAAAATAATGTAAAAATATATCTTGATATATAAAATAATATATCTTTATTCATAAATAAAAAAATATATATCTTGATTCATAAAGCAATATAAAAATATATAACTTAAATATAAGCAACTTGTATGCAAAGATGTAAACAACAATTGAACGAAATCACGAAAGATTTCCCGACGAATGTAAAAAATAATAAAAAAAATAAAACACGCATTTCGTACCCTAGACGCTTAAAAGTATAAAAAAAACTCCATTCTACAACTTTAATGTCCAGGCTAAAAAAAAACGCAACCACACAAATTCCTAAAACTAGTATTCCACTGGCGAAATAATTTTTAAAGAATATTTACAGAGTTAGAAAAGTTCGGGGAACACAGAGCCAAGCATCGCGTAATTTGAGAGTCAGTCTCTCATATCACCGAGGCAATAATAGATATTACGGCTTTTAATCCCGACCAAAGAGTTGTGTGCGAAGCGAAGGTTTGAAAAATAATTAGTTGCCGGGGAATGAGGAAGAGAATAATGCAATAACGTTATTTAACATAAGAGTAAATGTATTTCTACAGAGTTTAGTGTCAGCTGGGTGACACACTTTGCTGACCTACTTCCTATGAGGATCAAATATATTGTAATAATAATAATAATAATAATATAATGGGTTATAATAATATAATAGGTTATAATAATAATAAGGATAAGAATTATAATTAAATTAATATTAAGAAGAAGAAGAGCGGAATAGGAAGCAGAGAGGGGAGAAGAGAAGTAGTAGTAAAAGGAATAAAAGACGTAGAATAGAAGAATAAAGCAAAACAAGTCTTTCTGAAAAACAAAACAGGGGGAAAGACGTTTCTCGTAGTTTCTTACGCTAACTTTTTACTGATCGTAACAAAGGATATAAAGGTGCGTCAGGTAGACTGGTCTGGTGCCTGGCACTCGGCACGCCCACTCGTGCACCATTGCATCACCACGGCCTGTAAGCATTCATTTAACGATAATGCTTACGTAATCCATCGGTCCTCGAAACGATAGATTTTTTTGATGAGATAAAGAGTAAAATTTGATTTGTGGTACTTATCGCAATAAATAAATCAAGGAAAACGCTTTATTTACATATTTATGTTGCAGTCTTAAAGGTGTGATAAAGTCACCTGTCTGACCAGAATTCTGGTGCGTCATACACTGTTTCCAGAAGAAAAAGATGAGGAAGACAGATTCTACGAGGTGAAGATTGAGACACTACTACAACATTTGGGAATCTTTATTGTAGAAACGTTTCGCCAGGCAATGGCTTCTTCAGTCCAGTTTAGTAAGATAAAGGAATTGAATATAATAAAGGTTATAATGGGTACCATGGTGACGCCATAAGGAATGGACATTAAACTCAGAATAAAGGATCGCAACAGTTTAGGAGAGAAAGACCCCGGACAAACGTAATCTTCAGAGGTGAACGCCATCTAGATTCCTAGAAAAGCTGCGGAAGCAGAGGAATATACATTAATCTCCTTATTCTACAATACATTATAGTAAGGAACATTGGAGAATAGTCTACTCACTTAGGGAAGATAAAATTTTAAACTTTTTCGTTTAAGATTGTCTGCTTGTAGAAATAATGTGTGATAGTAATGCCACGATTGCAGAGAAACCACGGTACGGGTGGGGCTTGGACGTCTCACTTGCTGCGCGTTCACGCCCCACCCGTACCGTGGTTAATGTGTGATATTTCCATTACATTGACATTCTGAGAGGAGAGTCATAAAGGAATTAAGGGAAAGTTGGAATGATAGGTCTATATGCTAATTTTACGAAACATGTTTTGAGTACAGAAAATTTGAAGACATGTGACATGGAGTTAGTCAGATGTGCTGTAATGAGTCAACCACAAGTTTATTGTCTGTCAGAGAAATCAACAGAGAGAGACCACCCAAATGTCCGATAATTGCGACCATTAACAAATTAAAGTCAAGGTTATATCACTGAAGGTCGTCCATCTTTACCGAAATCGGGGGAAAAAATGTTTATCGATCAAAAAATAAAAGATCGCCTCGTAGCTGAAAATAAACTGCTTGGTACAAGATGCAATACCACTAAGTGGTATCAGAAGCTTTCTATGCCTGACAAAAGACATCCAATAAAAGCAAACGTAAGAATACACAAATAACCCTCACACAGGAGAAGGAAAATCATGATGGAGTTTCGGTCCGACTTGGACCATTAACAAGTCAGGGTATTGTGCCTTTATATTCTTTTCAAATGTAAGAAGACGGAGTGAAGGGTCTAATGGGGAAACTGTCTTCGTTAGCCAGAGTGATAACCGGACAAAATTCAAATACCACAAAAGTTTTAAAAATATACATTATAATAACTAGATAGCGTTGGAAATAAAGCTGACTTTATGATGGGTATTTCACCCACATGTGCTCTATTTTCGAAAAGGAAGAATACAAGAATCTTCCACTGACCAGGATAAACCCAAATACAACTGATGGGCCACAAGAAGTAATTAGTGTCCATCAGGCAAGTCGGTTTAGAGCGACGCCTCGACAAAGATAACGTAAGCACAAGTAGAATAGCCGGCTCGTTAAATAGTTCATCAGTATGATAGGAATATAGTAATTCTGAAGATAAATGATGCTCTTAGGAGACCCAGGGGAAGTGACGAAGGGCTTACACGACATTACCGGAGAATGTTACCCTCTCACCAGCAACGTTACGTATAGTAGTCAATATTGTATAAAATAACGACAAGTTGATAAGACACATGTGCAACAATTAGGTATCTTTATTCCGAAACGTTTCGCCTACACAGTAGGCTTCTTCAGTTGTGTATAGAGGAGGCAGCAGAATCAATAAAGATGTAAAGACGATGTAATCGGTCAATCACCCTTGACGTAGGTTTGAGGTGGCCAGTCCCTCAGTCTGAAGAAGAGTTCTGCTCCATAGTCTGGAACAATGTGAAGCTGAAGCCATAATATCGAGACTTATATACTGTCAAAAGTGTGACGCAGATAATCTTTACGACAGGAGAGGCGGAGCCCGCTAGTGGAGGTAAGATTGTAATCATTGAGAGGGCAAGTCCCTCTCAAATCCATCCCCTCTCACTTATAACTAGTGGTCAGGCGAAAAAGTTATCGAAGATGTTCTTTGTACCAAGATACTGTTAAGTATAGAAGTTGGGTCGGGAGAAAACGATCACACCAGAAGTTGGGTCGGGAGAAAACGATCACACCAGAAGTTGGGTCGGGAGAAAACGATCACACCAGAAGTTGGTTCGGGAGAAAACGATCACACCAGAAGTTGGTTCGGGAGAAAACGATCACACCAGAAGTTGGGTCGGGAGAAAACGATCACACCAGAAGTTGGGTCGGGAGAAAACGATCACACCAGAAGTTGGGTCGGGAGAAAACGATCACACCAGAAGTTGGGTCGGGAGAAAACGATCACACCAGAAGTTGGGTCCGGAGAAGACGATCACACCAGAAGTTGGGTCCGGAGAAGACGATCACACCAGAAGTTGGGTCCGGAGAAAACGATCACACCAGAAGTTGGGTCCGGAGAAAACGATCACACCAGAAGTTGGGTCAGGAGAAAACGATCACACCAGCTAGCTACCCCAGACTTTTCGTAGTACACTCACCAAGGAATCTACTAGGAGTGTACGAAACATAAGTACGTAAATAAGTACTTTAGGTGCTCGAGCGAGGCTACGAGCATAAACCTGGCTGTTTTGAAATGGAAATTATAACTATCACCGTGTAATGGTCCCCAGCGATACGGTTGAGATAGATTGCTTAAGCACAGTTTGGGGACCATCAAGATGCAGATTTGTGAACGTTATTTCCCCGAGGTCAGTGCAACAGCAACAGAGGCAGCTGAACCGAGGGATAAATTTAATAACTCACCACGGAAGGAAATGTTAGAGATGTAGGAAGAATATACTTCAGGGGAAGTTCCTTGATGCTGGTGAGGGGCTCTTGATGGAACGAATTGAACCCCTCTTGCCCTTCCATTCCATCAAGGGAAGTTCCTTGATGCCGATGAGGGGTTCATGATCCAAAGAATTGAACCCCTCTTTCCCTTTCACCCCATCCATAGAATATTCAACACTAAACAGTGTTGCCATACAGTGTTCAACACTACACAGTGTTGGCACACGGTGCTCAACACTATACAATATCACCATACAGTGTTCAACACTACACAATGTCACCATACAGTTTTCAGCACTACACAGTGTTGACACAGTGCTCAACACTACACAGTGTTGACACACAGTGCTCAACACTACACAGTGTTGACACACAGTGCTCAACACTACACAGTGTTGACACACAGTGCTCAACACTACACAGTGTCACCACACAGTGCGCAATACCAGTGTGACACACAGTATCACCACAAAGTATCAACACACAGTGTCACCACACAGTGTCACCACAGAGTGTTTCCACACAGTGCCACTACACAGTGTCACCACACAGTGTCACCACAGAGTGCCATCACACAATGCCACCACACAGTGCCATTGCACAGTGCCACCACATAGTGTCACAACACAGTGTCACAATTTGCCGCCATACGAAGTCTCCACACAGTATCACTGCAGTGGCATCACACAATGCCACAACACAGTGCCACCACACAGTATCACTACACAGTATTACCATATACTGTCTAAACAATTTCTTTGTGAATACGATTGAAAAATGTCAATTCGGAATTGAATAGCGTGTGAAAGGACCTTCACATTGAGGACTGTTTAATTTCTGATGTATTTTTTCAATATCATTTGGTAAATATTTCTCTCTGTTGAGAAGCTAAAGTGTATGAAATAGCTGAGTCTAGCACACTGTTGCCAGACATAACTATAACACAACTGTGTCACCATATACAGTGTCACAGCATTATCATTCACAGTATCACTATACACAGTGTCACCATACAGTGGCACCACACACAGTATCACTGTACACAGTGTCACCACACAGTGCTCAAATAACACACTCCTCCACTACACACACTCACACACACACACGGGGCCAGGAGCTGTGGATCTTCCCTTGCAACTTCATATAGGTGAGTACACACACACACACACAAACACATACAAACACACACAAACACACACAGTATACCATCACTCAACATCTTCAACTTTAAACTTAAGCAGTTGCTCAAGACAGAGTTGCAGAGTCACTTTCTTTTCTTTAGAAAAGCACTTCGTCTTATTAAGAAGCTTTTCCCCTGACGCCTCCCACAGTCCTTCTCCATTACAGTTATTTCCTGAATAGATGAATGTAGTTCCCAGTATTTCTTCTATTTTACTTGACCTTTCTATTAAAAAAAAAGAAATTTATTGTTCGACTTAGTTTAATGATTTTTAAGCACACACACACACACACACACACACACACACACACAGTACACTGCCAGGTCCCCCACCCCCACAAACCCCCCAAAACAGTGTTGGAGAGGAAACTGAAGGTATGGTATACCAACGCTGACGGAATAACAAATAAGAGGGAGGAGTGGCACGAAAGAGTCAGAGGCATCACCGGACATCATAGCTCTCACAGAAACCAAGCTCACTGGTATGATAACAGATGCCATCTTTCCAACGGGATATCAGATCCTGAGGAAAGAGAGGGAACAGAGGGGGTGGCGGAGTGACACTGCTGATCAAAAACCGGTGGGATTTTGATGAGCTGGAGAGAGGAGACAGTGGGAAAGTAAGAGATTATTTAATAGGAACGCTTCAGTCCGGAGGTCCAAAGGTGGTAATTGCAGTGATGTAAAACCCACCACAGAACAGCAGGAGGCCAAGGCAAGAGTATGATGAGAGTAATAGAGCGATGGTTGACACACTGGCTGAAGTGTCCCTGTTTGCAGATGATGTGAAGTTGATGAGAATTCAATCGGACGAGGACCAGGCAGAACTACAAAGTGACCTTGACAGGCTGCAAGCCTGGTATAGCAATTGGCTCCTGGAGTTCAACCCCACCAAGTGCAAAGTCATGAAGATTGGGGAAGGGCAAAGAGGACCGCAGACGGAGTACAGTCTAAGGGGCCAGAGACTACAAACCTCACTCAAGGAAAAAGATCTGGGGGTGAGTATAACACCAGGCACATCTCCTGATGCGCACATCAACCAAATAACTGCTGCAGCAAACGGGCGCCTAGCAAACCTACGAACAACATTTCGACATCTTAATAAGGAATCGTTCAGGACCCTGTACACTGTGTACGTTAGGCCCATATTGGAGTATGCAGCACCAGTTTGGAACCCACACCTAGCCAAGCACGTAAAGAAACTAGAGAAAGTGCAAAGGTTTGCAACAAGACTACTCCCGGAGCTAAGGGGTATGTCCTATGAGGAGAGGTTAAGGGAAATTGACCTGACGACACTAGAGGACAGGAGAGATAGGGGGGACATGATAACGACATATAAAATACTGAGAGGAATTAACAAGGTGGACAGAGAATGTTCCAGAGATGGGACACAGCAACAAGGGGACACAGTTGGAAGTTGAAGACTCAGATGAATTACAGGGATGTTAGGAAGTATTTTTTCAGTCAGAATGGTCAGGAAGTGGAAAAGTTTGGGAAGAGATGTAGTGGAGGCAGGATCCATTCATAGCTTGAAGAAGAGGTATGATAAAGCTAATGGCGCAGGGAGAGTGACCCAGTAGCGGCCAGTGAAGAGTCGGGGCCAGGAGCTGTGACTCGACCCCTGCAACCACAACTAGGCGAGTACACAGTGATGTAGTAGAGGCAGAATCCATACATAGCTTTAAGAAGAGATATAATAAAGTTCTTGAAGCAGGGAGGGAGTGTATCTAGTAGCGACCAGCGAAGAGGCGGGGCCAGGAGCTATGAATCGACCCCTGCAACCACATATAGGTGAGTACACACACACATCTTTCCCCCCTCCTTCCAATCCCTTTAACTTCTACTTCTCCTTCCCTGCTTCTCTCTTCATGTTTCCCTACACCTCTCCTTTCATTCTTCCCTTCCTCCTCTTCCCTCCTCCTTCCTTTGCCCTTCTTCCACTTCTCTCTTTCTCAATAATTTACAGTCACTTGGCTCATTATTCCTTAGGATTCACGATTCTCCTTGTCGTTGTCCAGAGTTGTGCACCAGGTGTGCACCAGGTGTGCACCAAGTGTGCACCAGGTGTGCACCAGGTGTGCAATAGGTGTGCACCAGGTGTGCACTAAGTGTGCACCAGGTGTGCACCAGGTGTGCACCAGGTGTGCACCAGGTGTGCACCAGGTGTGCACCAGGTGTGCACCAGGTGTGCACCAGGTGTGCACCAGGTGTGCACCAGGTGTGCACCAGGTGTACACCAAGTGTGCACCAGGTGTACACCAAGTGTACACCAGGTGTGCACCTGGTGTACTACACGTGTTACGTTCCTTATTCATTGAGTTCATTTGGGACCACGTTATTCCTCGTACCTTAATAATAATGAAAATATCAAATAAGAATAATAAAGATAATAATAAACTAATAAATCAAGGCAACGAAGATGACTCGTCATGAGCCTTGAGGTAAATTACTTGAAAAGATGGTGACTCAGGGAAGATGGTGACTCAGGGAAGATGGTGACTCAGGGAAGATGGTGACTCAGGGAAGATGGTGACTCGGGGAAGATGGTGACGGGAGATGAATTACGGGATGGTGTACCGGAAGATTGTACTCAGTGAATGGTCGGAATGGAATTTGGGAAGATGTATGGAGGCAGGATCATCAGCTTGAGAAGAGGTATGAAGATGGCCGGGAGGTGACCCAGTAGTGGCAGGAAGATCGGGCCAGAGTGTGACTCGGACCCGGGAACCAATGGTGACTGGAAATGGTGATCAGGGAGATGATACTCGAAGATTACTAAAGTTACTCGGAAGAGGGAGGAGTGTACTCGAGGGAAGAGGGACTCGGAGATGAATGACCTGAAATGGTGACTGGAGATGGCTCGGACAGATGTGTATGCCTCGGAGATGTGACCGGATACTCGATGGTGACTCGGGAAGTTACTCCGGTGTCTCTCGGGAAGATGGTGACTCAGGGTACCAGATGGTGACTCATGGTGACTCGAGATGGTGACTCGGGAAGATGGTGACTCGGGAAGATGGTGACTCGGGGAAGATTGTACAGCTCGGGAACTCATGATGGTCTGGACTCGGGAAGATGGTGACTCGGAAGTGGTGACTCGGGAAGATGGTGACTCGGGGAAGATGGTGACTCGGGAAGTGGTGACTCGGGAGGTGGTGACTCAGGGAATGGTGACTCGGGAAATGGTGACTCGGGAAGTGGTGACCGGGGAAGATGGTGACTCGGGGAAGTGGTACTCGGGGAAGATGGTGACTCGGGGAAGATGGTGACTCGGGAAGATGGTGACTCGGAAGATGGTGACTCGGGGAAGATGTGTGACTCGGGAAGATGGTGACTCGGGAAGATGGACTCAGGGAAGATGGTGACTCGGAAGTGGTGACTCGGAAGTGGTGACTCGGGAAGATGGTGACTCGGAAGATGTGACTCAAGATGGTGACTCAGGGAAAGATGGTTGACTCGGGAAGATGTGACTGGGAAGATGGTGACTCGGGAAGATGGTGACTCAGGGAAGATGGTGACTCGAGGAAGATGGTGACTCAGGAAGATGGTGACTCAGGGAAGATGGTGACTCGGGAAGATGGTGACTCGGGAAGATGGTGACTCGGGGAAGATGGTGACTCGGGGAAGATGGTGACTCGGGGAAGATGGTGACTCGGGGAAGATGGTGACTCGGGAAGATGGTGACTCGGGGAAGATGGTGACTCGGGGAAGATGGTGACTCGGGGAAGATGGTGACTCGGGAAGATGGTGACTCGGGAAGATGGTGACTCGGGGAAGATGGTGACTCGGGGAAGATGGTGACTCGGGGAAGATGGTGACTCAGGGAAGATGGTGACTCGGGAAGATGGTGACTCGGGGAAGATGGTGACTCGGAAGATGGTGACTCGGGAAGATGGTGACTCGGGAAGATGGTGACTCGGGGAAGATGGTGACTCGGGGAAGATGGTGACTCGGGGAAGATGGTGACTCGGGGAAGATGGTGACTCGGGAAGATGGTGACTCGGGAAGATGGTGACTCGGGAAGATGGTGACTCGGGGAAGATGGTGACTCGGGGAAGATGGTGACTCGGGGAAGATGGTGACTCGGGAAGATGGTGACTCGGGGAAGATGGTGACTCGGGGAAGATGGTGACTCGGGAAGATGGTGACTCGGGAAGATGGTGACTCGGGGAAGATGGTGACTCGGGAAGATGGTGACTCGGGAAGATGGTGACTCGGGGAAGATGGTGACTCGGGAAGATGGTGACTCGGGGAAGATGGTGACTAGGGAGAAGATGGTGACTCGGGGAAGATGGTGACCAGAACTCGGGAAGATGGTGACTCGGGAAGATGGTGACCGAGTGTGACCGGGTGACGAGATGGTGACTCGGGAAGATGGTGACTCGGGAAGATGGTGACTCGGGAAGATGGTGACTCGGGAAGATGGTGACTCGGGGAAGATGGTGACTCGGGGAAGATGGTGACTCGGGGAAGATGGTGACTCGGGGAAGATGGTGACTCGGGGAAGATGGTGACTCGGGGAAGATGGTGACTCGGGGAAGATGGTGACTCGGGAAGATGGTGACTCCGGGGAAGATGGTGACTCGAGGGACAGGATGGTGACTCGGGGAAGATGGTGACTCGGGAAGATGGTGACTCGGGAAGATGGTGACTCGGGAAGATGGTGACTCGGGGAAGATGGTGACTCGGGGAAGATGGTGACTCGGGAAGATGGTGACTCGGGAAGATGGTGACTCGGGGAAGATGGTGACTCGGGAAGATGGTGACTCAGGGAAGATGGTGACTCGGGGAAGATGGTGACTCGGGAAGATGGTGACTCGGGAAGATGGTGACTCAGGGAAGATGGTGACTCGGGGAAGATGGTGACTCGGGAAGATGGTGACTCGGGGAAGATGGTGACTCGGGAAGATGGTGACTCGGGAAGATGGTGACTCGGGGAAGATGGTGACTCGGAAAGGACTCGGGAAGATGGTGACTCGGGGAAGATGGTGACTCGGGGAAGATGGTGACTCGGGAAGATGGTGACTCGGGAAGATGGTGACTCGGGGAAGATGGTGACTCGGGAAGATGGTGACTCGGGGAAGATGGTGACTCGGGGAAGATGGTGACTCGGGAAGATGGTGACTCGGGGAAGATGGTGACTCGGGAAGATGGTGACTCGGGGAAGATGGTGACTCGGGAAGATGGTGACTCGGGAAGATGGTACTCGGGAAGATGGTGACTCGGGAAGATGGTGACTCGGGAAGATGGTGACTCGGGAAGATGGTGACTCAGGGAAGATGGTGACTCAGGGAAGATGGTGACTCAGGGAAGATGGTGACTCAGGGAAGATGGTGACTCAGGGAAGATGGTGACTCGGGGAAGATGGTGACTCGGGAAGATGGTGACTCGGGAAGATGGTGACTCGGGGAAGATGGTGACTCGGGGAAGATGGTGACTCGGGAAGATGGTGACTCGGGGAAGATGGTGACTCGGGGAAGATGGTGACTCGGGGAAGATGGTGACTCGGGAAAGATGGTGACTCGGGGAAGATGGTGACTCGGGGAAGATGGTGACTCGGGGAAGATGGTGACTCGGGGAAGATGGTGACTCGGGGAAGATGGTGACTCGGGGAAGATGGTGACTCGGGGAAGATGGTGACTCGGGGAAGATGGTGACTCGGGGAAGATGGTGACTCGGGGAAGATGGTGACTCGGGGAAGATGGTGACTCGGGGAAGATGGTGACTCGGGGAAGATGGTGACTCGGGGAAGATGGTGACTCGGGGAAGATGGTGACTCGGGGAAGATGGTGACTCGGGGAAGATGGTGACTCGGGGAAGATGGTGACTCAGAAAAGAGGGCACCTCAGGTGTAAGAAATCACAGTAAAATGAGAGAAGACTGAAGATGAGAGGGGAGACTTACCAAGTAAAGTGAAGAAGGAGAGGGAGACGAAGTGTGATCTACCGTGGTCGTTGCTGGCCTGGATGGCTGCTGTGTATTCTGTTGCTGCTGACAGTCCTGACACCCTGGCTGACCTCGCTCCTCCACCTGACACTTCCACGTACTGACGCATACAGAGTAAAATATATATATACATATATATATATATATATATATATATATATATATATATATATATATATATATATATATATATATATATATATATATATATATATGCAATAAGATCACACTAAACTGGTTATATCACAATATCCAGAACCACTGTGAAAAAATAGTGAAATTCCAAGCTCTTTCTTGATTTCTCACATTGTGTGTGTTTGTAAGTGGTGTGTCAAGGCATCTGTGAAAAAAAAGTAGTTTATCTGTGGAAACAAAAAGGGGAGTGTACCAGGGAAATAGTTGTACCAACACTTATATTCGGTGTGAGGAATGGGCTTTAAACATTGCAACAAGGGAAAGGTTGGAGGCAGCAGAAAAGTCATATTTTTACATGGGGTGAATATTGTGCAGAGAATTCGAAGTGCTGAAAGTAAAAACTTGTATGGGGTTTATCAAAGGAATAATTTTATAACTTCGTTGTAACGAACATGTTAATGCAGGATTAGGCATAAGATAGTTGAGCAAATAGAGTTTTCATACATCATAAAGGGTCGTTTATTCTGTAGTTCTTACTCTCAGTATGTGCCCTTCCAGCGCTCTCCTAACACACTTATTCGATACTTACGTAAGGTAAGGTTCGCTAGGAAACAGGACAAGTGTGTCGTGACGCAGTCTTAGTCAGAAGATGACCCGCCATTGAAGATTATGGTCATCTGACCGAGGCCTTCCACTGGCTTACCGGTCCACCTCTTTAAAAATTATTGCCGTAGTTATAACCTTTCAATTTATTATTAGTTATTTACACGTACTGATCAAAGTCGTCATCTATTATTCTGTCCCAAAGTGGTCATCTATTATTCTGTCCCTAAGTCGTCATCTATTATTCTATCACCGAGTTTTTTATTACCAGCAACTTGTATCAGGGAGACAATCCTTCACACACGCACAAAATAATTCTAAAAACGCGAAATCATAGTTAAGGGGAAATTCAAGAGTCAGTTGATAAGACAGTCACGATCCATCCGTCTTTCAGAACAGCCTCAGCTGCATGTGGATACTAGCACAGCCTCAGCTGCATGTGGATACTAGCACAGCCTCAGCTGCATGTGGATACTAGCACAGCCTCAGATACATGTGGATACTAGCATAGCCTCAGATACATGTGGATACTAGCACAGCCTCAGATACATGTGGATACTAGCACAGCCTCAGATACATGTGGATACTAGCACAGCCTCAGATACATGTGGATACTAGCACAGCCTCAGATGCATGTGGATACTAGCACAGCCTCAGCTGCATGTGGATACTAGCACAGCCTCAGCTGCATGTGGATACTAGCACAGCCTCAGCTGCATGTGGATACTAGCACAGCCTCAGCTGCATGTGGATACTAGCACAGCCTCAGCTGCATGTGGATACTAGCACAGCCTCAGCTGCATGTGGATACTAGCACAGCCTCAGCTGCATGTGGATACTAGCACAGCCTCAGCTGCATGTGGATACTAGCACAGCCTCAGATACATGTGGATACTAGCATAGCCTCAGATACATGTGGATACTAGCACAGCCTCAGCTGCATGTGGATACTAGCACAGCCTCAGCTGCATGTGGATACTAGCACAGCCTCAGATACATGTGGATACTAGCACAGCCTCAGATACATGTGGATACTAGCATAGCTTCAGATGCATGTGGATACTAGCACAGCCTCAGATACATGTGGATACTAGCACAGCCTCAGATACATGTGGATACTAGCACAGCCTCAGCTGCATGTGGATACTAGCACAGCCTCAGCTGCATGTGGATACTAGCACAGCCTCAGATACATGTGGATACTAGCACAGCCTCAGATACATGTGGATACTAGCATAGCTTCAGATGCATGTGGATACTAGCACAGCCTCAGATACATGTGGATCTAGCACAGCCTCAGATACATGTGGATACTAGCACAGCCTCAGATACATGTGGATACTAGCACAGCCTCAGATACATGTGGATACTAGCATAGCCTCAGATGCATGTGGATACTAGCACAGCCTCAGATACATGTGGATACTAGCACAGCCTCAGATACATGTGGATACTAGCACAGCCTCAGATACATGTGGATACTAGCACAGCCTCAGATACATGTGGATACTAGCACAGCCTCAGATGCATGTGGATACTAGCACAGCCTCAGATGCATGTGGATACTAGCACAGCCTCAGATGCATGTGGATACTAGCACAGCCTCAGATGCATGTGGATACTAGCACAGCCTCAGATGCATGTGGATACTAGCACAGCCTCAGATGCATGTGGATACTAGCACAGCCTCAGATGCATGTGGATACTAGCACAGCCTCAGATGCATGTGGATACTAGCACAGCCTCAGATGCATGTGGATACTAGCACAGTCTCTGGAAATATTACGGCCAGTCGAAATCTTTACACAATTTATTTATGATCGACAACAAGCGCAGAATGACTGCTATTTTCTGCCGACAGAGTTTTCATTATTCGTATCTGCATTCCTGATGATGTTCCTGTCTGTGAGTGTGGTATTAGTGTCTGTGAGAGTGGTATTAGTGTCTGTGAGAGTGTATTAGTGTCTGTGAGAGTGGTATTAGTGTCTGTGAGAGTGGTATTAGTGTCTGTGAGAGTGGTATTAGTGTCTGTGAGAGTGATATTAGTGTCTGTGAGAGTGGTATTAGTGTCTGTGAGAGTGATATTAGTGTCTGTGAGTGGTATTAGTGTCTGGGAGAGTGATATTAGTGTCTGTGAGAGTGATATTAGTCTCTATGAGAGTGGTATTAGTGTCTGTGTGAGTGAGATTAGTGTCTGTGAAAGTGATATTAGTGTCTGTGAGAGTGGTATTAGTGTCTGTGAGAGTGATATTAGTGTCTGTGAGAGTGGTATTAATGTCTGTGAGAGTGATATTAGTGTCTGTGAGAGTGATATTAGTGTCTGTGAGAGTGATATTAGTGTCTGTGTGAGTGATGTTAGTGTCTGTGAGAGTGGTATTAGTGTCTGTGAGAGTAGTATTAGTCTCTGTGAGAGTGGTATTAGTGTCTGTGAGAGTGGTATTAGTGTCTGTGAGAGTGATATTAGTGTCTGTGAAGGTGATATTCATGGCTGTGAGTTATTCATATATGTAACTCAGATATTCAGTTTGAAATGGAGAAAATACTTGAACTTCAGCATGTGGTGGACTTTTCTTCTGACATAAAAATGATGAAATTAAACAATTTAAAAAAAAATCACAAAAGTATGAATTTATTTTTCAAATCATTTCAAAATTCTTGTTTTCTAAATCATTAGAACTCAGGTCATAACTTTTTCTTATATGTTTTATTTTTGTCTTTTTTTTTAAGTTAGGTTAGGTTAATACATTAGTGTATATATATAATTATATTTTCCAGCCTACAAGTCTGGTACAACGGTACTATACGGTACAGTACTGTATAGTACTGTACTGTACGGTACTGTACTGTATGGTACGGTACTGTACGGCTCGGTACTGTACTGTATGGTACTGTACGGAATGGTACTGTACTGCATGATGCTGTACTGCATTGTATGGTACGGTACAGTACTGTAAGGTACGGTGGTGTACGGTATGGTATGGTATGAGTGATTGTTTCTTTTAAAAGTACTGTACGAAATTACGGTACGATATTTCTGACAGGTGCCGAAACTACAAAAATACCGTACTATACCGTACCGTATAGTACCGTACAGTACCGTATAGTACCGTACAGTACCGTCGTGCCAGCCTTGAATAAAGATAAACAGAATTTCAATGTTTCTCGGTTTACAGTACGTCTGGCAGCACGATGCAAAGAAAGGTAGACATTGAAATCTCGTGCGTGCATTTTCACACGCACGGCGTGAACTGATTCAATCGATATTAAGCCCTTCAAGGAGGAGGGCTTTGATGACCAGGAAGAGCTCTTGATCCGGGGAGTTGGAACTGACCTCCCTAATCACTTATCATTTCAAAGGAGCTCTATAACCCTAACGGGTTTAGAGCTTTGTAATTATAATAATAATAATAATAATAATATAGTGATACAAATGATGATAATAATACTAATACTAATGATAATGTTAGTAATAATAATAATAATAATTAATACTAATAATAATAAAAAATAATAATGATAGTGATAATAATAATAATAATAATGATAGTGATAATAATAATAACCCCACTAACCACAAATTCGAAATATAACACGACGTTTCGGTCTCTCCCGAAACATTAAGTTATGATTGTACCGAAACGTCGTATTCAGAGTTATCTCCCGTGTGTTTGCCAGGTGTTAATTGGTCCAGTGGTCCAGCAACGTCATTAAGACTTTTATATTCTTAATTAATACTCAAAGAAGAATTAATTAATACTGTGTATAATTCTCAATATGTGCATTAAACCTCGGAATTAAAATGTATATATTTAGGCCGAGCTGCCCCCAAAAAATTTACTTCTCTAATATTTTCTATTATGGATAGATACAATTTTTTTTTCATTGCAAATAGGCTAAAAAAAATATATTGTTTTGCACCAAACCTAAATTAGAGAGGTCATTTAACCTTTCATTAGTAATAGATTTTAATTTAAATCTACTCAACATATGATGCATCAGTTTAAATTTATTTAATTTTAATTAAAAGCGAGAATATATATTTTTTTCGTTTTGTTGAGATTTTCGCAGATTTTTATCGTAAGCCAATTTTTTCTCTGCTTATTCGGCACGATATTTTAGAACACACACACACACACACACACAGGATCCATTTATAGCTTTAAGATGAGGTATGATAAAGCTTATGGCGCAGGGAGAGTGACACAGTAGCGGCCAGTGAAGAGGTGGGGCCAGGAGCTATGAATCGACCCCTGCAACCACAACTAGGTGAGTACACACATAACTGGCAGGGAAGTCAGTAAATGAGATGATGGAATATGTGACAACAATATGCAAGGAAGCTGAGGAGAGGTTTGTACCCAAGGGTAACAGGAATAATGAAAAAGCCAGGATGAGCCCATGGTTCACCCAAAGGTGCAGGGAAGCCAAAACCAAGTGTGCAAGGGAATGGAAGAAGTATAATAATAATAATAATAATAATAATATCTTTATTTACTACAAGTACATGTACATGGTATACAGGCCTAGCTGACATCAGTGACATACTACTATATAGAAAGTCCCTTGTTATGCTGAGCATTTCGGGCAGATTAGGTCAGTGTCCTAGGATGCGACTCACACCAGTCGACTAACACCCAGGTACCCATTTTACTGATGGGGAACATAGACAACAGGTGTAAAGAAACACGCCCAATGTTTCTGTCCTGGCTGGGAATCGAACCCAGGTCCTCGCCGTGTGAAGCGAGAGCTTCACACGGCAGAGAGCAGTCGTAGAACCAGAAATGAATATGCACAGGAAAGAAGGAAGGCCCAACAACAATACGAAAATGACATAGCAGCGAAAGCCAAATCTGACCCAAAGCTGTAGTACAGCCACATCAGGAGAACAACAGTCAAGGACCAGGTGATCAGGCTGAGGAAGGTAGGAGGGGAGGTCACAAGAAATGACGTGAAGTGTGTGAGGAGCTCAACATGAGATTCAAAGAAGTGTTCACAGAGGAGACAGAAGGGACCCAAGAAAAACGGAGAGGCGAGGTACACCAAGTGTTAGACACAATACATACAAACGAGGATGAAGTGAAGAGGCTGCTAAGCGAGCTAGATACCTGAAAGGCGACGGGGCCGGATAACATATCTCCATGGGTCCTGAGAGAGGGAGCAGAGGAGCTGTGTGTACCACTAACAACAATCTTCAACTCATCTATGGCAACAGGGCGACTATCTGAGGTATGGAAGACAGCGAATGTAGTCCCATTTTTTTAAAAAAGAAGACAGTCACGAAGCATTAAACTACAGACCAGTGTCACTGACATGTATAGTATGCAAAGTCATGAAGAAGATTATCAGGAGAAGAGTGGTGGAGCACCTAGAAAGGAACGAGCTTATCAACGACAGCCAACACGGGTTCAGGGACGGTAAATCCTGTGTCAAAATCTTACTGGAGTTTTATGGCAGGGTGACAGCAGAAACACAAGAGAGAGAGAGGGGTGGGTAAATTGCATTTTCATGGACTGTAAGAAGGCGTTTGACACAGTTCCACACAAGAGATTAGTGCAAAAGCTGGAGGACCAGGCAGGGATAACAGGGAACGCACTACAATGGATCAGGGAATACCTGTCAGGAAGACAGCAGCGAGTCATGGTACGTGGTGAGGCGTCAGAGTGAGAGCCTGTAACGAACTGGGTTCCACAGGGGTCAGTCCTAGGACCGGTGCTGTTCCTGGAATTTGTGAACGACATGAAGAAAGGAATAGACTCAGAAGTGTACCTGTTTGCAGATGATGTGAAGTTGATGAGAAGAATTCAATCGGACGAGGACCAGGCAGAACTACAAAGGAATCTGGACAGGCTGCAAGCCTTGTCCAGCAACTGGCTCCTGGAGTTCAACCCCACCAAGTGCAAAGTCATGAAGATTGGGGATGGGCATACAAAATACCGCAGACTGAGTACAGTCTATGGAGCCAGAGACTACAAATTTCACTCACGAAAAAGCATCTTTGGGTAAGTATAACACCAGGCACATCTCCTGAGGCGCACATCAACCAAATAACTGCTGCAGTATACGGGCGCCTAGCAAACCCAAGAACAGCATTCCGACATCTAAATAAGGAATCGTTCAGGACCCTGTACACTGTGTACGTTAGGCCCATACTGGAGTATGCAGCAGCAGTTTGGAACCCACACCTAACCAAACACGTAAGGAAACTAGAGAAATGCAAAGGTTTGCAACAAGACTAGTTCTGGAACTAAGGGTATGTCTTACGAGGAGAGGTTATGGGAAATCGTCCTGACGACGCTGGAAGACTGGAGAGATAGGGAGATATGATAACGACACATAAAATACTGAGAGGAATCGACAAGGTGGACAGAGACAGGATGTTCCAGAGATGGGACACAGCAGCAAGGGGTCACAATTGGAAGTTGAAGATTCAAATGAGTCACAGGGATGTTAGGAAGTATTTCTTCAGTCAGAGTTGTCAGGAAGTGGAACAGCCTGGGAAGTGATGTAGTGGAGGCAGGATCCATATATAGCTTTAAAAAGAGGTACGATAAAGCTCATGTAGCAGGAAGAGTGACCTAGTAGCAAACTGATTATTAGGACAGTTGCAAGGTCTAGCTTCAAGGCATCGGTGACAGAAGAGTTTTTTAGATTTAATTTTCACAGAATGAGACATCGTGGAAGTGTAGTCACTTGGAGACAGGTAGAGGTTCATCTCCCCAACTGCGATCGTAGGGATACTGTACGATAAGAGTCAGAGCTGCTGTGACCTTCTAGGACAGAGTCTACAGAGCGAATGTCTGCTGTCTGAGATGCCTCATAACGTCACCTAGCCTACTTGCAAGCCATAAATATATATATAGGCAGTAGGTTGGTAGACAGCAACCACCCAGGGAGGTACTACCGTCCTGCCAAGTTAGTGTAAAACGGAAACCTGTAATTGTTTTACATGATGGTAGGATTGCTGGTGTCTTTTTTCTGTCTCATAAACATGCAAGATTTCAGGTATGTCTTGCTACTTCTACTTACACTTAGGTCACACTACACATGCATGTACACGCATATATATATATATATATATATACACACACCCTCTGGGTTTTCTTCTATTTTCTTACTAGCTCTTGTTCTTTTCCTCATATGTCCATGGAGAAGTGGAACAGAATTCTTCCTCCGTAAGCCATGCGTGTCGTAAGAGGCGACTAAAATGCCGGGAGCAAACGGATAATAACTCCTCCTGTATATATTACTAAATGTAAAAGGAGAAACTTTCGTTTTGCCTTTTGGGTCACCCTGCCTCGGTGGGATACGGCCGGTGCATTGAAAAAAAGAATTATATATATATATATATATATATATATATATATATATATATATATATATATATATATATATATATATAAAATTTTTTGGGCATTTACCTGATAGACTGGCGAACCAGATGCTTTGTACTTCAGTGTGTAGCCGCTAGGAGCGCCACCATTCAGGCCAGGCAACCAGGTGAGCCACACCTCCCCTGGCGTCACCTTGCTCACCTGCTGGGTGATTGAGGCTGGTGTTAGTTTACACTGGAATGGAGATAAATATTAATGCAGTGAGAAGTGGAAGCAGATGTTAGTATATTGTGGAAAGGAACTAGTGTTAGCGTTGTGTGTGAAGGAGACAGGTGTTGGTGTACTGTTATAAGAAGACAGGTGTTGGGGTACTGTTATTAGAAGACAGGTGTTTGTGTATTGTGGGAAGGAGACAGGTGTTTGTGTACTGTGGGAAGGAGACTAATGTTTGTGTACCGTGGGAAGGAGACAGATGTTTGTGTACTGTGGGAAGGAGACACGTATTTGTGTACTGATGGAATGAGACAGGCGTTTGTGTGTTGTGGGAAGGAGACAGGTGTTAAGTGCACAAGCGATGGAAACAAGAATTATTGCACTGAGAGAGGAAGGCAGGTTTTAGTGAAGATGTTTTATAACCTAGCCTTATCTAGCCTAATCCAACCTTAACCTAGCCTAACCTACCCTAACCAAACCAAGCCTACCCTTATCCAAACAAGCCTAACCTAACCTAAATTACCTTAATCTAACCTATAATAAATAAAACGGAATTTGAATAAAAACTTAGTGCTAATAATTTAACACTGAGACCAGTTTCCCCCCAAAAAAAATCTAAGTGGTAACATGAGAATAAATTACAAGACGTAACTGCTGGTGCTGACCGTGAAGTTGATGGGCGGGTGTGGGCGTGAGGGCGGGCTGAGTGTCACTGCTACGGAGTCGGTGCCTAGGGGGTTGTGGGCTGTACAGTGGTACAGTGTGTAGTCCCGGGGGATGATATCTCTCACCTCCAGCACTGACGACCACAGCACCAGCCCGTCGAGTAGCTGTGGGAGATAGTGA
Source organism: Cherax destructor (assembly GCA_009830355.1). NCBI lineage: Eukaryota > Metazoa > Arthropoda > Malacostraca > Decapoda > Parastacidae > Cherax > Cherax destructor. The sequence goes on along the minus strand of WNWK01000168.1, from coordinate 291,879 downwards.
CTTTGTTGAGGCTGGTGATGGGATGTTATTAGTGATAGTTTGTTGCTGAAAGTTAAAGCAAGAAAGGAGACTAACGGCAAGACAGTCAGCAGAAGACTTGAAAGTCCACGACTAGGCTATCAGCTGAGAAGAGCTGTAAGCTTCTATCTAGATTAAGAACTATCGTAGCTAAGATAAGGAGTCTACGTTAAGGAGTGTGTACGTAAGGTTAGTTGACGTAAGGTAAGGATAGTGGACGTAAGGTAGGGAGAGTGGACGTAAGGTAGGGAGAGTGGACGTAAGGTAACAAAAGTGGACGTAAAGTAAGGAGGGTGACCTAAGGTAAGGAAGGTGGGTATTAAAATAATAAAAATAATATTGTTCCATCTTTTTTTTTCTTCTCTGGTTTCATTGTTCTCGCTATGTTCACATTCTAGCTTCCTAGTTTACTGTGTAGCATTTCTAGAAGCGTTTCTGCCTAGTTTTCTACGCAAACCGATGCTTTCCTTTAGGTAATATTCCATTTTCTTTAAATCTATTAACAAATAATAAAAAATCACCATACCGTGACTGGAACAATACACCAGTAACCCGAACATAAGAAAAAGAAACTCTTGACGACGTTTCGGTCTGACTTAGCCCATAAACTAGTCACAAGTCGGACCGAAATGTGTTTCTGTTTATAAAATCAAACATCACAGGTTTCCTCTTGTCATTCTTGTATAGTTCATGTCGTTAAAATTTTGTTATCCATTTTGTTTATGATTCCCATACATTAATCATTCTTTGTACAATGTCTCTTGTCTTTCATGCTTCTGCCCTACGCTTTCCTTGCGTGTTTAGTGCTTCACGGGGTTGGTAGTGAAGTTACCACCTCAACCACCACTATACCTGGAACACTTTACTTACTTCCGTACCATCTTTCAGCATTTCAGCAAATTTTTCGCCTTCTTCATCTCTTTCACTTCAAGTCCCATTCATTCTTCCCCGTGGAAGTTTAAATCTCTTCTCTGCGTATTTCTTTCTGCTCTGCCTTCATTTCTTTCACACTCTTTTATGTTCCTCTTTTTTGAATTTGTCTTCCACTCATTGTTGACTTCACACCTGCACATTGGTTGCTCCGTTTTCAGAACAGTCGGACCGAAACGTCGTCGTAAGCTCCTTTGTGTAGCAGTCCTCAGGTTCCTCAGGTTCAATTCCTTTCACTGTGTTCAATGGTTCATCTTACACCTGTTTTCCTTTCATTTTCTTTGCTCAGGTAACTCAGTCTTCAACACTCTCTTCTAACTTCTTCAAAGTATTAAATTTAGTATCCAGGAAATTAGCTTCCTACCTATTTTCAGTGAGACTTTTCCTATTGCACGATACCTCGCATCCCGATCAATGGTTCGGATAAAGTACAAAAATACGCAATACCGTAACTGGAACAATACACAAAAATCAATGGCCAAAATCTATGCTTGAAAACTCATTCGATTTTCAGGTCATGAAACTCACCGGCCACTGGCAGGCATCGTCTATGTTGCTATCACTGAGTTTTGAATCAAGTGGTTTTCTTGTCCTCAATAAAGAAAAAATAAACCTCGCTGATTGTTGTGAGTCTATTGTGCTAGCGATAACGAGAAAACATAAACTTTGGTACCCGACGCTCTCTCTATCTATTCTGATTTTTTGTTTTCGCTGGAGCACTTACCTTCTTGGTTATATTTCATGTTTTTGTCCAGGAGACCAAGTTGCCTTAGAAAACTTTCCTCCTGCTGGAATGTCATTCCATTTGGAAGAAAAATCTCCAGTCCCTGCTAGAAGTGATAACCTAAGAAAACTCCAGTCCTACTGGAAGTGATAATCTAAGAAAACTCCAGTCCTACTGGAAGTGATAACCTAAGAAAACTCCAATCCTGCTGGAAGTGATAACCTAAGAAAACTCCAGTCCTGCTGGAAGTGATAACCTAAGAAAACTCCAGTCCTACTGGAAGTGATAACCTAAGAAAACTCCAGTCCTACTGGAGTTCTCCTTTCTAAGAAATCTCCAGTCTTGCTGGAAACATTCCAGTCTCGTAAAGTGCATCCGTTCAGTGCTTTGTATCTTAATAAAGTTAATCAGTAAATGTCTAAGACCACAATACACCTCAGCATGTTCAATTATTAACTAGGAAATCGAAACGAAGGTTTAGCCAGCACATACAGTAAACACGAATAAGTGCTTGGATAGTATTTCTTGGGTGTATACTCAAGAGTTACCATGAGAATTCATCAGTCTTTACATTTTCTGTCTCTTATCTCTGCAGCTTCTGCCTTGAAGGCTTCTACTGATAGTCATACGACTACTACCACCAGTCTGCTGGACTACTACCACCAGTCTGCAGTACTTCTGCAACCAGTCTGCAGGAGTACTGCCACCAGCCTGCAAGACTACCACCACCAACCTGCAAGACTACTACCACCAGCCTGCAAGACTATTACCACCAGCCTGCAATGCTACTACCATAAGCCTGCAAGACTACTACCACCAGCCTGCAAGACTACTACCACCAGTCTGCAAGACTACTACCACCAGCCTGCAAGACTACTACCACCAGCCTGCAAGACTACCACCACCAGCCTGCAAGACTACCACCACCAGCCTGCAAGACTAATACCACCAGCCTGCAAGACTACTACCACCAGCCTGCAAGACTACTACCACCAGCCTGCAAGACTACCACCACCAGCCTGCAAGACTACCACCACCAGTCTGCAAGACTACTACCACCAGCCTGCAAGACTACTACCACCAGCCTGCAAGACTACTACCACCAGCCTGCAAGACTACTACCACCAGCCTGCAAGACTACTACCACCAACCTGCAAGACTACTACCACCAGCCTGCAAGACTACTACCACCAGCCTGCAAGACTACTACCACCAGCCTGCAAGACTACTACCACCAGCCTGCAAGACTACTACCACCAGCCTGCAAGACTACTACCACCAGCCTGCAAGACTACTACCACCAGCCTGCAAGACTACTACCACCAGTCTGCAAGACTACTACCACCAGCCTGCAAGACTACTACCACCAGCCTGCAAGACTACTACCACCAGTCTGCAAGACTACTACCACCAGCCTGCAAGACTACTACCACCAGCCTGCAAGACTACTACCACCAGCCTGCAAGACTACTACCACCAGCCTGCAAGACTACTACCACCAGTCTGCAAGACTACTACCACCAGCCTGCAAGACTACTACCACCAGCCTGCAAGACTACTACCACCAGCCTGCAAGACTACTACCACCAGCCTGCAAGACTACTACCACCAGCCTGCAAGACTACTACCACCAGTCTGCAAGACTACTACCACCAGCCTGCAAGACTACTACCACCAGCCTGCAAGACTACTACCACCAGCCTGCAAGACTACTACCACCAGCCTGCAAGACTACTACCACCAGCCTGCAAGACTACTACCACCAGCCTGCAAGACTACTACCACCAGCCTGCAAGACTACTACCACCAGCCTGCAAGACTACTACCACCAGTCTGCAAGACTACTACCAGCTCAAATCTGCAAGACTACTACCACCAGTCTGCAAGACTACTACCACCAGCCTGCAAGACTACTACCACCAGCCTGCAAGACTACCACCACCAGCCTGCAAGACTACCACCACCAGCCTGCAAGCTTAATCTTCCAACATTGATGACACTACTGTATACTCACTGACTCACCTTAGGCTCATGGATGGTATACTTGTCACTATTGAGGAGGATGAGTCCACTCTGACTACTCCAGACGAAGGTGGGTGGAGGAGCGGCCCGCACATGACACACTAGCTGCCCACTGCCGCCGACGGCCGCCCACGATCCTCGCTGTTCCTTCACGTCCGTAGCTGCTGTCACTTCCTCTAGGGAGCGAGAAGATCCTTAGCCACAAACTGTTCATTTCTAGTTAAGACATTCACAAATTAAAAGTTATGTGATTGTTTTATGCCATAATATATGCAAGACAAGCCACGGGGGATCGAAATCTTCAGCTCAAGATCTTTCACACGTCTCCGTGCGTCATCAAAAGCTATGCAATGTTGCAATAGTAGCAGCAGGTGGAATGAGAGGTAGTTTTCTCGGAGTAAGGTAGCGTGGTGAAGCCAGCCGGTTCTCAGATTTTTCTGAGAGGAACTGACTCAGGAACTGGTTTATATCTATAATTTTAGGCATAAGACACAAAATATCATCAACATATCTTTACCACAATCCTTCTTAATAGAGCTAAGTTGGTTATCAAGGTCATTGAAGCTAATTCCTTGAATAGCTTTAGGAAATGGTTGGACAAGTGTGTGTGTGTGTGAGTAGGCGTGGGTTCGAAAAGTTCTACCAACTTTTTGGCCAGTAGGCCTCCCGAAGTGCTCCTCTTACTTTCTCCAGTGATAATAAGTGGGGTACTAGCCCAGCACTATGACGACTGAGGGAGAGGTGGCTTGAGAAGCACTCAGATATCAGTACTTACGGGAGACCACGACGTAGGTCCTAGCTGGAGGTGCCGAAGCCACAATGTTGCGGGCGTGACACAAGTACACTCCCGTGTCCGTCCGTGTAGCTGACTCTATCATCAGCCGTGCCACGCCCACGCCCGAGGCCAGAGTAGTGCCTGAGCTGAGAGAGGGCAAGACTATTGTTATTATTATTATTATTGTGAGAAAAGTCACTTTTATTAGTATCAACACACTGAGGATGCGCTTCACCAACCAGGACTGAAGGAGCCCCTGGTGGGCGAAACGTTTCATCGGTAAATGTCTTGATAATACCATAAACACGCCTTTCTCACATATTTGATCTTAATCACAAAGTTCAGAGCTTTATTATTAGTAGTAGTAGCAGTAGTAATAATAGTAGAAGTATAACAGTAGTAGCAGAAGTAGTAGTAGCAGCAGTAGTAGTAGGTTGGTAGACAGCAACCGCCCAGGGAGATACTACCGTCCTGCCAAGTGAGTGTGAAACAGAAGCCTGTAATTGTTTTACATGATGGTAGGATTGCTGGTGTCTTTTTTCTGTCTTATAAACATGCAAGATTTCAGGTATGTCTTGTTACTTCTACTTACACTTAAGTCTCACTACATATGCATGTACAAGCATATATATACACACCCCTCTTGGTTTTATTTTATTTTCTTACTAGTTCTTGTTCTTGTTTATTTCCTCTTATCTCCATGGGGAAGTGGAACAGAATTCTTCCTCTGTAAGCCATTTCGTAAGAGACGACTAAAATGCCGGGAGCAAGAGGCTAGTAACCCCTTCTCCTGTATACATTACTAAAGTTAAAAAGTTTACTTTTGTTTTTCTTTTTGGGCCACCCTGCCTCGGTGGGATACGGCCAGTTTATTCAAAGAATAAGAAGTAAATAAATAATTTAGCGTCAGGCCTTCGATTCAGTTGCCAATTCTGGAGATACATACACGTTTGAATATACATTTCTAAGCCTAACTACAAACAAAAACAGTTCGTTTGTTAAATATTAACAATGGGAGAGAAACAAACATAAGTTAATATCACTAATAATACTTCAACTAAGTTTCTTTTGTTCCTTTTGGCTCAATCTGGCGAGTTTGTGGGTGCCTCACCTGGCACTGCATTAGCTTAGATTCTGTCACTGCGTGATGCCAACACCCCATATATATATATATATATATATATATATATATATATATATATATATATATATATATATATATATATTCCTACTCAGTGGCCGCCACGTCATGCATAGAATGAACATGTGGCACCCAATTTTTTCTAGCTTGTCTGGATGCTTAGCTAACCCCAGCAAATTCATAGAATGATCTAGCTTCTGAAGAAAGTTATAACGAAAGCGCTGAAAAGATCTCTCAGTCTTTTTACACACACACACACACACACACACACACACACACACACACACACATATATATATATATATAGGATGGGGTTCACCTCTAGTGTAAATTGGGAGGTACTACCTCTGGAACTGTGTTGGGGACCCTCATCCTCAGAGAAAAGAATAAACTTCAGGGAAAACTCAAATGTTCTCCCCGGAGCTGTTTGAATATAGTCTTCTCCTACCACCCCCTATATTCTATAATCTAAGTAGACTTTCTTTAAAGACAAAATACACTGTTAAAAATACAATAGGGAGTAGAACAACATAGATAATATCTCAGAGCTACATCTCGAATACTTCGTCCAGCTCCCTGGCGGTGGGTTGTGTGCCCAGAATGCTGCAGGCATTTTCCCCTCTGCATTGCACACTGAGTCTCTGAAAGAGGATGCTTGCCGTTCTGTGATCCTTGGTTTCTGTGATGAGTTTTTCATCCAGGTTTTTGAGGAACTTTAGAGCAAACTTGCCCCGTGCTCCAAGGGTCTCTAATCATACTGGGATGAAATTATAGCATGGGGGAAGGCCTTCAAATTTGCGGGTCTTCTGGGTCTCCCTGTAACTGGCGACTCCACCCCCTTCAGCTTCAGAGTATGGCAAGTAGGTGTCTGCCAATGTGGTGGCACAGGTTTAGTCCCGGGCAATCTGCTTACCATCCTTCCAGGGTAGTATAGTGGCTCCGTCGGGACGCTTTTGACTTCTGTCATACCTCTGTAATTGGGGTTCCCGTTCAGCTAGGCAACGGGCTGTGGCGAGGCTTCTCTTTATGATGTCGGTGACCTCCTCATGTCTAGCATACTTCTTTTCTGATGTGTGACACATGAGACCATGAAGTTCGAATTGATCAGCCGTCGCCCTGCCGCAAATACACCTATGTTCTTTGAGCATGAGATCAGCTAGGCGATGAGCAACACAAATCCGAATGGCCTGTAGGTCGAGCCGAATGCTCGGAGAGGAATTGGGAACATCTAAGAGGAAATCTCTTGAATGTGGTGCCTTCACCGCTAGGAGACGAGCTTTGTACTTTCCTGAAGCGTTAGTGAGCATTGTGTTGGCGATTTTCTCCATGATTGGTTAGACCCAGTGGGAGTGTTTGAACTCATTGGGAGGAGCTGGTCTACTGAAAGAGTCTGCAAGGGTGTCTCCCCGCACGGCTTCTTCAATGAATCTGGGGTCTTGAGCTCCTACCGCACCTCTCAAGCGTTCGGGGACAATCTCTTTGACTAGTCAACTGGAAGCCAAACACGAGGACAAAAATGCAGGTAAATCTACCTGCGTTCCCTTGCGCACCCCTATACCTTCCAGTCGCACTGGGAGAGTTGCCTGATCCCATTGCTGATCTTCCAGTGACAGATTGTGCCTTAAAGACTGATCTCAGGAGTGAGTCATATTCGTTGAGTGTTGGGTTGCCAAAAAGGGTGCGCACCTCAGGAAGTGAGTCTTGGCAGAGTAAGACACCTTGTGAGGAGATACAGGGCATCATGGGCATCGAGATCCCTTATTCACTCCTCCATCCTCTTCAGGTCATTCAGTTTGTCCTTGAGGACTGTGTCGATGGCCTGGTGACCCAGCGGTGCTCCCTAGAGGGGGCCCTTGGATGGAGTGGTAGTAGAGACTTCAGGACGGATTGTTCGTACAGCATTGATTATTTCCTAGTTCGTTGTGATTATCAATAATCACTGTCTTTGCAGAGTCACTCAGAAACGACAATTTAGAAGTCCCTCCAAACTGCCAATATTCCAAACTCCTCCTTTAAAGTGCAGGCATTATACTTCCCATTTCCAGGACTCAAGTCCGGCTAACTGGTTTCCCTGAATCCCTTCACATAATATTACCCTGCTCACACTCCAACAGCTTGTCAGGTCCCAAAAACCATTCGTCTCCATTCACTCCTATCTAACATGCTCAGGCATGCTTGCTGGAAGTCCAAGCCCATCGCCCACAAAACCTCCTTTACCCCCTCCCTCCAACCTTTTCGAGGACGACTCCTACCCCGCCTTCCTTTCCCTACAGATTTATACGCTCTCCAAGTCATTCTACTTTGTTCCATTCTCTCTAAATGACCAAACCACCTCAACAACCCCTCTTCAGCCATCTGACTAATACTTTTAGTAACTCCACACCTCCTAATTTCCACACTCCGAATTCTTTGCATAATATTTACACTACACATTGCCCTTAGACACGACATCTCCACTGCCTCTAGCCACCTCCTCGCTGCAGCATTTAGAACTCAAGCTTCACACCCATATAAGAGTGTTTTTACCACTATACTTTCATACATGCCCTTCTTTGCCTCCATGGATAACGTTTTTTGTCTCCACAGATACCTCAATGCACCACTCACCTTTTTTTCTTCATCAATTCCATGGTTAACCTCATCCTTCAAAAACCCATCCATCTGAAAACATTCACTTTTTCCATACTCCCTCTCTCCAATGTGATATCCAATTTTTCTTTATCTATATCGTTTGATACCCTCATCACCTTACTCTTATCTAAGTTCACTTTCAACTTTCTACCTATCAATAACAATTACCTATTAATAACAACACTGCAACTAGCCAAGGACTCTAACCCATGTTGTTTTGGCCCACCTCAATATATATATACAATAATAACAAGAATCACGCACCTAGCTCTGCTGGGTGCGTGATTCTTGTAGGATTTGGTGCTCCTGTGGGTTTGAGCGTCATGTGGTTTTCGCTTACCATGAGGCGGGCCAAAACAACATGAGTCCTTATCTAGTCACAGTGTTGTTATTGATTAATACCACTTGCTCGTGGTTTGCCGACTCTAGAACACACAACATATAATTGTCCATGTGAGAAGCAATCCGTGTCTAGATCTAAACTGCACAATTCTAAAGATTTTATATATATATATATATATATATATATATATATATATATATATATATATATATATATATATATATATATATATATATATATATGTCGTGCCGATTAGGTAAAACTGGTCAATTAGCAAGAACTCCTCTAAAATTAAGTCCTTTCTAAAATTTTCTCCTATACGTTTAAAGATATTTTTTTCATTTATGTTAATGTAAGAATTTATAATTTTGTACCAAGAGAAACTTTGAAAACCTACCTAACCTTATTACAACAAGCGCAATTTAATTTAGCCTAACCCAACTAAATATATTTTAGATACGTTAACATTAATTTAATAATAAACAAACACAATGAAATATATTTTTTCGTTATGTTCAGAATGATTTTGGCGAAATTATTGCATACACAAATTTTCACTTGTCTTATATGGCAAGGTGAGCGTTGCTATTTAAGCCAAAATAGCAAGTTTTACCTAATCGGCACGACATATATATATATATATATATATATATATATATATATATATATATATATATATATATATATATATATATATATATATATATATATATATATATATATGTCGTGCCGATTAGGTAAAACTGGTCAATTAGCAAGAACTCATTTAAAATTAAATCCTTTCTAAAATTTTCTCTTATACGTTTAAAGATATATTTTTTTCATTTATGTTAATGTAAAAATTTATAATTTTGTACAAAGAGAAACTTTGAAAACCTACCTAACCTTATTATAACAAGCGCAATTTAATTTAGCCTAACCTAACTAAATATATTTTAGATATGTTAACATTAATTTATTAATAAACAAACACAATGAAATATATTTTTTTCGTTAGGTTCAGAATGATTTTTGCGAAATTATTGCATACACAAATTTTCGCTTGTCTTATATCGCAAGAAGAGCGTTGCTATTTAAGCCAAAATCGAAAGTTTTACCTAATCGGCACGACATATATATATTATATATATATATATATATATATATATATATATATATATATATATATATATATATATATATATATATATATATATATATATATATACACAGTGGACCCCCAACTAACGAACAAAATTCATTCCAGAAGCCTGCTAAAGTGCCATTACCGAACGAATTTACTTCCTTAAGAAATAATGTCACGTAGGTTAGTCTATTTCAGACCCCCAAAAATACACTTCCACAAGCACTTACAATATTATACTTACATAATTGTACGATTTCCGGGGTGTTCGTTAACAAGGGGTCCACTGTATATAGTATATATATATATATATATATATATATATATATATATATGTCGTGCTGATTAGGTAAAACTGGTCAATTAGCAAGAAATCATCTAAAATTAAGTCCTTTCTAAAATTTTCTCTTATACGTTTAAAGATATATTTTTTTTCATTTATGTTAATGTAAGAATTTATAATTTTGTACCAAGAGAAACTTTGAAAACCTACCTAACCTTATTACAACAAGCGCTATTTAATTTAGCCTAACCCAACTAAATATATTTTAGATACGTTAACATTAATTTAATAATAAACAAATACAATGAAATATATTTTTTTCGTTATGTTCAGAATGATTTTGGCGAAAATATTGCATACACAAATTTTCACTTGTCTTATATGGCAAGGTGAGCGTTGCTATTTAAGCCAAAATCGCAAGTTTTACCTAATCGGCACGACATAAATATATATATATATATATATATATATATATATATATATATATATATATATATATATGTATGTATGTATGTATTTTTGTATACATATTTTTTGTATATATATATTAAGATGTGGAGGACTAAAAAAAAGTTGTTTGGCTTTTTTTGGGCTCCTAGGAACGTAACCCTATTTTTCCCATAAGTTCTTTAGTTCATAGAGATTATCTGGTTTTCCGACTCTAGAACACGTACTGTCTCTGTAGTAAAATATTTAGTATAGCTTGTGTTGTTTTTACGCTGTCCAAAAAGTCAAGTAGGTATATAGAAACACGCGCGTATTTGATTGCAATGTTGTGTCAAAATTTCAAAGCAATCGGTGAAGAACTTTCGGAGATTTAAGATTTTAAACAAACTAACATTTACATTTTTATATATACATTTATATATATATATATATGTAGTTTAGAGAATGATATTTTCATTTCTAAGATATTTTAATACATTAAATGCGTTATTTTTTGTGTAATGATAGTTAAATGGCAAGATGGGTAAGTAAGCTGTTGATATATATAAGGAAAGGGGTGTAGGTGAGGTGAGGACGGTAGTAACACTCACCTGTTGTGGTTGTAGGTGGGTTCCCTGCTCCAGGTGAGGTGGGGCACTGGGTTGCCAGTAGCTGAACACTGAGTGCTTACTCTGCCTCCGTCATCAACAGTAACTCGATCAACTGTTTGCACCTTCTCCGGCCCGTCTGTCAAGAGCAGAATAACGAAATGTTTTACACTTGGTGAGATGCGCTGCTCCTGTGAAGCTTATACTGAGTAATGTGAATCTGTGTACAAGGACGAATTCACATCCTGCACTTAGGAGAGGAAACTAATAACGACGTTTCGGTCCGTTCTGGACTATTTGTTAAGCTGCAAATTGTGTCATGTGACTTGATAAAGGACGAAGATTAACCAAAAATATCGTCATAGGTTTATATTCTAAGTATTAGGTATATTAACACAGATACAACTAATGTGACATTTTATTGTGGCAACGTTATTTGTGAATTGTTCCAGCTACAGTGTTGTGTTGTCTTCGTCATTTCCTTGTTCTTCTTCTTCGAACACTAAGAAGGTTTCCAGATTTACGTGTTTATGAGGCAGCCCAAGAGAAGAGGAGCAATCCTGTTAGAGTGCATAACACAGGCGGAGGATTCAATCTTACCACGAAATTATCGAAAAGAAATACCCGGTAAGATCACAATGAACACAAAAAAAACTTTACACTTATCACGACTCGGCAGCCAGACAAATAACAGATATCCGATGCAACGCAATTGTCGTCGTGAATTTACTTGATGAATAAAACACATGTACGACACCTGGGTATCTTTATTGACACAAACATGTGCATCACTTGGGTATAAATAACAAAAAAGGCACAATACCGTGACTGGAACAATACACACACAACCCGCACATATAAGAGAAGCTTACGACGTTCGGCCGACTTGGACCATTTACAAAGTCACACTGTGTGACTTTGTAAATGGTCCAAGTCGGGCCGAAACGTCGTCGTAAGCTCCTCTCTTTTATATGTGCGGGTTGTGTGTGTATCACTTGGGTATCTTTACTGACGCGACATTTCGCCTGCATAGCAGCACTTTTCAAATTACTGCTGCGGAGGCTTCACGCATTTTAGGGTCTCAACATTATTTGAAAAATTACGTATAGATAAATCGTGCCTTTCACTGCTAGTATAAGCGGGGTCACTCATCCAGGGGTCTGAATGATGTTTTTCGACCAGTCAACTTAAATATCCGAGATGATCGTCTCATTCTCACTTTCCCAGAGTCAAGTGTGAAAAAAAATATGCGCGCAGAACAAACGTTGGTTGCGTGGGGTTTTATAGCTTCATAAAGCTCTACACAGAGCGAAACGTCGTCCCAAAGAGTATCATTTCTAGGCACTGTTCCTTGCTGATGGATGATGCTACACGAAATAATAATAACATTAAGTAAAAGGACACAATTGCAACTAATGTGACATTTTATTGTGGCAACGTTTCGCTCTCCAGGAGCTTTCTCAAGCCGTTACAAGCGATATATGGACACAGTTGGTATATATATACTGTCAAGGTGAGGTGAAAAAACTAGTGGTCCAATGACAAGCTACCCTTTCTAGACGTCCTCATCCACAAAGTAGATAACAACCTAAAATAAAAATGACCTCACACACTTCTATTCCAGTCAAGATACTAAGACCAAAAGAGGCATCATCATCGGATTCTTCCTAAGAGCTTACCGAATTTGTAGTCCTGAATTTCTTGACGAGGAGTGTACATACATTCACCAAACCTTCACTGATTTACATTTTCCTTCCTTTTTCATCAAAGATTGCAAGAAAAGAGCTCTTCAGATCATTAATTCTCCACGCGTCAACTCCACTCCAAACAAAGTTATAATTCTTCCCAACAGCCAGGTTGCATCCAACATTTCTAAAGTATTTGCACAAGCTAACACTAGAGTCGCCATCGCTTCCAGTACTTCTATTAAGGATCTAACCAGGACTAAATCCAAGCACCATGAACCAGTCAACGCAGGGGTCTACACTATACCCTGTGGAGGCTGCGACAGAATTTATGTAGGAGAAACAGCAAGAAACCTCGAGACACGCATCAATGAACACATGAATGCATGCAGAAACGATAACCTGAACAACGCCTGCGTACAACACCGAAATTCCAACAATCATCTCATGAAATTCAAAGACGCCCGACTAGTAATCAAAGAAACTAATTTCCGTAGACGAAAATGCCTTGAATCAGCACTTATCTCTGTTTCTAACACAATTAAACAAAACAAAGGCAGCTTCACCATCTCTGAAGTCTTAGCAAGAATCCTCCTGAAAACAGTAAACCCTACCATCACATAGTCTCTCCTGCTAATTTAGCACATCGTAGATGTGGAACACTCCTACTGGCCTTCTATATTTCAACCTCCAGCAGAAATATTTGTCTAACCTATTGTTATACTACCCAAGTATTTGTTTTATCACCTTTTACTCATGTGCATATTGATTGGTCTACCTTATTGTATTACTTCTACTACTACTACTACTACTAATACTACTTATATCACTACTACTTCTAACACCACTAGTTTTTTCACCTCACCTTGACAGTATATATATACCAACTGTGTCCATATATCGCTTGTAACGGCTTGAGAAAGCTCCTGGAGAGCGAAACGTTGCCACAATAAAATGTCACATTAGTTGCAATTGTGTCCTTTTACTTAACATATTGTCGGTAATTCTACCAATATTATTACAATAATAACATTGGATTTCAGCCAGGGCCTACACTTGCCAGCAGCAAGGAACAGGCCTGCACTGCGGTATTCTGAGAAAACTTTCCCTCACTCCTTCAGTTGCTGCCTTGCAACATTGCATAGCTCTTGATGACGCACTGAGAAGTGTGAAAGTACTTGAGCTAAAGATTTCCAACCCCCCGTGGTTTGTCTTGCATAGTTAAGATCGCCTGTCTGCGATTGTTTGTATATATATATATATATATATATATATATATATATATATATATATATATATATATATATATATATATATATTTACGAAGTGCTTAAGCCAATTTCCCAAACATCAGCATACGGATCCTCAGTGGGACATAAATCTTCATGAAGAAATTCTTCAAGTCTTCAGAGGGAGGAGTTCAGAAAAGTCTTGCGCGCAAGAATATCTACCCACTAAATTCCTTGGCTGTAATTTATAATCCACATCACGATTTTTTCACTAATAATTTGATGCAAAAACACAACATCGCTGTTATTGGAGAAAGAGGTATTAGTTGCCCAAGAGATGTTAGTGCAAATAAAAAGTTTAAGGTAGATGAGCTGTGATTTGTTAAGCTAGGTTTTACTCCCCATTTAAAAAACTTTGGATCGCTACCTAGAAATGTCCTATAATGGTACTAGACTTTAGTTAGATGAGTGGTGCCAATAGGGAAATAGGAATTAGCGAGGAGATGAGTTAAGAATCATATAAATAACAGAAATGATGTTAGATTTTGAAGAAATACATCAATTATCATGATGTTTAGTAAAAACATTCTCTCTAAACTTAATTTTAAGACGAAGATTAAGCAAGATGTGAATATTCTAAATGATATTAGAAACCTTTGTGTCCCTAGTTTCGTGCTGTTTGATGTGTCCCAGGAGTCAGGCACTTTACTCAGTCACTCCATAAACAAATAATTAGGCATAATAAGAATCTTCATTGCACTCTGTGAACCGTGCCAATCGCATATGGCGTCCGCGGATCCCATATACAGAAATACCGGAAGAAAGAGGACATCGCATAATAGCGAATTCGTATAAAGCGTGAATGTTAGCATACATTATAACATAGATGTTGTGGTATTTTTTGTTGTGGTGTATCGTGGTTATTAATATTGGTAGAATGACTGACAAAATGTTAGGCAAATGTACACAGATGCAACTAATGTGACATTTTATTGTGGCAACGTTTCGCTCTCCAGGAGCTTTGGAGAGCGAAACGTTGCCACAATAAAGCGTCACATTACTTGCATCTGTGTTCATTTACCTAACATGCATCCATGTGGATCAGTCAACACCAGGAGTGGTGGAGGCTCGATCCACCGTTCTCACATTACTGTCATATCACCATCTTTCACTGTCGTACTTACACTGCACATTGAGGTAGAAGGAAGCGTTGACGGCACCCCTCTGGCTGTAGGCGCTGACGAAGTAGTGGCCACTGTTGTGCCTGGTGACTGGGCCAAGCTGCAGCTCCTGACCCGTGCCCATGAGAGTCTCCTCCCCGCGACGCCACCAGTACCTGCATACCCAATCATAGTTATTTACCCCTAGTCACCCCTAGTCTATCACCTAGCACAACTAGGCCCCTTAAGCCTAGTGAAGGGGTCTTCAACTAATGGATACGAGCTCCGCTACATTTCCTCGGATCAAATCTGATTACCTCCCAT
The DNA here is from genome assembly GCA_009830355.1 of Cherax destructor. Lineage (NCBI taxonomy): Eukaryota > Metazoa > Arthropoda > Malacostraca > Decapoda > Parastacidae > Cherax > Cherax destructor. The sequence continues at coordinate 276,457 of WNWK01000168.1, read as the reverse complement.
TTCCCAGGGCTTAGTACTTTCCCTTATGTATAATAATAACAATAATAATAATGCTACAAAGTTCCAATTATTATTATTATTATTATTATTATTATTATTATTATTATTATTATTAATATTAGTATTAGTAGTAGTAGTAGTAGTAATAGTAGTGGTAGTGGTGGTGGTAGTAGTAGTAGCAGTAGTAATATTGGAATTATTAATATTATTATTATTATTATTATTATTATTATTATTATTATTATTATTGAGAAGCGTTAAACCAGGGATCATATAGCCCCAGACAGTAGGAAGGGGGTTAAAATCAGGTTTGATCCGAGGAAGGGGAAGGGTAGCTCTGATTTCTTGAATCAAGAGCTCTTCACCAGCACCAAGGTCCTGGTCTGGAAGAGGTTAGCAACCTTAAATACGATCCTGTGTGACGATCAACAATTGCAACATCAACTCAACTGTGCAACTGATTTATCTTTCAATTAAGCTGAAATTGAATAGCGTGACGCCGACAGTAGTAAAGAAAAGCTGCGACGTTTCGCTCCACGAAGACCTTTATCAAGTTACGAATATCCCTTAGAGAGCTTCATCATGTTTCACTCTTCGTAGAGCTTTATCATGTTTCATTCTTCGTAGAGCTTTATCATGTTTCACTCTTCGTAGAGCTTTATCATGTTTCACTCTTCGTAGAGCTTTATCATGCTTCACTCTTCGTAGAGCTTTATCATGTTTCACTCTTCGTAGAGCTTTATCATGTTTCACTCTTCGTAGAGCTTTATCATGTTTCACTCTTCGTAGAGCTTTATCATGTTTCATTCTGCGTAGACCTTTATAATGTTACACTCTGCGTAGAGCTTTATCATGTTTCACTATAAGTAGAGCTTTATCATGTTTCACTTTGCGTAGAGCTTTATCATGTTTCACTCTGCGTAGAGCTTTATCATGTTTCTGCGTAGAGCATCATGATTATGCTCAGAGCTTCACAATGTTTCCCTATGAGAAGAGCTTTATCATGTTTCACCTTGCGTAGAGCTTTATAATGTTTTACTCTGCGTAGAGCTTTATCATGTTTCACTTTGTGTCCAGTTTTATCAAGTCTCTTTCACGCTTCTAGCTATTTGTGTCTCTTCGTAGATCTTTATTACGTCATGTTTCTCTCTGGGTGGAGCTTTATAAAGTCATGATTAGCTCGATGTTGAGCTTTGTCATGTTTCGTGTAGAGCTTAAGTCATGTTATTTTCAGTGTAGAGCTTTTGTTAAATGTTTTCTGCTTGTAGAGCTTTATCAAGTCATATTTTGCTCTGTAGAGCTTTATCAAGTCATAATTTGCTCTGTTGAGCTTTATCAAGTCATATTTTACTCTGTAGAGCTATATTAAGTCACGTTTTCTCCTTGTAGAACTTTATGAAGTCACGTTTTCTCCTTGTAGAGCTTTATCAAGTCACGTTTTCTCCTTGTAGAGCTTTATCAAGTCACGTTTTCTCCTTGTAGAGCTTTATCAAGTTATTTTTCGCTTTGTGTCCAGCTATACCATGTCGATGATCTGATAAAGTTCCTTATAGATCGACACGTTGCCTGGAGTGGCCATAATCTTGGCCAACAAGCCGGGCTGGACATTAATATGGCCAGGAAGGCCAGGGGTGGACATTACTTTGGCCATCAAGGCCAGGGGTAGACATTACTTTGGCCAACAAGGCCAGGGGTGGACATTATTTCAGAAAACAGGGCCAAAATAATGCTAAATACGTAAGATTCCTTTTAAGTTTGCGATCTTGACGTAACTCTGCCAATAGTCACTGTTTTGCGACTCGCGTTGTAAAGTGCGTTGGTAAGTCGCTTCTGCGTCAGGAATCGGCCATTTTGAGTAAGATCTGATGACGGTAATTAAATAATTGGGAGATCTCAGTCGTGTGACAATCTGTTTTGCAATACCAGAGTCCAAAATTTGCCTTTGTAATTGTATAAGTACTTGCAACATTAGCATTAGGAATAGTAGTAGTAGTAGTAACAGCAGTAGTAGTAGTAGCAATAGTAGTCATATGGCAACCTATTTTCCAATAAGGGAATCTATTTTTTGCCGTAGTGTTTATGTCAGTATTGGTAGGAGGAAATGGACGTAACACGCACATTATTTGAGAGAGAGAGAGAAAGAGAGAGAGAGAGTGAATGACATACACAGAGACAGAGACAAAAAAATAGGTGTAATAATAAGGAATTACTATGCATGAGGCTACATGGATGTCCTACATGCATTTTTCTGGCGCTCATACGAGTGAAAAATATTTCCTCGTTTAATAAGATGCCACAAAAAATATGCAATAAAACAACGGACCGTGAAGAACATTTTATATATAAGGCGTTGTGATAATGGCACCCAGCCAGAAAATGTGAAAATTTCTGCCAGCAGCCCTGGGTGCATTACTCTCTCTCTCTCTCTCTCTCTCTCTCTCTCTCTCTCTCTCTCTCTCTCACACACATACCTACCCACCTACCCGATCATATTATCAAACAGGCAAATGAAGAAATTGGGTTCTAGGCCAATTTTCTCCCAGTAATTTAGACGCTGTATAAAATTCAGCTAAGGGAAATTCATTGTTCCAAAATTATCTACACTTGTTCCAAACAGGACAATTGAAACATACACTCGGCTATGCTTATACTGTTTAAACTACGTTCTGGACGGTGTTTTAAATGTTGCATTCATGGTTCTCATAAATGTTTTTTTATATAAGAAAATGATCTTGTTTATGTAAATGCTTTTACTGAATGTTGTAAATAAATTTTCTTTTTAATGTGGATTTCTTAACCGGGGGTTTAAATAACCTGGAGTGAAATAACCAGCCACTGATAAAATGATAGGGTACTCAAGTGAGGTTGGTCAACTGGTTGGTCAACTGGTTGGTTAACTGGTTCTTAACTAGTTGGTTAACTAATGGGGTTTAAAGCTTTTCGACTACACGAGGGTCATTAAGGCTGCATATCACCTGTTCCCTGAAAAAAAGGAGGAAATTAAGGTAAACATGATATTTACACCTTTAGCTGAAAGCATGTGAAGCAGGTGTGGAGAGGAGAGAGAGAGAGAGAGAGAGAGAGAGAGAGAGAGAGAGAGAGAGAGAGAGAGAGAGAGAGAGAGAGAGAGAGAGAGAGGAAGGGAAGGTGAGTATCTGGCAAATATAAATAGAGACGTTGGTACATGGAAAGGTACTAAGCACATGCCATGTTTGAGGCTGTGTTATCACATCAGCTGGATAAGGCTATGTAAGAGGTGAGAGAATATATGATTCCAGAAAAAATAATGCCACAATATATGATACCAGAATATATGATGCCAGAATACAGGATGCCAGAATATATGATGCCAGAATATATGATGCCAGAATATATGCCAGAATATATGCCAGAATATATGATGCCAGAATATATGCCAGAATATATGATGCCAGAATATATGATGCCAGAATACAGGATGCCAGAATATATGATACCAGAATATATGATGCCAGAATATATGATGCCAGAATATATGATGCCAGAATATATGATGCCAGAATTTATGATGCCAGAATACATGATGCCAGAATACATGATGCCAGAATACATGATGCCAGAATACATGATGCCAGAATACATGATGCCAGAATACATGATGCCAGAATATATGATGCCAGAATATATGATGCCAGAATATATGATGCCAGAATATATGATGCCTGAACATCTGATGCCTGAACATCTGATGCCTGAAGAGTACAAATTATTATAACCAACCTTTTGAGTGTCAGAAAAAATAAGAAGGATGTTGAAGAATATGATACATGTTACACAAATAACTAAAATATATGAGACTGAAACTTGCAACAACGTTTCGGCCCTACTTAGATATTAATAAATATTACTTAATAATGGCCCAAGTAGGACCGAAACGTCGTCAATAGTTGGTGTCCTTAGTGCTGGATATTTATGCATTGTTCGAGCCACAGTATTGCGACTCTTTTTTTTTAACACATCGTCCGTTACCCACCGAGGCAGTGACCCGATAAAGAAAAAACACTTTCACCATCACTCCATCAGTCGCTTGCCAGAGACTCTCAGATACTTTCATATGATACATGATTTATGTGACTTGGGTGAAACTAGGTGATCCAGGAATGATTCGCGGGTAAAACCAGGTAATCCAAGAATGATTCATGGTGAAGCAACGTGTGGCATGCAAAGAGTATGTTACAATTTATTCGGTGTATGTCACACTCCCATATAGGCCGCCTCCCAACCAGCGAACCGGGTGTTCAGGGTTTAACGATCAATAGGGTACCCGTCGTTAAATAAGTACCTTGGTTCATTAACCAATCACAGGCAAACCCGTCAAAGCTGAAGCAACGTGATTCACTTGCGGTAAACATTGGCAGACTTGCCTAGCTGCTGGTTGAATACGGTGCTCTCTCTCTCTGGCTTCTGCTTTGCCATCTGTCTCCGTCATGCACACTTATTATTCTATCTGTACATATTTTACATATCTGTATATAATGGGTGAAGGTAAAATATACATTACAGTCTACTGCTGAATTTATTTGCTCCAATTCCCATTACAACCAGGTCTGACAGGCCATTCATTACCTGTGATAAGCGGACGAAATCAGATGAACCATGAACGATACAATGACAAAATCAGATGAACCAGGAATGATACAATGACAATATAAGATGAACCAGGAACGATACAATGACAAAATCCGATGATCTAGGAAGGACAAATGGATAAAATAAGGTAATCCAGATTTAGCACAAAAAATACAAAGGGTAATCGAAGAGATCGTAAAGGAAGAGAGACCACACTGGGGGAGAACTATTGCTACAGTGATGCAAGAAGCAAGACAAGAGGAACATCGACAGAGGTAGACAGAGGGAGATTAAAGCAAGTTGAAAAAAAAATCAGAATCAGTAGAGTTAAAAGTACAAATTGGACGGTGACAAAATTTACTCAGAGAGAGAGAGAGAGAGAGAGAGAGAGAGAGAGAGAGAGAGAGAGAGAGAGAGAGAAAGAAGGATTATGAGACTACAAATAAGATCATTAAGCGGATAACGAGTATTCAGATATTCCTCATCAAATAATCACAACCGCGAGCAGAAGCGGTCTGCTTTTCATTTGCATATTAAAGACAGGCCGGACGATAATCGATACTCCATTACCGGGGCTTCCCATGTATTTGGGTAACGTGAACATGTGCGGTAGTGGCAGCCATTCACACTTCCCCGCTCAGAGAAGTGAACGAAAAGAAATCATGGGAACGGGTGGGGCTTGAACCCATGGCAAGTGAGCCCTTACATTCACAGGTCAGTGTGTATACCTGGAAAGGGTTTCGGGAGTCAACGCCCCCGCTGCTCGGTGTGAGACCAGGCTGTCACTGCTGGCCGCACGCAAACTGACGTACGAACCACAGCCCGGCTGGTCAGGTACTGACTTTAGGTGCCTGTCCAGTGTCTTCTTCAAGATAGCCAGGGGTCTATTGGTAATCCCCCTTATGTATGCTGGGAGGCAGTTGAATAGTCTTGGGCCCCGGACACTTATTGTGTCGTCTCTGTGTACTCGTGGCGCCTCTGCTTTTCAATGGGGAAAATTTTGCATCTCCTGCCAACTCTTTTGCTTTCATATGGAGTGATTAACGTCACTTGTGCTAGAAAACATCACCAGCTTTGATAATTGAGACAATATTTGGGTATCTTTATTCTGGAAACGTTTCGCCACACAGTGGCTTCTTCAGTCAACTGCGGAAAAAGGTGAAATAAGAGGAGAACATTGAGGTAATCAGTCCCTCAGCCTTGAGTCGATGAGTTCAGTCTATCAAGGCTGAGGCTTAGGGACTAATTACCTCAATCTCCTCCTCTTATTCCAACTTTCTTTGCATTGAACTGAAGAAGCCACTGTGTACCGATACGTTTCCGGAATAAAGATAAACCCAAATGTTGCCAAAATGTCTCATTTATCAAAGTGTCGGATTTGTAATCCATTTATTAACATTATGAGCTTAGTTCACCTGACTGACCACTAGTCTTCGAGTCCCCTCGCTAAAAATGTTTGACCAACATTCTCTACACATCACCAAGGATATCCTACATTCCTTGTTCCTTACCCCACCTAGGATATTAAACCATAAATAGGAGACGTGTGCATTAGTTGGATATCTTTATTGCTCAGACATTTCTGAGGCTCAACAGGATTCTTTAGTCGAATACTGGCGAGTATAACACTGCAGACAGTATATTGCTCTGGTATATCATGTCTGGCTCCATGCCACTACTTAATGGTTGAGGGACTGACCACCTCCTATCAAGACAGAGACTGATCACCTCATAATTCCGGTTTCTACTGTTTTCATTAAAGAATTAGACACATGTGCAACATCTGGGTATCTTTATTGTAGACGTTTCTAAATCCAGTGACTTCATTAGTACCTCATTAGTCCCTCAGGCTCAGGGACTAATTACCTCATTTTTTGTACTATATAGTTCTACTGTCTTCTAATTATGTCCTTGAATTTCTACTAATGAAGTCACTAGATTTAGAAACGTCTACAATAAAGATACCCAGATGTTGCACATGTGTCTTGTTCATCAATAAAGATACCAAAGTCTTGGACATGAGTCTTATTCATCAATAAAGATACCTAAGGCTTGCACATATGTCTTATTCATCAATAAAGATACCTAAGTCTTGCACATGTTTCATCAACTTGACCGTATTGTATACCATCAATAATATTAAATACATTAAGCCAAAATTCTCTCTGCCCCTCTCCAAGAATATGTGACCCATAAAACTGTATAGTTACGTATTTATAGTTTAATGGAATTTTTTATGTTCGAACAAAATGGTCATTAATTTCGTTGCAAAATTCTGGCTTGTCCTGAAGATTTTTTGCAATAATTCTTTCTCAGCTGACAGCAGAGTAATACTTTGCAATTTCTCATGGCCTTAAGAATTTCCGTAGAAATTCTTGGTAATTTTCAAAGCAGAGAACCTGCGCTCTGCAGACGCAGTCACTGATGGCCCCAATAAAAATATTAATTCACAAAGGCAACCTACTTCACTGTAAACGTTTTTCCATGACAGTAACCTTTGTAAAATACAAAGGTGAAACCTTTGTAAAATGCAAAGGTGAAACCTTTTTAAAACTCCAAATTTCGGTCATAAATTTATATTTGACTTTTTTTTGGTCACGAGGCCTAGTCTAGGCCTCAGGGCCGTTGACCCCCGAAACGCCCTCCAGGTAAGTACTTCTGACAGTATGGCAGACACACAGATGATGAAACCAAACGTAAAGTATATGGCCAGCCCTGTGATAACTATCCATACCACGAGTGGGATTCGAACCCGCGGTCACAGAGTCTCAAAACTCCAGACCGTCGCGTAAGCCCAGTGGCTTACGCGACGGTCTGGAGTTTTGAGACTCTGTGACCGCGGGTTCGAACCCCACCCGTGGTATGGTTTGTTTGCAATCGTGTCATTACGATTTCGTGAGTCCTGTGATAACTATCTTGAACACTGTGTTAATTTGTTCACTTATTTAGGAATACAGAGATATACAGATATACAGACATATCAAGATATCTTAATGAAAATAAGATACCAGACAACATCAACGACGACGACAACGAAGACAAAAACAACAACGACAACAATCTTTACACCTGTGGTGAGTTCCGAGAGTCTTTCTACTCCGGAAGCCCGGCCATTGGCCAGGCTCGTCTGGTGCTAGCCTGATCAACCAGGCTGTTGCTGCTGGAGGCCCGCTGACCCACATATTCATCACAGACTGGTTGATCCGGCACCTGGTGAAGATACTTGTCCAGTTTCCTCTTGAAAACTTCTCCACTTGTTCCAGTCGTGTTTCTGATGGTAAGATGTTGAATAGTCTGGGAACCCGGATGTTGATATAGTGTTCCATTCTTGTGCCCACTGCATCCATGCTTTTCACTGGGTTTATCTTACACTTCCTCCCATATCTCTCACTCCAGTATGTTATTATGGCAGTGTGTATTTCGAGTATTTTCCAGGAATATATTATGATGTATCTCTCTCTCCTCCGCTCCAGTGAGTACATGTTTAAGACTTTAAGGAGTTCCCAGTAATTTAAATGCTTTATTGGCTCTATGCTGGCCGTAAATGATCTCTGTATTTGTTCCAGCTCTGATATTTCTCCTGCCCTGAACGGGACCGTCAACACTGAACAATATTCCAAACGAGGGAGCACTAGCGATCTGAAAACAAATACGACAACAACGACAATGACAGTAACAACAACAATGACAGCAACAACAACAATGACAGCAACAACGACGACGACAACAACAAACACGACAACTACAGCAACCATAACTACGGCGACGAAATATGACAGCAACAACAACGACAACAATAGCAACGACAAAAACAGACAACAACGACAATAACTAAAGAAACCATAACTACACCGACAACAACGATAACAACCACAACAATGATTAAAACAACTACAACAACGACAACGACAACAACAAAGGTCGCTGCACATGTACTTTGAAAATATATTCATATATTAAATATGCCCAGGAAAATTATCCTGGAGACTGGATACACTTACGATACACTTACGATATACTTATACACTTACGAGACACTTACGATACACTTATGATACACTTACGATACACTTACGATACACTTATACACTTACGAGACACTTACGGTACACTTGATACACTTATGATATACTTACGATACACTTATGATATACTTACGATACACTTATGATATACTTACGATACACTTATGATACACTTACGATACACTTACGATACACTTATGATACACTTATGATATACTTACGATACACTTATGTTACACTTACGATACACTTACGATACACTTGCGGTACACTTACGATACACTTACGAAATACTTTTCGAAGGAAGAGAACCCTGATGCTGGTGAAGAGGCTCTTGATCCAAGAAGATGAAGCTACTCTCACATCTCTTGGATCAAACCTTAGTACCTCTTATTTTCCAAATGATGCATGACCCCCTACGGGCTTAGCGCTTCCCTTAGAAAGTATAAACTAAAGCGTCTGTATTCTGTATGATATTGTGGAGTTATTCTTCACTCTGTATGATATTGTGGAGTTATTCTTCACTCTGTATGATATTGTGGAGTTATTCTTCACTCTGTATGATATTGTGGAGTTATTCTTCACTCTGTAGGATATTGTGGAGTTATTCTTCACTCTGTAGGATATTGTGGAGTTATTCTTCACTCTGTAGGATATTGTGGAGTTATTCTTCACTCTGTAGGATATTGTGGAGTTATTCTTCACTCTGTAGGATATTGTGGAGTTATTCTTCACTCTGTAGGATATTGTGGAGTTATTCTTCACTCTGTAGGATATTGTGGAGTTATTCTTCACTCTGTAGGATATTGTGGAGTTATTCTTCACTCTGTAGGATATTGTGGAGTTATTCTTCACTCTGTAGGATATTGTGGAGTTATTCTTCACTCTGTAGGATATTGTGGAGTTATTCTTCACTCTGTAGGATATTGTGGAGTTATTCTTCACTCTGTAGGATATTGTGGAGTTATTCTTCACTCTGTAGGATATTGTGGAGTTATTCTTCACTCTGTAGGATATTGTGGAGTTATTCTTCACTCTGTAGGATATTGTGGAGTTATTCTTCACTCTGTAGGATATTCAGTAATCCTTCAATATGTAGGACATTGTTCACTGATCATCCACACTCTGTAGGAGTAATCACGGACCATCCTTCACTCTGTAGGAGTAATCACGGACCAGCCTTCACTCTGTAGGAGTAATCACGGACCATCCTTCACTCTGTAAGATTAATCACGGACCATCCTTCACTCTGTAGGAGTAATCACGGACCATCCTTCACTCTGTAGGAGTAATCACGGACCATCCTTCACTCTGTAGGAGTAATCACGGACCATCCTTCACTCTGTAGGAGTAATCACGGACCAGCCTTCACTCTGTAGGAGTAATCACGGACCATCCTTCACTCTGTAGGAGTAATCACGGACCATCCTTCACTCTGTAGGAGTAATCACGGACCATCCTTCACTCTGTAGGAGTAATAACGGACCAGCCTTCACTCTGTAGGAGTAATCACGGACCAGCCTTCACTCTGTAGGAGTAATAACGGACCAGCCTTCACTCTGTAGGAGTAATCACGGACCATCCTTCACTCTGTAGGAGTAATAACGGACCATCCTTCACTCTGTAGGAGTAATAACGGACCAGCCTTCACTCTGTAGGAGTAATCACGGACCATCCTTCACTCTGTAGGAGTAATAACGGACCAGCCTTCACTCTGTAGGAGTAATAACGGACCAGCCTTCACTCTGTAGGAGTAATAACGGACCAGCCTTCACTCTGTAGGAGTAATAACGGACCAGCCTTCACTCTGTAGGAGTAATCACGGACCATCCTTCACTCTGTAGGAGTAATAACGGACCAGCCTTCACTCTGTAGGAGTAATCACGGACCATCCTTCATATCCTCATATGTTCGAAGCATGAAAAAATATTCGGGCCTAGGTAGGTTTAATTCGTGCGAGAAACACACGTGCTTTCGTGTACTTAACTAGTGCAAAAACATACCTATGTTTAATTCGACCAGACATACGTGCCTACGAATGCAAATTCATTCGTGCCTAAATATGTTTAATTCGTGCAAACACGTGCGTGTTTTTTTTTTTTTTTTTTTTTTAAAGTGCCGTCACGTATTTAATCCGTGCAAAAACATACGCGCTTGCAAATACATAATTCATGCAAAAAACATGCAAGTATACGAAAATTTTATTTGCGCGAAGACGAACGTGCAAAAGCATGTTTATTAAAAGCAAATAAAATTCGTGGTTTTTATTGATTTATTCGCTCAAAGACGCACGTGCAAAAAACATATTGTGCGTAAATACGAATTTTTTTATGTTTGATTCGTGAGGAAAATCACTGTTAGCATTTGTTTTATTCGTGTAAAACATATGAGTTAACAGATACCTAATGAAGGTATTTGTAAATTCTACGTCGATCAATTTCATTCAATTCAGTTTCTTTGCGTAAAAGATCGCCGGTGCGATCTTATACGCATTGAAGGACGTCAGGTGTATATCAGGTGTATGTACATCAAAGGTATACAATACCGACAGTATGAAAATTACACATGTGCACATGTGTCCAATTTTCATCTTAATATGAGTTGTATATCAGTTGGTGACTTGGACCTGCCTAGCATGGGGCAGTAGGTAACTTGGACCTGCCTAACATGGGCCAGTAGGCCTGCTGCAGTCCTCCTTCTTTCTTATATTCTTAAGTCTTGAACAGAAACGAATAAAACACAATGTGGAGGTGTAACTACACGTGTGAGAACACTGCTGCACACCTGCACATGTGTAGAGATAGATCAGCAGCACATGTGGACAGGTTTCGTTATAACAATTACACATATGAGCAAGTTACTTGGTAATATTGTTACACATCTGAATAAACTACGTAATAATTCTGCTACACACCTGAACTAGCTACGTGATAATTTTGCTACACATCTACACCTGCAATAAAACTTCTACTACACACCTGAAGAAGATATATAATAGTGTAATTATTCTACATGCAAATATGACTGGAAATTGTTAATCTGAGCAGGTTACTAAATAATTTACCTACACACCTGCGCAAATTACTAAATTTTTATCTAACACCTGCATGCTCTCAACTTAGTGACCTGAGAGGTCACCAAGCTGGATCAGACCAGGTCACCAACACCTGAGGGATCACAAGGGCACACTATACCTGAGAGGTGGTCAAGTGACCACATGAGGGGTCAGCAGGTTACACTGTACCTGAGAGGAGGAAAAGTGGCCACATGAGGGGTCAGCAGGTCACACTATACCTGAGAGGTCCAGGGTTGGCTGTAGCAGAGACGGTCACTACGAGGTCAGCGCCTTCGTGTGCGTCCACCTCAGGAGGCGGCTTCGACACCCACACTGGCGCGTCTGTCGGGAAAGATGGTCATGACAGTGTTATACTGAGTGGTGGGTGATAGTGCTATGCTGAGTGTTGGGTGAGAGTGCTCTACTGAGTGGTGGGTCATGACAGTGTTATGATGAGTGGTGGGTCATGACTGTGTTATACTGAGTGGTGGGTCATGACTGTTATACTGAGTGGTGGGTCTTGACAGTGTTATACTGAGTGGTGGGTCTTGACAGTGTTATACTGAGTGGTGGGTATTGACAGTGTTATACTGAGTGGTGGGTATTGACAGTGTTATACTGAGTGGTGGGTCATGACAGTGTTATACTGAATGGTATGTAATGAGAGCGTTATACTAAGTGTTGGGTCATGAGAGTCTTATACTGAGTGTTGGGTGACTGCTATACCGAGTGGTGGGTCATGACAGTGCTATACTGAGTGGTGGGTCGTGACAGTGCTATACTGAGTGGTGGATCATGACAGTGGTATACTGAGTGGTGGGTCATGACAGTGCTATAGTAAGTGGTGGATCATGACAGTGCTATACTGAGTGGTGGGTCATGACAGTGCTATACTGAGTGGTGGGTCATGACAGTGCTATACTGAGTGGTGGGTCATGATAGTGCTATACTGAGTGATGGGTCATGACAGTGTTATACTGAGTGGTGGATCATGACAGTGTTATACTGACTGGTTAGTCATAGTGCTTGAAAATACACTCGAGCAAACACTAGGACATATTTTTTTAGAAAACGTTTCGGTCTAATACCGAAACGTTTTCCAATATATTTATTTCCTAGTATTTCCTCATGTGTGTATTTAAAGCAATAAAAGGCAGAAGTATCGTTTAATATTTACGATACTAATATCAGCAGGAAAGTTGCCTTAGTAACGGGTATTGTAAAGCTCAAAGTGAGTCAATTAGATTTTCATTATTCAAAGTAAAATGGAAAAACATTGTGTTAATAAGTGACAGATTCCAACGGCTTTGAAACTGAAAGGAATCAAAACACAAACAGGAGACGGGTAAGGAGTCAGAGCCTTTAACAGAACGGAGAACAAGGGATTAAATAGCAAAGAATGACGACAACTGTCAGACTACACGACGTAACGAGAGAACGTTAAGGATAATGTATCCAAGGCCACGAAAAATGATAAATTGGATTGTGAAAACTTTGACAATACGAGAAGCCAGAAGAATTACGACGCTCTTCAAAACAATTATATTACCTGGTTTATAATAGAGTTTTGAGCTAACAGGTTCTAAATCTGGATAGATATCCAAGCTGGAAATTATCCAGTCTAGAAATATTCGGAGGTGAGGGTAGTTGAGCTCTGAGAAGAGACTAGGGGAGAGGAAGCTGGCTCCCTCAAGGGAGAGGAAGCTGGCTCCCTCAAGGGAGAGGAAGCTGGCTCCCTCAAGGGAGAGGAAGCTGGTTCCCTCAAGGGAGAGGAAGCTGGCTCCCTCAAGGGAGAGGAAGCTGGCTCCCTCAAGGGAGAGGAAGCTGGTTCCCTCAAGGGAGAGGAAGCTGGCTCCCTCAAGGGAGATTAAGCTGGCTCCCTCAAGGGAGAGGAAGCTGGCTCCCTCAAGGGAGAGGAAGCTGGCTCCCTCAAGGGAGAGGAAGCTGGCTCCCTCAAGGGAGAGGAAGCTGGCTCCCTCAAGGGAGAGGAAGCTGTCTCCCTCAAGGGAGACGAAGCTGGCTCCCTTAAGGGAGATGAAGCTGGCTCCCTCAAGGGAGACGAAGCTGGCTCCCTCAAGGGAGAGGAAGATGGCTCCCTCAAGGGAGAGGAAGCTGGCTCCCTCAAGGGAGAGGAAGCTGGCTCCCTCAAGGGAGAGGAAGCTGGCTCCCTCAAGGGAGAGGAAGCTGGCTCCCTCAAGGGAGAGGAAGCTGGCTCCCTCAAGGGAGACGAAGCTGGCTCCCTCAAGGGAGACGAAGCTGGCTCCCTCAA
>WNWK01000168.1:177500-257500 GCA_009830355.1 Cherax destructor | reverse complement strand
CTTGCATTGGACAAAGAGCTTTTCAATAAGAGAAAAGAAAAAAGTAAGAATTTTTTTTTTTACATAGAGTTTTACAAGGTTAGGTTAAGGTTTCTAACTTTATTGACAAGCTAAGAGCTGTTACCTACATCAGCTCATTTAAAAGCATTTTTATTGTTATGAATTATTGAGGAATAAGCTTGCTGAGTATACTAGGTAAAGTGTAGTTAATTTGTTATTGAAAGAATTATAGATAAGACTGAGAGTACGATTGCAGAGGAACAAGGTTTCAGGAAAGGGGGAGTGAAACCCAAGTGTTTACATTGAAGCATATAAATGCACACTTAAGTAACCTTCCACTTTATTTATGGACTTAGAAAGGCAAGTGAGCAATGGGACAGATGTTGTAAATTTAGTAGATTACTTACAGTAAGTAGCTTTAATGTAGACAGCGAGGCGTAGGTTAGAGAATGTAGGGAAGATTATCGGGTCAATATACCTTGGTAGGAGACAGCCAGACACAAAGGGAATGAAATAAACTAGTTCTAGGTCTTTTTTACTGCAACCAGTGACTCGTCAGGAGCTATGCAATACGTTTTACACAAGAGAGACACAGTAGCTACTGGTTTTTCATTTATTTCGTAGCTCGTTTCCTATAATTTTGCATGTATGTATGTATATGTGCACGTATGTATGAATATATGTAAATCTTTTCATCCCCACATGGCTTTCAAAATGTTTCTCTTACACGTTTAAATATATATATTTTTTCATTTATGTTAACTTAAAAATTAATAATTTTGTACTAAAAGAATCTTAGAAAATTTACCTAACCTTATTATAACACGCGCAATTTAATTTAGCGTAATCAGACTAAATATATTTTAGATAAGTTTACAATAATTTAATAATAAACAAACAAACAAACATAAATAAATAAACAAACAAACACAATGACGGATGTAGGTGTCAGCTAGTAGTCTACCATTTTTCCAGGAATAGTGTGCCATCCCATCTGGGCAGTTAGCGAATTATTGGGGTTCCTCGTTTTTTTTTTTTTTCTAGCCTGGTACCAAGACGTGGCGAGGCTCATCCTGATGATTTGGACTTGTGTTTTGCATGTCTTGGACTTTGAACAGTTGAGTCCATGTAAACCGTATTGGTTGGTTCGCACCGTGCTACAGGTCCACTCATAATCAGTGTGAAATGTGGAACCAATAGAATACAAAGTGTCTGATGGTTGATATGTGTGCCTATTGCCGAAATAGGAACTGTGTAAAGGTAGTCTCCAGAGTGATATGCACTTAATAATTTGATGAATGTTGCAGCAGGAAGCATGTTTTGACACATTTTTTCTGCAATATGGCTGTTCCAGCTAGACAGCCACATTGCAGAAAGTGAGAGCGTCTTAATTGGTAACGGTCCTAGTAAAACTTAGGGTCTTGTACGCTGGCTACAACACTCAGATCGTCTGGAAGAAATTGTTTTTCTCGTTCGTTTGATGTCTTGGAGGATGACTAGAAGGCTGGCAGGGCGGTTTGGGAGGTTGTATGTATTCCCAGTCCACCAAGTCTGATAGACAGTGGCTTGCAACCTCTGTCTTCTATGGAAAGATGCACGTTTCTTTCTAACATGGACTTTAGAAGGGTGTCATTATTTTTAAATTGAAGATTGTTGATGGCTGAAGAGCATCTTAACAAGTAACTTAACTTCAGGAGGCATTTGGTGAATAGATAGAAAGTAATGTCTTCAATCCGGTCCTCATTCCTCCTGAGGGCTGAATTTTTTTTCCAGGAACCAGATCTGCTGTGTTCGAACCAAGCAGATCACCAAGGAGACTGCTGTCGACTGGATCAATGACTTGCGCTCCTGGCATGGCAAAAAGTCAATGATCTGTCGGCTGCAAGAAATTATTTCCCATTTGGTAGGGTTTAAAGATAATCCTAGATTTTCTGTCAAGACTTTATTTTCCCAGTGTCCTCAGAAAGGGGCTCTGCAGTACCAACCAGATCGCCATCCTCCAAGAACCATATTTTGAGCTCAGTGGAGGAGGTTCCTGTTAATTATTTAATTACCAAGCAGAAACAGAGAGAGAGAGGCGAGGGAATCTTGTATACCTCTACATGTGGTGTAGGAGTTTTAAGATACTACTCTAACCTGACTGGTCGAATACTGATAAACTGCATAAAGTACAAAGTCCAGTTTAACCAGGACTTTTTGTTCTGTTAAATTAGTAAAATCGCGCCGGTGCTGCGTGGGCAGATGCCTCACAGCCATGTTGAATCTCAAAACTAAGATAAATTGATTTAGGCACTGCAGGTGCACCATGACTTAGTCCTCATGGTAGCCCTGGCAACAAGACGTCGGAGGGCATTGCCAACAACAAAGGTACTGATTCCTCCATATTTTTTCCCCTTAGGGCACAGAGTGATGCGCCGAAAAAAGGGACCAAATATTCACAGGGATACCGCCAGCCAGACACACATCGGAAGATCTGGAGAGCTCAGACAGTAAGCTCTCTGAAGCCTTTCCCAAGTGATGGTTTGAACATTCGCTTGATATGTTGTGGTCTTAAGCAGAGAGAGAGAGAGAGAGAGAGAGAGAGAGAGAGCGTGAGAGAGAGCTTCATTAGAAGCTAGATCATTCAAAGGATTAACCAAGACAAAGCAGGATATTCAGAGAACGATGGTTCTTAATCCAGGAAACTGAAGCAACCCTCCACTTTCTTAGGTCAAACTGGTTGCCTCCCACTCCTCATTCCTCATTCTTCGGTAGTTTGCACTTCCTCTAGAGAACAATAACCCGTTTCGGTCGGACCGAAACGTCGTCATACGTTTCTCTCTCCTAAGTGTGGGTTATTTGTGCATCGTTCCAGCCACGGTATTGTGACATTTTATTCTTCCTCAAGAATAACAATAATACTAATAATAATACTATTAATAATAATTCGTATCAAACGATCGTTTGAGGAATGAGAAGAAACTACAAGAAAATGAGAAAAACTAGGGAGATAAATGGCAGGAAACCATTACCATGACCCACTGAAGGAAAATGGCCAATAGAAGTGACAAAAGAAAAAGGCTAGTGAGATAGAAAGGGATGATAAAAAAATATAGATAATGAAAAAGAGTAGAAAGGGAGTGGAAAATTTCATGCATAGCTGAAAGATGTGAAGATAATGGCCATCAAGAGAAGGTAAGAGGCGAAAGGAGAAGTGAGTAAAACGGTGAAGGAAAAGGTGTAAGTCGTTGAGTCAAAGAGTAATAGTTTCTTTTATTTCTTTGAGGAAAATTGACTTTAGCTTAGGTCAAAATGAGACTACTTAAGAGGGTATTCAGAAATGCACTATTAAAAGGCCGAGTACCGTAGAAGAAGGAAAATAATCTACAAACATTAGAGGCCCAGAGGAGAATGTTTCAGGGGAACAGACCAAGTGTGGGACAGAAGGCAGATAACACAGAAAGAACAAGAAGTGACCCCGTGGAAAAGAGCAACAGAATGATGAGTGGAAAAGAGCCACAGTACGATTAAAAAACTTTTATTCTGGCAACGTTTCGCCCAGTGCTGAGAGAAACGTTGCTGAGCGACTCTGTGCAGCTTTACACTGAGCGAAACCAGGAATGACAGCAGAAATGTCCAGCAGACATGGTAATAAACATTCTCTTGACGATAATAAACACCTTAACGATAAACATCCTCTTGATAATAAACATCTTGATAATAAACATCTTGATAATAAACATCTTGATAATAAACATCTTGATAATAAACATCTTGATAATAAACATCTTGATAAAACATCTTGATAATAAACATCTTGATAATAAACATCTTGATAATAAACATCTTGATAATAAACATCTTGATAATAAACATCTTGATAATAAACATCTTGATAATAAACATCTTGATAATAAACATCTTGATAATAAACATCTTGATGATAAACATCTTGACCATAATAAACATCTTGATAATAATAAACATCTTGACCATAATAAACATCCTCTTGACTATAATAAACATCCCCTTGATATTATTTATCCTCTTATCAGAATCCTACCACCCTTCTCGTCCCCTCTCCTTCCCCCTTCCCCCTTCCCCTCCTCCCTCTTCCTCCTCTTCCTTTAACAAATAAACTAAGATTTCTCTGTCTTTATGCGAATTAGTCTCACGCGATGTTCTATTTCTATCGGTAATTCCCTAAGCGTTAAGGTCACCGCGTGCGATCGAAGATTCTTAATTTTAAGTGCTGTTGGCCGGATACATTTCCTGCACCAGTAATAATAATAATAATAATAATAATAATAATAATAATAATAATAATAATAATAATAATTGTTTATTTAGACATGGTACAATGATACATAGTTAGGTAGACATGATACATAGGTATAAATGAGATGTACATGCCAAAAGCCCCTAATATGATGTGCACTAACTGCATCATCCCCAGACCCGCCAAATAGATATCAGGCAAGAACTACATGCATCAAGAAGGGATGCATGGCAGCGTATGTTTTGCAGGTGTTGGTGGTCAAGAATTAAACATGTGCAACATCTGGGTTGCACAAACAAACTCTAGGATATATTTATTAGAAAACGTTTCGGTCCTGGGACCTGGATCACTTCTAATATATGTTAGAAGTGATCCAGGACCCAGGACCGAAACGTCTAACATATATGTTCTAGTGTTTGCTTACGTGTTGTTTCTAGAGCATCACAGGAAGTAAACAAGGCCAGTAACACAGCTGGAAACATTATAGGTAACATAACATTGCAGGTAACGTAACATTGCAGGTAACATAACATTGAAGGTAACGTAACAAGACGGGCAACTCAGAATGAATCACGAAAACAGAACAAGTAACACAACAGGTAACACAAGTAACACAATATACTCTATATGACAGCAGGTAACACAACATGTAACACTTTATATAACAGCAGGTAACACAACAGCTAACACAATATATGACAGCAGGTAACGCAATATTTAAGACAGCAGGTAACACAACAGGTAACAAAATACCAGAGCAGGTAACACAGTAACAAAACAGGTAACACAACGCGTAACAAACTATGTAAAACAGTAGGTAACACAGCACATCGGTTGTGTTACACAGCGGGTAACCCAAATAATAAGCAGACAAAACAGCGGGTAACACAAGAAGTAACACAGCAGATAAGACAACAAGAAACACAACAGGCAAAACAACAGATAACAACAGGTAAGATAACAGGTACTCACGCAGCACGTGGAGAGTAAGTGAAGTGTGAACAGGAGGAGCCAGACCGTTGTCAGCCTCACACAGGAACTTCTTACCGTTGTCTCCCGCCGTTGCTCTCAGCTGCACCTCCGACCTGCCAAGGAAAGCGGATTTCATCAGTCCTTGAGCTGAGATGGAAGCATAGTTGGTGAATCAGTCCCCACTAATCCAAAACACCTTTATCCCGAATATGAGGCAATTTTAAACTGTGTATTTATACCAAGACAAACACCCACTCATGTGTACATACACTGTTTTGCTCTCAGTATACACACATTAATATAGATATAAGCATCAAAATATACACAAATTGCAAGAAATCTCCAATGTTTTTTGTGTTGAATGACCCACACGTATTTATAATAATAATAATAATAACAGCAATAATAATAATAATAACAGCAATAATAATAATAATAATAACAGCAATAATAATAATAATAATAATAGTAATAATAATAATAATAATAATAACAGCAATAATAATAATAATAATAACAGCAATAATAATAATAATAATAATAATAACAGCAATAATAACAATAATTGAGAGGTCCAACCTATTGATATAGTACTGGAACAAAATGTTGTATATTATTCCTGAACAAGAGAAGATTTTTCATCCGGTAGATGGCAGATCAGTGGCAAAGCACTGGGCTCACAACGAAGCACTTGCTTCAGTTCTGGGTAAATTGAAATGTTTCGGCAAGTTTTCTTTTACCTATGGTCACTTCTAGGTGCTCTTAAAGAAACACGTAACGGATTGGGTTGAAACTCATGGCGAGTCGTAAAACTCCACTCGTCATGGGTTCAAACTCCACCCGTTCCGTGGTTTGTTTGCAATCACGTTAAGATTTAATGAATCTAGGTACTGTGCTATGAGAGAAGCTTATAGACTCTGTCGCTTATACAGGTCTATTTAAAGTCTTTCTTGGTCTCTGCTTGTTTGTATTTTTCTTATTAGTTTGATATATGTGAAGAGGGATGCGCCTCTATCCCTTCCGTCACGTCGTTCACGTATGAATGAAATATTGCTGGTCCTAATACTGATTCTTGTGGAACCCCACTCGTCACATGCGCCCATTCCAACACCACTTACCAGGCAATCACACGTTGTTTCCTCCATGTTAAGAATTGCTTGATTATATCAGTGCCTTCCTCATTCTTCCAGCCTCGGCCCTAGTCTCTTGGGCTGTACGATGTCGAAAGCCTTTTACAGTCTAGAAACATTCAGTCTCTCTCTCTCTCTTCAGTTTCCTTGTCATAGAACTCCAGTAGGTTTACAAGAATATATTTACCATCCTCTAAAGCTGTGCTGGTTGTCGTTCGTGAACCCACTCTGGTACTTGCCCAGCGTCGATTGAGTTGGCTAGTGGTTCACATAGTGCTTTCCCCTCCGTCTCTCACGTCCCGCAGAGATATATTATCTGGGCCCATTACCTTCGAGGTATCTAGCTCACGCACTAGTGGAAAAAAAGACACGAATGCAGTATACTGCGATCCTTTTTTAGCATCGCTTCCAAAACGATGCATTAAAGGATTACATTACACTGCATTCGTATTTATTTTTCCATCCTGTCGGACACTGCATTATAAATGGATCCTTCACACAGAGAACACCTGGACCTTCTCAGTCAGAAATAGACACAACTTTTTACTTGACTGTCCAAGAAATGTTTTTACAAAGAGTCACTCCACCTCCAGTTGCCAGCCTTAGACATCCATTCTCCACAAGAGCATGAGTCCTTAAGAAGGCAACCTAAGACACTTTCCCTCAAGCCAGATCATTAGACACGGCACTCCGAGGCAACATAGACACATGCACCGCTGGAATTAGACGTAACAGTCACTAAAGTTAGTGTTCAAGAGAACATTAAACTCACTAGGAGGCTACAAGCCTCTGGGAAAACAATCATTGTAAAAGTTTGAGAAGACCCTAAGTTATTCAAAACTTGTCATCTCTGTTCAATACAGAAATGACAAGTTCGAATGCAAAGTTATACCACAATGTGGCAAATGCGTATTCCTTGGGTGACACTAAAAACGGGTTGGGCCTAATGGGATCATTGAAGGTAAAACTGGGTAGCTTCAAATTTAGGTTAAATAAATAGATGAGTGAGAGAGGTTGGATTTGAGTGGGATTTGCACGTAAGTTAATAGGCTTATTAAAACTTATTCTTTGGGTAGCATTGGAAATGGGTTAAAGAACTGTTTTTTGTTTGTGGGTTTGGGTTTGAGAAAAACCTGCTCAGTATAGGCAAGAAGGCCGACTGCATTGCAACGTCTTCAGGAGGTTGAAAGTTCAGACCATGGAGCTGAACTCCAGGTTGAGGGACTGACCACCTCAAATACTTTTTCTCGAAAGTTGATGGACTGATTACATCATCTTAATTTCACTACTAATGCTGGCTCTGTATTTGACTGAAGAAGCCTACTGTGTAGGCGAAACGTTTCAACAACAAAGATACCCAACTGTTGGTGTTGTGGGTACAGGAGAAAATTCTTGGGTAGTTTTGGGTAGTGGTGGTTTGATAAGGAACTGCCTTGTATGGGCCAGGAGGCCTTCTGCAGTGTTCCTCCATTCTTATGTTCTTACGTGTGTCTTAATCATGATAAATTAGACACATATGCAACACTTGGGTGTTGCATATGAAGACACAGTGTCTTCATCAGTCCATGTCTTAATCATCAAAGATCAACGATACTCAAAGAAAAATCTCAACCCACATTTCTTCCGAGAGTAAAAAACAAAAGCGTTGACATTGCCCTCTTGTTGCGATCTAGTCTATGTTTACCAGGAAACTTTTGTGTTAAGTCTTTCCAAGATACTTACGAGGAGAGACTTTGGTTGTCGCTCCTCCGAGCGGTTGTTAGGGAATTCTCTTGTACACGTTGTATATTTAAGATCTTCTCTTATATATGTTGTCAAGTTAGTCTTACATTGTTAAATTGTGTTCCGTGGCTCTTGGATTACAAAATGAGTGTCCGTGGTTCGATCCACAGCATGGGTAGAAACGCTGAGAAGGTTTACTTACATCTGCTGTCCCTGTAAGTAGGTACCTGGGTGTTAGGTGACTAGTAAGAGGCATTCCACGGGGTGGTGGTTAAAATGAGCTGAGGTAGGATAACAGATCTAAGCCTATAAAATTTATCCATGTAAAAGAAAGGTATTATCCAACCTCGGCATATTTCATGGACCATCCCTGTCTAGGGTAAATAAGTGTCAGGGTAAGTGTCAGGGGCCCAAGACTGTTCAACTGCCTCCCAGCATACATAAGGAAAATTACCAATAGACCCCTGGCTGTCTTCACAAAGGCGCTGGACAGGCACCTAAAGTCAGTACCTGACCAGCCGGGCTGTGGTTCCTACGTCGGTTTACGTGCAGCCAGCAGTGACAGCCTGGTTGATCACGCTCTGATCCACCGGTAGTTGCTGACTGTTGTTGGTGGCATCCATGTGGGTGGCATCCATGTGGGTGGCATCCATGTGGGTGACATCCATGTGGGTGGCATCCATGGGTGGCATCCATGTGGGTGGCATCCATGTGGGTGACATCCATGTGGGTGGCATCCATGTGGGTGACATCCATGTGGGTGGCATCCATGGGTGGCATCCATGTGGGTGGCATCCATGTGGGTGACATCCATGTGGGTGACATCCATGTGGGTCACATCCATGTGGGTGACATCCATGTGGGTGACATCCATGTGGGTGGCATCCATGTGGGTGGCATCCATGTGGGTGACATCCATGTGGGTGGCATCCATGTGGGTGGCATCCATGTGGGTGGCATCCATGTGGGTGACATCCATGTGGTTGGCATCCATGTGGGTGGCATCCATGTGGGTGGCATCCATGTGGGTGACATCCATGTGGGTTGCATCCATGTGGGTGACAGTGTAACTGAGGTATGATAGGAAATGTAAATTCAGCAGCGTGTTAAAAATTAAATTCACATATTTTGTTTACCTCCCACTATATTTGAGGCACGACACACTGCCCACCTCATCCTTCCCTTCCATGGATCAAACTTTGTTTCTTCCCATTCTCCAGTCTCTGTATAGCCCTTACAAGTTTAGTACTTCCCAGTAAATAATAATACCACTAGTACTACTACTACTACTAATTATAATAATAATAATAATAGTAATGCTACTACTACTACCACAACCATTACCACTACTACTAGTGCTACTACTACTACCACAACCATTACCACTGCTACTAGTGCTACTACTACTATTATTAATACTACTACTACCACTACTACTACTACTACTAATAATAATAATAAAATAATAATATCCACCTGGTGGTAGTGCCACCAAAGGCAGCTTTAGTGGTAGTGATGGTGGCACTATCTATGGTGATGCTGTCAGAGGTCCAGGTGATATTGGAGGCTGGGATGCTGGTGGAAGACTCACACGAGAGCCTCACTATCGCTCCCTCCTCCACTGTGGTTGGCAGTACCAAGCCTGTCACTTCCCACGGTGCATCTTTAGGAAAGTAGAGACCAGGTCAGTGTGTGTGTGTGTACTGTCTGTGTGTCTGTGCATGCATGTGTAGGTGGGTGTTAATTTGAGAGAGAGAGAGAGAGAGAGAGATAAAGAGAAACTTAATGAATGAGAATCTGAGTATATTCAAATATTAATCAAAACTGTAATTTCCTATATTATTAAAACTTTCATTCACACCTATGACAACCTGTGTTCCAGTTTTCAAATACTCACCTAAGAATGATGAATACAGTGACGTTCTAATCCCAATGTATTTACGTTAAAAAATAGAATTAAATGGCATTCATGCTTTTGTTAAGTGAGTAAAGGTTAAAAGATTTTCGCGTGCAGTTCACCGGAGATTTTTTTCTCTCGTGGAGAAGAGGAGAGATGAACAACAAGGGAGCCCTTACTGAGGTATTCCTTTAGTGGCTTAAATATTAGGGGTTGATTGGAACTTGGAGAATATCACGTTGCAATTCCGTTTCTGTAACAATTCACTAAGGACCACCCACTTAAGAGAGGAACCTTATCAACGTTTCGGTCCCTCATTGAGCAGTTGTGAGAGTGGGGGAAGTGCGTGAGGCAGTGGGTAGAATGAAAGGGGTAAAGCAGCTGGGATTGATTATCTGGAGTTTACCTGGAGAGGGTTTCGGGGGTCAACGCCACCGTGGCTCGGTCTGAGACCAGGTCTCATGGTGTATCAGGGTAACAACCAGGTTGTTACTGCTGGCCGCACGCAAACTGATGTACGAACCACAGCCCGGTTGGAAATGTACTGACTTTAGGTGCCTGTACAGTGCCTTCTTGAAGACAGCCAAGGATAAAGACAGAACTGTTAAAAGCAGGTGTGGATATAGTTTTGGAGTGGTTAGTGCTTTTATTTAATAACTGTATGGAAGAGGGGGACAAAAGGGAACAAAAGGGGACAAAAGAGAGTGTAAAAATTATAGGGAATAAGTCTGTTGAGTATAGCTGGTAAAGTATATGGTAGTTATTATTGAAAGAATTAAGAGTAAGACGGAGAGCAGGATAGCAGATGAACAAGAAGGTTTTAGGAAGGGTAGGGGGTGTGTTGACCAAGTGTTTACAGTGAAACATATAGGTGAACAGTATTAAGATAAAGGTAAAGAGGTTTTTGTGGCATTTATGGATTTGAAAAAGGCGTATGACAGGGTGGATAGGGGGCAATGTGGCAGATGTTGCAAATGTATGGAATACAAGGTAGGTTACTGAAAGCAGTGAAGAGTTTTTACGAGGATAGTGAGGCTCAGGTTAGAGTATGTACGAGAGAGGGAGATTATTTCCCAGTAAAAGTAGGCCTTAGATAGGGATGTGTGATGTCACCATCGTTGTTCAATATATTTATAGATGGAGTTGTAAGAGAAGTGAATGTTCGGGTGTTGGTAAGAGGTGTGGGGTTAAAAGATAAACAATCTAACACAAAGTGGGAGTTGACACGGTTGCTCTTTGCTGATGACACTGTGCTTTTGGGAGATTCTGAAGAGAAGTTGCAGAGGTTGGTGGATGAGTTTGATAGGGTATGTAAAAGAAGAAAATTAAAAGGTAAAATAGGAAAGAGTAAGGTGATGAGGATAACAAAAAACTAGGTGACAAAAGATTGGATATCAAATTTGAGGGAGAGAGTATGGAGGAGGTGAATGTATACAGACATTTAGGATTGGACATGTCAGCAGATAGGTCTATGAAAGATGAGGTGAATCATAAAATTGATGAGGGAAAAAGGGGCGAGTGGTGCACTGAGGAGTCTGTGGAGACAAATAACTGTCCGTGGAGGCAAAGAGGGAATGTATGAGAGTATAGTTATACCAATGCTCTTATATGGGTGTGAGAAATGGGTGGTAAATGTTGCAACAAGGAGAAGGCTGGAGGCAGTGGAGATGTCATGTCTGAGAGCAATGTGTGGTGTGAATATAATGCAGAATATTCGTAGTTTGGAAATTAGGAGGAGGTGTGGGATTACCAAAACTATTATCCAGAGAGCTGAGGAGGGGTTGTTGAGGTGGTTCAGACATGTAGAGAGGTTCGAAGGAAATAGAATGACTTCGAAAGTGTATAAATCTGTAATGGAGGGAAGGCGGGGTAGAGGTTGGCCTAGGAATGGTTGGAGGGAGGGGGTAAAGGAGGTTTTTGTGTGCAAGGGGCTTGGACTTCCAGCAAGCATGCGTGAGCGTGTTAGATAGGAGCAAATGGAGACAAATGGTTTTTAAGACTTGACGTGCTGTTGGAGTGTGAGCAAAGTAACATTTATGAAGGGATTCAGGGAAACCAGCAGGCCGGACTTGAGTCCTGGAGATAGGAAGTACAGTGCCGGCACTCTGAAGGTGCAGTTTTATAACTGTAGTGTAAGCACGCCTCTGGCAAGACAGTGATGGAGTAAATGATGATGAAAGTTTTCCTTTTTCGGGCCACCCTGCCTTGGTGGGGGACGGCCGATGTGTTAATAAAAAAATAATAAACGTCTGAGATGCCGTTTAAGACTCGTGATTCACTACCTCTGGTGGAACTTATCACTAGTGAGATGGCAGTGGAAGGGAGTGTGGAAGTACTAGTGGGATGGCAGTGGAAGGGAGTGTGGAAGTACTAGTGGGATGGCAGTGGAAGGGAGTGTGGAAGTACTAGTGGGATGGCAGTGGAAGGGAGTGTGGAAGTACTAGTGGGATGGCAGTGGAAGGAGTGTGGAAGTACTAGTGGGATGGCAGTGGAAGGGAGTGTGGAAGTACTAGTGGGATGGCAGTGGAAGGGAGTGTGGAAGTACTAGTGGATGGCAGTGGAAGGGAGTGTGGAAGTACTAGTGGGATGGCAGTGGAAGGGAGTGTGGAAGTACTAGTGGGATGGCAGTGGAAGGAGTGTGGAAGTACTAGTGGGATGGCAGTGGAAGGGAGTGTGGAAGTACTAGTGGGATGGCAGTGGAAGGGAGTGTGGAAGTACTAGTGGGATGGCAGTGGAAGGAGTGTGGAAGTACTAGTGGGATGGCAGTGGAAGGAGTGTGGAAGTACTAGTGGGATGGCAGTGGAAGGGAGTGTGGAAGTACTAGTGGGATGGCAGTGGAAGGGAGTGTGGAAGTACTAGTGGGATGGCAGTGGAAGGGAGTGTGGAAGTACTAGTGGGATGGCAGTGGAAGGGAGTGTGGAAGTACTAGTGGGATGGCAGTGGAAGGGAGTGTGGAAGTACTAGTGAGAATGGAAGGGTTTGTAGGAATGTGCAACTAGTGGGAGGATAGTCAATCAATCTATCAAGGGACGGCGTGCGAAAATCCAACTAGATGGAGGTAGTGTGAGGGAGAGCATCACAAAGGTGGTCAATGTTGATGACCTTGACGTTAATGCTTGGTTAAGGTCGCTGCACGCCTGTTATATCATCACTGTCTGAGTGATGAAGCAAGTCTAACATGCACTGCCTCTATTTTGGGGCTCTTGTTGTGTTGTGAGACCAATAGAGCACTAATAGATGTGGGTAGGGTGTGTGTGTGTGTGTGTGTGTACTCACCTAATTCACCTAATTGTGGTTACAGGGGTCGCGGCTTAGCTCCTGGCCCCGCCTCTTCACTGACCACTACTAGGTCCTCTCTCTCCCTACTCCATGAGCTTTATCATACCTCGCCTTAAAGCTAAGTCTGGCTCCTGCCTCCACTACATCACTCTTCAGATTGTTCCACTTCCTGACGATTCTATGACAGAAGGACAACTTTCTAACATCTCTGTGCCAAATCTGAGTCTTTAACTTCTAGTTGTGACGCCTTGTTGCTTGTGTGTACTCACCTAGTTGTATTCACCTAGTTGTGGTTGAAGAGGTCGATTCACAGCTCCTGGCCCCGCCTCTTCACTGGTCGCTACTAGGTCACTCTTCCTGTGCCATGAGCTTTATCGTGTGTGTGTGTGTGTGAGTGTGTGTACTCACCTAATTGTGGTTTTGTGTGTGTGTGTACTTACCTATTTGGGGAAGCAAGGATCGAGTCTTAGCTCCTGGCCCAACCTCTTTCCTAGTCACTACTTGGTCTACTCTCTCTGCTCCAAGAGCCTTATTATAACTCTTCTTAAAGCTATGTATGGGTCCTGCCTCCTGTGTGTGCGTGTGTGTACACTGACTCACAGTGGACGGAGAGCCTGGCTGAGGCTGTGAGAGGTGGACTGGTGCTGCCCAGCGTGGTGACCTCACATATGACCTTGGCACCGTTGTCAGCCGGAGTGAGGCGCAGCTTGGCCCTCCCCCGGGTGACGTTCATTTCCCGCACCACCTCCGTCGACACCTCCTCTTCCTCCTTGTATATCCTGTCAAGTTAAAGTATAATATATCCTTAAGAAAGCATCTAATATATAACAGAAAACATAAATGTATACAAATATGTTCTGAAATGCCATGAAATGTTAATTCCAACACAGGCGGAATATACAATAGAATACAAAATTTTGAATTTATGCGTTTAAAATGAATTCCTCTCTATAGCTCACCACGGATTCACACTTTTAAGTTATCTGCTGGAAATGTTTAATTAAGCTATATTAAAATAAATTCTCCACTAATAACTCCTCATTATTTAACATCTCTTAAAACTATTTAATATATTAAGAATCTTATTTTTTAACATTAGTGCCCTTATACATAAGTGTATGTAAGGTGTGCATGGACTCAGGAAATCGTATCAACGCGACTGTAAACAAATCAGGGAACGGGTGAGGTTTGAACTCATGGCGAGTGAGTTGTACAACTCAGGTCAGTGCGTTAACCACTCGGCCAGCTGGCTCTGATAAGATAGAAGTATACCCAGTTGGATGAATCTTATTAGAGCCAGCTGGCCCAGTGGTTAACGCACCGGCCTGTGAGGTTTAGGACTAGCCAAGGGTTCTACCCCCACATGTTCCCGGATTAGATGTGGATTGCATAAGATTCATTTATATTGATATACAGGAAAGGTTGGGGGTTGGAAGATATTTATACCTAAGTTAGAAAGATAATCTTCATTGTCACATACAGAATATATACTTTAATCCCAATGATATGGATTAAATTGTTTATGGTTGTTGGTGGAATATGTGACACTAGGCCTTAATCTCTCGGCTTTAACCTTCACGCTCGACATTCTTGTTGCACTCAGTGTATATAGACTGTGATGTATATGTCCCTCAGTGTATATACACTGTGATGTGTATGACCCTCAGTGTATATACACTGTGATGTGTATGTCCCTCAGTGTATATACAATGTGATGTATATGTCCCTCAGTGTATATACACTGTGATGTGTATGCCCCTCAGTGTATATACATTGTGATGTGTATGCCCCTCAGTGTATATACATTGTGATGTGTATGCCCCTCAGTGTATATACACTGTGATGTGTATGCCCCTCAGTGTATATACACTGTGATGTGTATGTCCCTCAGTGTATATACACTGTGATGTGTATGTCCCTCAGTGTATATACAATGTGATGTATATGTCCCTCAGTGTATATACATTGTGATGTGTATGCCCCTCAGTGTATATACATTGTGATGTGTATGCCCCAGTGTATATTCACTGTGGTGTATATGTCATTCAGTGTATATACACTGTGATGTGTATGTCCCTCAGTGTATATACAATGTTATGTGTATGTCCCTCAGTGTATATACACTGTGATGTGTATGCCCCTCAGTGTATATACACTGTTATGTGTATGTCCCTCAGTGTATATACACTGTGATATGTATGTCCCTCTGTGTATATACAATGTGATGTATATGTCCCTCAGTGTATATACATTGTGATGTGTATGCCCCTCAGTGTATATTCACTGTGGTGTATATGTCCTTCAGTGTATATACACTGTGATGTGTGTGTCCCTCAGTGTATATACAATGTTATGTGTATGTCCCTCAGTGTATATACACTGTGATGTGTATGCCCCTCAGTGTATATACACTGTTATGTGTATGTCCCTCAGTGTATATACACTGTGATATGTATGTCCCTCTGTGTATATACACTGTGATGTGTATGTCCCTCTGTGTATATACACTGATGTGAATTCCTCGTGTATACACTGTGATGTTAGTCCCTCAGTGTATATACACTGTGATGTATATATCCCTCTGTGTATATACACTGTGATGTGTATGTCCCTCAGTGTATATACACTGTGATGTATATATCCTTCTGTGTATATACACTGTGATGTGTATGTCCCTATGTGTATATACACTGTGATGTGTATGTCCCTCTGTGTATATACACTGTGATGTGTATGTCCCTCAGTGTATATGTCATGTGATGTGTATGTCCCTCAGTGTGTATACACTGTGATGTATATGTCCTTCAGTGTATACACACTGTGATGTATATGTCCCTCTGTGTATATACACTGTGATGTGTATGTCCATCAGTGTATATGCACTGTGATGTGTATGTCCTCAGTGTATATACACTGTGATGTATATGTCCCTCAGTGTATATGCACTGTGATGTATATGTCCCTCAGTGTATATACACTGTGAGGTATATATCCCTATGCGTATATACACTGTGATGTGTATGTCCCTCTGTGTATATACAATGTGATGTATATGTCCCTCAGTGTATATACACTGTTATGTGTATGTCCTTCAGTGTATATACACTGTGATATGTATGTCCCTCTGTGTATATACACTGTGATGTGTATGTCCCTCTGTGTATATACACTGATGTGAATGTCCCTCAGTGTATATGCACTGTGATGTGTATGTCCCTCAGTGTATATACACTGTGATGTATATATCCCTCTGTGTATATACACTGTGATGTGTATGTCCCTCAGTGTATATACACTGTGATGTATATATCCTTCTGTGTATATACACTGTGATGTGTATGTCCCTCTGTGTATATACACTGTGATGTATATGTCCTCTGTGTATATACACTGTGATGTGTATGTCCCTCAGTGTATATGTATGTATGTGTATGTCCCTCAGTGTTATACACTGTGATGTTATGTCCTTCAGTGTATAACACTGTGATGTATATGTCCCTCTGTGTATATCACTGTGATGTGTATGTCCATCAGTGTATATGCACTGTGATGTTATGTCCTTCAGTGTATACACACTGTGATGTATATGTCCCTCAGTGTATATACACTGTGATGTTATGTCCATCAGTGTATATCACTGTGAGTATATTCCCTATGTGTATATACACTGTGATGTTATGTCCCTCTGTGTATATACAATGTGATGTATATGTCCCTCAGTGTATATACACTGTGATGTATATATCCCTCTGTGTATATACATTGTGATGTGTATGTCCCTCATTGTATATACACTGTGATGTGTATGTCCCTCAGTGTATATACACTGTGATGTGTATGTCCCTCTGTGTATATACACTGTGATATATATGTCCATCAGTGTATATACACTGTGATATATATATGTCCATCAGTGTATATACACTGTGATATATATATGTCCATCAGTGTATATACACTGTGATATATATATGTCCATCAGTGTATATATGCTGATAGTTTACTTCAATGCCTATTCTAGAGATTAGAGTATTCTTGACTGGTAAAGAACGAGTATTATGTAGCCTTAATGACCCAAGTGTAGTTGATAGGCTTCAGACCCTATTAGCCAGCCTTGTCACACTTAATCACTCATTCAGGATTTAAATCAGTGGTTAAGAAGGCACGTGAGTAAACACTAGGATAGAGTTATTAGAAAACGTGACCTCATCTCAAATAAGTCATACTTGCATGTTTCAGGTCACTACGTGTCACAACGAACTTTTCGCCTACATATAAAGATAATTTCTTAGTGTTTGCTCACGTATCTTCTAAACCAATTTTTCGGTATTAATTACCAAGGTTTATACCATTTAAACCAATATATCGCTGTGGTATGAGGAAGACTGAATTAACCACATCGAAATGTCAACAATACTCCTCTGGATCTTCATTCCACTGATAAGGTTTAACAGTAAGCCAAGACGATGCAAGATTCAATGGTCTCTGGCTCCCACATAACGAGTAACACTGAGACAATCCAGCTCTGGGTTGCAAGAGGAAGCTCCAGACAGCTGAATGTAAACACGTCTATAGGGTTTCCAATGAGTGGTTTTGCTTGTACTAGGTCGTAAACACAAGTCTTACTTCCTCGAAAAGCTTCGCATTATAATATACAGTAAGACGAGAAAGCTGCTACCACTATACTCTAAGCTTTAAAAATCTGAGCCAGCTTTAATATTTTTGTTGCTAGAGAGCACTACGTTGTTTAGAGATTATAAAGGCTTTCTGGGCTTCACTGTTGCCTTAAATTTTAGAACCATCATTTTATATTCAGTAATATTGTTTTCCCGTCAGAGGATTGCTCAAAGAGCTGAAGGAGGTTCTGAGGTGTTGTAGAATCCTGAGTCGCTACTAATATGAATACGATAATGATATATAACACCGAAGTTGATAAGTAAGACACAGGTGCATTAGTTAGGTATCTTTATTCCGAAACTTCTCGCCTACACAGTAGGCTTCTGCTACTGGCTCCTCTGTACTATTTCGAATACAGAGGAGTCAGCAGAAGCAGTATAGATATAACGACGATGTCGTCAGTCCATCACCCATGAAGACGTAGTTTTGAGGGGGTCAGTCCCTCATCCCGGAGAGAAGAGTTTTCTTCATATGGAGCAAAACTCTTCTCCAGTGTGAGCACCCTCGTATAGCGCAGCCTCTATAGTGTGAGCACCCTCGTATAGCGCAGCCTCTATAGTGTGAGCACCCTCGTATAGCGCAGCCTCTATAGTGTGAGCACCCTCGTATAGCGCAGCCTCTATAGTGTGAGCACCCTCGTATAGCGCAGCCTCTATAGTGTGAGCACCCTCGTATAGCGCAGCCTCTATAGTGTGAGCACCCTCGTATAGCGCAGCCTCTATAGTGTGAGCACCCTCACCTAGCACAGCCTCTATAGTGTGAGCACCGTATAGCGCAGCTCTATAGTGTGGCACCTCTAGCGCAGCCTCTATAGTGTGAGCACCCTCATAGCGCAGCCTCTATAGTGTGAGCACCCTCGTATAGCGCAGCCTCTATAGTGTGAGCACCCTCACCTAGCACAGCCTGTATAGTGTGAACACACTCACCTAGCACAGCCTGTATAGTGTGAGCACACTCACCTAGCACAGCCTCTGTAGTTTCAGCACCCTTGTATAGCGCAGCAATTGTAGTATCAGCACCCTCACCTAGCACAGCCTCTATAGTGTGAGCACCTTCACCTAGCACAGCCTCTGTAGTGTGAGCACCGTCACCTAGCACAGCCTCTGTAGTATAAGCACTCTCACCTAGCACAGTCTCTGTAGTGTGAGCACCCTCACCTAGCACAGTCTCTGTAGTGTGAGCACCTTCACCTAGCACAGTCTCTGTAGTGTGAGCACCGTCACCTAACACAGCCTCTGTAGTGTGAGCACCCTCACCTAGCACAGCCTCTGTAGTGTGAGCACCGTCACCTTGCACAGCCTCTGTAGTGTGAGCACCGTCACCTAGTACAGTCTCTGTAGTGTGAGCACCGTCACCTTGCACAGCCTCTGTAGTGTGAGCACCCTCACCTAGTACAGTCTCTGTAGTGTGAGCACCGTCACCTAGCACAGCCTCTGTAGTGTGAGCACCGTCACCTAGCACAGCCTCTGTAGTATAAGCACCCTCACCTAGCACATCCTCCTGTGTTAAGCCACTTAAGTCCAGTTGAGGACACTTTTCAAAGAAAACACTTGGCCACGAATGCTTTCTTCAACTTCTTCAACCCTAATAATATCATATAATAATATCGTTTTAAAGGCCTTTCAAAAAAGTACAAGAGCCGCTCGTGCTGAAAAAAACTTCTAACAAATGTCCTGAGGTGTTCACAAGCACATCACAAATATCTTGTCGATACACATCACCTTTTTATACGCCTAACACATCCTTCACTGTTTTTTTTACCTATTCCACACCTCTGTTTTCCTGGCGGCCAGGTCTGAGCGTTACTAAACAATATTGGTTTTCGATATTTCATCCGTCCTGTGTTTCCTCTGTTGTAACCCCACTATGGAGTTACATCTTATGGTAAAATACGTAGATTATTCGATTAATATGTGAAATTAATCCGAAATCTGTCATGTATAATACTCACTAATGACCCGCATGGAGACACACAGGTGATTAATTGATTTGTATATTTCGACCCCTTTCTGGGGTCCTCTCCAGCTCAAGAGGATTCCAAGAATTAGATCACACGAAAGGAAGAACATTGCAAAAGCCCTACTGGCGAATGTTAGACAGGTCTAACTCACACCCAGTTATGTTCCTGTCTAACCTATTTTCAAAGCTACCTAAATTTCTCATCTCAGTGACGTTACACCGAAGTTTGTAATTAGTCCACCACCCTTTGAGAAGAGAGGAGAGGATTTAAGGGAAAGGGTGACCTACCTGATGGTGGGTGGGGGATGACCTCCTACGCTGGAACAAGCCAGGTCTAGGGCGGTACCTGCCAGGTAGCTGTCACCCAGGTCTCCCTCTAACCTGGGTGGTCCTGCCGGCTCTGCAAGTCAATAAAACTTCTCAAAGATATCGCTTTAATCCGAGGAAGCTGAGCTACTCTTCTTTTTCCTTCGAATCAAACCAAGTTTACTCATGCTCCTCTCACTTCCCATGATCTGCATTACCCTATATATATATATATTTTTTTTTTTTTTTTTTTTTTTTAAACACATCGGCCGATTCCCACCAAGGCAGGGTGGCCCGAAAAAGAAAAACTTTCATCATCATTCACTCCATCACTGTCTTGCCAGAGGGGTGCTTTACACTACAGTTATAAAACTGCAACATTAACACCCCTCCTTCAGAGTGCCGGCACTGTACTTCCCATCTCCAGAACTCAAGTCCGGCCTGCCGGTTTCCCTGAATCCCTTCATAAATGTTACTTTGCTCACACTCCAACAGCACGTCAAGTATTAAAAACCATATGCCTCCATTCACTCCTATCAAATACGCTCACACATGCTTGCTGGAAGTCCAAGCCCCTCGCACACAAAACTTCCTTTACCCCTTCCCTCCAACCTTTCCTAGGCCGACCCCTACCCCGCCTTCCCTCCACTACAGATTTATACACTCTCGAAGTCACTCTGTCTCGTTCCATTCTCTCTACATGTCCAAACCACCTCAATATATATATATATATTTGTGTGTGTGTGTGTATGTGTGTACTCACCTAATTGTGGTTTCAGGGGTCGAGACTCAGTTCCTGGCCCCGCCTCTTCGCTGTCCGCTACTGGGTCTCTGCTCTCCCTGCTCCATGAGCTTTATCATACCTCGTCTTAAAACTATGTATGGTTCCTGCCTCCACTATATCTTTCTCTAGACTATTCCACTTCCTGACTACTCTGTGGCTGAAGAAATGCTTCCTTACATCCCTTTGACTCATCTGAGTCTTCAGCTTCCAGTTCTGTCCCCTTGTTTCTGTGTTCCCTCTCTGGAACATCCTGTCACTGTCTACCTTGTCGATTCCCCGCAGTATTTTGTATGTCGTTATCATGTCTCCTCTGACCCTTCTTTACTCCAGTGTTGTGTGTGTACTCACGTAATTGTACTCACCTAATAGTGGTTGCAGGGGTCAAGACTCAGCTCCTGGCCCCGCCTCTTCGCTGTCTGCTACTGGGTCTCTGCTCTCTCTGCTCCATGAGATTTATCATACCTTGTCTTAAAACTATGTATTGTTCCTGCCTCCACTATATCTTTCTCTAGTCCATTCCACTTCCTGACTACTCTGTGGCTGAAGAAATGTTTCCTGACATCCCTTTGACTCATCTGAGTCTTCAGCTTCCAGTTGTGTCCCCTTGTTTCTGTGTTCCCTCTCTGAAACAACCTGTCACTATCTACCTTGTCAATTCCCCGCAGTATTTTGTATGTCGTTATCATGTCTCCTCTGACCCTTCTTTCCTCCAGTGCTGTGTGTGTGTGTGTGTGTGTGTGTGTGTGTGTGTAGAACAACCACTTTGAAAAATTATTGAAATTTCACTATTTTTTCACAGTAGTTGTTCTGCATATTGTGATATCACCTGTTTACTGTGATCTTTTTTCATATATTTATATATAAAATATGTTCTAAACAATTCGCATACGGGCCAAATTATTTTCAAATATTATCTCTCCGTCCACAGCAGGATTCGAACCTGCAAACTCGGCATCAGAGTACACAGTAGTTTATCCACACAGTCAGACTGAGTTTCTGTAATGTGTTAAAGACCTATTTTCTTTATATTATGTGTAAAAGACCTATTTTCTTATGTGTAAAATACCTATTTTCTTTATATTATGTGTAAAAGACCTATTTTCTTTATATTATGTGTTAAAGACCTATTTTTCTTTATATGTGTTAAAGACCTATTTTCTTTATATGTGTAAAAGACCTATTTTCTATATATGTATAAAAGACCTATTTTCTTTATAAAATGGGTAAGTACGTGATATTTACATATAAGAAGTTTGAGGTCACTTACTGGTGACGGAGATGATACGAGTCTTGCTGACCACCTGTTCAATGGCAGGGTTCATGGCGCGGCACTCCACCACCACCTCGGTGACCTTACGCGACCTGACCCTGTAGTGGGTCAGATGTGACGTGGTGACCCAGCCTCCAGCACTCACCCTCACCACCGTCTCCGGTGATCCCGTCACCGTTTCTCCTGCAGTGTCACCAGCGGGATGACAAGGAGTTAGGAAAGAAGTGCCAAGTAGTGCCACTGAAGCGAGAACTTTGAGTAGTTTTAAAAATATGTTGGATATGTATATGGGAATTACAAAAGAACCAAAAATACCGGATTTAAATTAGATAAATTTAGATTTAAAAAGACGTAATTAAGTACTGGTTTTTAGAGTCGTTGATAAGTGGAACAATATTCCAACCAGGGTAATAGAAGCTAAAACTTTGGGTAGCTTTAAAAAGAAATTAGACAAATATATGAGTAAGAAGGGCTACGTTTGATTAGTAACTGAAGTACTGAATCAAATTCATGGGTAGCTTTGGGAAAAGATTAGGCAATTAGGTGGGAAGGAAAGGTTGGTTTTGAGAAAGACTTGCTTTGCATGGGCCAGTAGGTCTGCTGCAGTGTTCCTCCAATTTTATGTTCTTATGAGTTGGAGCTGCCTAGCATGGTCCAGTAGACCTGCACAGTACTCATCCCTTCTTATGTTGATAACATTGATGGGCTGAACACATCGACTCAAGGCTGTGGGACTGATTACCTCAAACACCTCCTCTTATTCCACCTTTTTCTGCATTAGACTGAAGACAGTGTGGCGAAACGTTCCCAGAATATAGATACACAAAGTGTCGGTCTTGTAAACTGTTTATTTACAGGAGTGGTGTTGGCTTGGTCCTGCGTCCAGGTCTCAGGAGTCAGCTAGGTCAGTACACTCAGCTGAGATAGATACACCGGATGTGAACATTTAGATATCCGCGGATGTGTATCCGGATGTCTTTCTTACTTATTTTGCGGATGCGGATGTAAGAAATTGCGCGGATGTTCCGCGGATGCGGATATCCGATACATCGCTAAGATGAGCTTATGAAGGGTAGAGCTTCCAGCTCTTCTTACGCTGACATGTTAAAACTTTTGGTTCGAACCAATGAACTGCGACAAATTATTCTCAGAATATCATAGAATACCAACAAGTTGAAGATTGTTAAGTAAAAGGACACAAGTGCAACTAAGGTGACATTTTATTGTGGCGACGTTTCGCTCTCCAGGAGCTTTATCAAGCGGCTTAATAAAGCTCCTGGAGAGCGAAACGTTGCCACAATAAAATGTCACCTTAGTTGCACTAGTGTCCTTTTACTTAACATAATGTATTGATCAAGCCACTGGCTGGCGAAACGTCTACAAATAAAGATGCCTAGATGTTGCACATGTGCCTTAATATCCAACTCCGACAAGGGGGACTTGAGTATATAAGAACAAGAATGGAAGAACACTGCAGAAGGCCTACTGGCCCATACAAGGTGTCTGTCTCGCATTCCACAGACATGTTCAAACAGTTTGGCTTCTTCAGTCGAATACAGAGGAGGCAACAGAATCAGTAGTAGATTGAGACACTTATGCAACATATGAGAATCTTTAAGTTGAGAAGGAGTTTGAGGTAATCAGTCCCTCAGAAGGAGTAGAGATGTAAAGACGATGTAATCAAACCAATGTACTCTGTCAAGAAGGACGTGAGTGTATGTACTCGGCTCGTCTGTACTCGCCCTCGGAGGACGGAGGATCAAGCCTCCACCACGTCTTGCGCTGAATAACCCACATGGGTTTAGCGCTCAATATGATTTTTTCTATTGTTTTTTCCTTGCGCTGAGGGACCCACATGGGTTTAGAGCCTCGTATAAATTTAATATGAAAATAAAATCATTTTAGGGAAAAATATCTGGGATTAATTGAAGTCTGAAATTCGTATAAATAACTTACTCAAATATATATATTTTTTAAAAATTCCTTTGAATATAAAAGTTTACAAAAAAAAAATATTAGAAAGTAATCATAACTCATTAAAGTAATTATAACAACAGACAGTAATTATTACAGTAGACTGCGCACAGTACCGTGACTGTACTGCACGCTGATGCACGGTGTAATTTCCAGTGTACCGTGACGTACCTTGTACCTCCCATAGTCTACCGTGACGTACCTTGTACATCCCACAGTCTACCGTGACGTACCTTGTACCTCCCATAGTATACCGTGACGTACCTTGTACCTCCCACAGTGTAGCGTGACGTACATTGTACCTCCCACAGTCTACCGTGACGTACCTTGTACCTCCCACAGTGTAGCTTGACGTACCTTGTACCTCCCACAGTCTACTGTGAATTACCTTGTACCTCCCACAGTCTACCGTGACGTACCTTGTACCTCCCACAGTGTAGCTTGACGTACCTTGTACCTCCCACAGTCTACTGTGAATTACCTTGTACCTCCCACAGTCTACCGTGACGTACCTTGTGCCTCCCACAGTCTACCGTGACGTACCTTGTACCTCCCAGAGTGTACCGTGACGTACCTTGTACCTCCCACAGTCTACCGTGACGTACCTTGTACCTCCCACAATATACCGTGACGTACCTTGTACCTTCCATAGTATACCGTGACGTACCTTGTACCTCCCACAGTCTACCGTGACGTACCTTGTACCTCCCACAGTCTACCGTGACGTGCTTTGTACCTCCCACATTATACCGTGACGTACCTTGTACCTCCCACAGTGTACCGTGACGTACCTTGTACCTCCCACAGTGTACCGTGACGTACCTTGTACCTCCCACAGTGTACCGTGACGTACCTTGTACCTCCCACAGTGTACCGTGACGTACCTTGTACCTCCCACAGTGTACCGTGACGTACCTTGTACCTCCCACAGTGTACCGTGACGTACCTTGTACCTCCCACAGTGTACCGTGACGTACCTTGTACCTCCCACAGTGTACCGTGACGTACCTTGTACCTTCCACAGTAGTGATGCTGGAGGGTTGGACTTGCTTGTCTCACAAATCAGAGAGATGGGCGCCCCTTCCTCCACCTGCGTAGGCCCCGTCAACGTCACAAACGACGGTACGTCTGAGAAGACACAAACACTAAGATATTAGATGTTGTCTTTAAAGATAACATCAAATGATGTTATCATATTTTAGTTGAGGGAAGTGGTGAGCCACTGGAAGGTCTCAGTCACACAACCAAAAACTCCATTAAGCTATACCCGTGTCATGAGGTACTTGTTAATTGATAAGCCTTGTCTAACCTAACCTAACCCAAACTAAACTAAACTAAACTAACCCAATCCAACCCAACCCAACCTAACCTAACTTAAACTAACCTAACCTAACCTTACCTAACCTTGCCTAACCTAACCTTGCCTAACGTAACCTTACCTAACCTTGCCTAACCTAACCTAACCTAATCTAACCTAACGTAGCCTAACCTAAACTAACCCAACATAACGTAACCTAACCTGTCTTAATATAACGTAACTTAGCATAACCTAGCCTAACTTTATTAATTAAATCTATCCTAGCCTAGCCTAACTTTACCGATCCTGTCCTTACCTAAAATAATCTAACGTAGGTTAATTTATCCTAACCCAACTTAACCTTAAACAACATAACATAACAAAACAACCCACCCTAGACTAACCTAACCTAACCTAACCAAAGCCATATAACACCAAAAGCAACGAGCCCCCAGATAAAAGAAAAGGACATGACAGGTACATGACAGGTACATAACAGGTCAAGACAGATCGTAAGCCGAAATTATATTAACATTTCTCACTCCTTGGGCGAAACGATTTCATATTAAAGCCTTACGCTCAATACGGCAACACTAACTCGTATAATATAACAGTCTCTATAATGCAACACTAGTTTGTATAATGTAACACCAGTGTGTATAATGTAACACCAGTGTGTATAATGTAACACCAGTGTGTATGTAATACTAGTGTGTATAATGAAACACCAGTGAGTATAATGTAACACCAGTGTGTATAATGTAATACCAGTGTGTATAATGTAACACCAGTGGGTAAAATGTAACAACAGTGTGTATAATGTAACAATATTGTATATAATGTAACACCAGTGTGTATAATGTAACACTATTGTGTATAATGTAACATCATTGTGTATAATGCAACACTATTGTGTATAATGTAACATCATTGTGTATAATGCAACACTATTGTGTATAATGTAACATCAGTGTGTGTATAATTCGTATAATTTTATGATGCACTAAACCCATGTGTCATTAGCTGATGGAGTGGAGGAGGCTCGATCCTCCGTTCGTTTTCCGTGGTATGGTTTTTTGAACTGTGGTCAGGTGATCGCTGTGTTAAGACTACATCACCGAGCCTGGTATTGCGAGGATAGTAAGTAGGTAAATAGGTAAGTTTATATGGGTACAGATACACATAAGTACAGTAATTATACATAGTAACATATACAATAGAATCACAACAAACTAGTGATGATGATAATAATAATAATAATATTTTTTACAAGTACATGTACAAGGTATACAGACCATAGCTGACATCAAAGACATTCTACTATATAGAAAACCGCTTGTTATACTGAGCATTTCGGGCAAATTAGGTCAGTTTTGTCCCAGGATGCGACCCACTCCAGTCGACTAACACCCAGGTACCCATTTTACTGATGGGTGAACATAGACAACCGGTGTAAGGAAACACGTCCGATGTTTCAACCCTCCCCGGGAATCGAACCCTTACCCTCACCGTGTGAAGCAAGAGCGTTAGCCACTAGGCCACGGGCCTATAACATCTGTGTACTCAAGACTATTGTTAAAATTTGCATGTTATGTTCACTTAGCTTACATAAAATTTACTTAAGATATTGGTCTTTTTGGTCTCTTAGGTAAAGACTGTAATATCTTAATTATCAATTTACTGAAGAAATTTGATATTAGTTTCCATATAATGACTTGTGAATGTCTCTTATAATGACTTGTGAATGTCTCTTATAATGACTTGTGAATGTCTCTTATAATGACTTGTGAATGTCTCTTATAATGACTTGTGAATGTCTCTTATAATGACTTGTGAATGTCTCTTATAATGACTTGTGAATGTCTCTTATAATGACTTGTGAATGTCTCTTATAATGACTTGTGAATGTTTCACAATGACTTTTGAATGTCTCTTATAATGATTTGTGAATGTCTCTTATAATGACTTGTGAATGTCTCATAATGACTTGTGAATGTCTCTTATAATGACTTGTGAATGTCTCTTATAATGACTTGTGAATGTCTCTTATAATGATTTGTGAATGTATCTTATAATGATTTGTGAATGTCTCTTATAATGACTTGTGAATGTCTCTTATAATGACTTGTGAATGTCTCTTATAATGACTTGTGAATGTCTCTTATAATGACTTGTGAATGTCTCAAAATGACTTGTGAATGTCTCTTATAATGATTTGGGAATGTCTCTTATAATGATTTGTGAATGTCTCTTATAATGACTGGTGAATGTCTCTTATAATGACTTGTGAATGTCTCTTATAATGACTTGTGAATGTCTCTTATAATGACTTGTGAATGTCTCTTATAATGACTTGTGAATGTCTCTCCTGATTCACTTCATATTTTCAACACTTATGCTTCGCTGTGTTAGCAACTGATGGTGCGCTGTGTAGTTCCCGTCTCGTGTAGTTGGACACCGGGAACTGGATTTATGAAATACGACGATACCTTTATCAGATTGTGTAGCGACCGATACACGTTTGTATCTCCTTAATACATAGCCTCGATGTGGACCTCCAAGTCCTCTGTTTTCTGTCTTTGCCATGTTTTATGTAGGTCATTCACCTTTCCTTCATCCTCCTTAGTTATTCGTCTTCCACCCCCTC
Organism: Cherax destructor; assembly: GCA_009830355.1. Lineage (NCBI taxonomy): Eukaryota > Metazoa > Arthropoda > Malacostraca > Decapoda > Parastacidae > Cherax > Cherax destructor. Next base: position 229,328 of record WNWK01000168.1, on the reverse strand, counting down.
CCTTTCCCTTTCCTTTCCATAATTGTCTCTCACCTTGCTGTCTCTCTCTACCTCACCTTCACCCTCATCCTCCGAGCCTCCTCTCTCCCCTTATTTAGGAAATCGGGAATAATCATCAATATTTCGTTACGTACCCAAATACAAAGTTCAAACCATCTCTGAAACTGGGTCACTAGTCACAAGAGGTTCATACACAGGTGACGAGAAAAAAGAAGGAGCGAAATCCTTAGAGGACACAGTATGAATCAGTGCTTAGCTATCCACTCGATGACAGAAAATTAAAGACTCAGAATCTTTCTTCATTACTTCTGCCCAGCTTACAAAACACACAGTATGTGTGACATAAACACAGATCTTCCAGAATACGAATTCGAAAAAGATAAAACACCACAACTACACACACAACACTTCTTTGCGATTGTACTGTGTGTGTGTGTGTGTGTGTGTGTGTGTGTTGTGTGTGTGTGTGTGTGATGCCACCTTATCCACTCAGCCATCGATCCTACAAACAACACGAGCCTGGCGAACTAGGCTTGTTTCATGTTGCGAGGACACTCGTGCCAGTATATATATATATATATATATATATATATATATATATATATATATATATATATATATATATATATATATATATATATAAAGGTGGTAAACCTCCAGTTTACAATATAATGAGAATGCAGAATTCCGCTTTCTGAACACAAGGTAGAGGAGGGGGATGAGGGGCTGCTGGAGGGACTAACCTGCTACATTAACGTGACTGAGGAGATTATGAGGACGCTGGCAAATGATACCCCACACCCTGATCCACTTTTAAAGGAGAGAGACTCAGGGACTTTCTCTCTCTCTCTCTCTCTCTCTCTCTCTCTCTCTCTCTCTCTCTCTCTCTCTCTCTCTCTCTCTCTCTAATACTTTCCAAAGTACTATTTCTTACTTTAAATAATCAAGCATGGGGACTAGGTGCTTTGAAACACCTCAGCACTAAAAGTTTGAAGTCGACCAGAAGATTCATTTTCTAGTTATTGCAGAGAATCCAACAAATTTGTGCCTACACAACCTAAAACCCACTACACCTTCCATCCATTTCATGCATCAACCATTGATGATTGATGCCTTTAATAATTATTTTATTTTAATCAGAGAAAAGTGCAAAACCTTTATGGGTCATATGGCACCTGTGAAATTCGAGGCACTCAAATTCGATCCAAGAAAGGGGAAGGTAACTCCAGTCCCTTGAATCAAGATCTCCCTCACCAGCATCAAGGGAAAAATAGTGCAATAAGGTAAAATAATACCTGGAGATACCTGGAGAGAGTTCCAGGGGTCAACGCCCCTGCGGCCCTGTCTGTGACCAGGCAATTTCCCAAGACACTTTCCCAAGATACCCTACACATGCGTTGAAGATTTGAAGCCGATCGAATAAGACGTTCTCGAGCAATAAACGAAAACTTGTGAGAAAGCAAATGAAAGTGTTCGAAAAAAAAGGGAAAATCTACCCACGTTAAACTTAAATACTCCATAGAACAGCTGATTTTTTTTTTCAGTTTACTCTCCGTATTTATATTCTATTTAAAAAATTCTACAATCCCGAAAGAAAATATATTTTGATTTTTTTAAATAACCACTTTTATAAAACTGGCCCAAAAAAATGGCAAATTAGGACAAACATTAGCAGCACACTAGGTGATTCTCAATGTGGGGGTCGCGGACCCCAGTGTAGTGGTTCTCAATGTGGGGGTCGCGGACCCCAGTGTAGTGGTTCTCAATGTGGGGGTCGCGGACCCCAGTGTAGTCACTGATTTATCGTACAGAGTCCACAAAGTTTCACAGCAAGTATTGATTCTTCAATATTATAAAAATCGATCCTTCACTATTACAAGTTGTGATCCTTCAACATTGTAAGTAATGATTCATCAACATTGTGACTATTGATGCTTAACTGTTACAAGTATTGATCCATCAGTAGTGCGAGTATTGATCCTTCAGTATTGAGAATATTGATCTTTCACTATTACAAGTACTGATCCTTCAGTAGTGCCAGTATTGATCATTCAGTATTACAAGTACTGATCCTTCACTAGTGCCAGTATTGATCCTTCAGTATTACAAGTACTGATCCTTCACTAGTGCCAGTATTGATCCTTCACTATTACAAGTACTGATCCTTCACTAGTGCCAGTATTGATCCTTCACTATTACAAGTATTGATTCTTCAACATTGTGAGTATTGACCTTTACTATTGCAAGTATAGATCCTTCAACATTGTGAGTATTGACCTTTTACTATTGCAAGTATTGATCCTTTACTACTACAATATTGATCCTTCAACATTGCGAATATTGATCCTTCAGACAAAGCCGGATTTTTCGTTTATCTATTAAATGAATTCCTTGATCCCAATTCCTGCAACAATTTTTTGTAACAGTGGATTCCTTGCAAATGTTGCAATTAATCTCATTATCCAAACTCTGGATATGATTCCAGAGTCTTGATTTTAAGTTTCATTGATTTTATCAGAAATCCAATCAATCAAAAGGACATCCAGTCATCCAACAAGACATGCAATCATCCAACCAGACATGCAATCATGCAACCAAACATGTAGTCATCCATCCAGACACGCAATCGTCAAACCAGACATGCAGTCATCCATCCAGACATACAGTCTTCCAACTAGACATGCAATCATCCAATCAGACAAGCAGTCATCCAAGCAGACATACAATCATCCAACCAGACAAGCAATCATCCAACCAGTAATGCAGTCATCCAACCAGCCATGCAATCATCCAACCAGCCATGCAATCATTCAACCAGACATGCAATCATTTAACCAGCCATGCAATCATCCAACCAGCCATGAAATCATCCAACCAGATACGCAATCATCCAACCAGACATGCAATCATCCAATCATATACGCAATCATCCAACCAGATACGCAATCATCCAACCAGATACGCAAATATCCAACCAGACATGCAATCATCCAACCACCCATGCAATCATTCAACCAGCCATGCACTCATCCAACCAGATACGCAAATATCCAACCAGACATGCAATCATCCAACAAGCCACGCAATCATCCAACCAGATACGCAATTATCCAACCAGATACGCAATCATCCAACTAGACATGCAATCATCCAACCAGCCATGAAATCATCCAACCAGCCATGCAATCATCCAACCAGCCATGAAATCATCCAACCAGCCATGCAATCATCCAACCAGCCATGCAATCATCCAACCAGCCATGAAATCATCCAACCAGATACGCAATCATCCAACCAGACATGCAATCATCCAACCAGATACGCAATCATCCAACCAGATACGCAAACATCCAACCAGACATGCAATCATCCAACCACCCATGCAATCATCCAACCAGCCATGCAATCATCCAACCAGATACGCAAATATCCAACCAGACATGCAATCATCCAACAAGCCATGCAATCATCCAACCAGATACGCAATTATCCAACCAGATACGCAATCATCCAACTAGACATGCAATCATCCAACTAGACATGCAATCATCCAACCAAACAGCAGGCAACAAGTAGCAGACGGAAGACAACTAGTAAACGACAGCCAGCAGACAGGCAATTCCGAAATGTACTGGTAAGGGTTAAACTTCTACCAGCAACTAAAACAAGGACGCTAAGTCTTGCCAGGGTAACTCACTGTTGGAGTGCGTGGCAAACACATAAACTTGCTGGTCTCTTTAAGGGAAGAGTCTAGATGCTGGTGGAGGCGCTGGGAGAATTATAAACTCATGTGGGAATTGTTACAGCTTCTACCAGCTGCCATAACTCAGGATCATTGACAATCTGTGAGGTCATAGCAAGGTTTGTTTACCCAATGGAAAGGTAATAAGAGACGCAGAAAGAGGTAATGTGAGGAAAGAGAGAGAGGTTGAGAGAGACAGAGAGATGTAGGGGGGGAAGTTATAAAATATAAAAGAGAGATATGTAGAAAGAGGGAAAATTAAAAGATAGAGAGGTAGAGAGAGGGAAAGTTAAAAGAGAGAGAGAGAGAGGTAGAGAGAAGACAAGATAAAAGAGAGAAAAATAGAGAGGTAGAAAGAGGAGAAATTAATGGAGAGAGAGAGAGAGGTAGAAACAGGAAAACTGAAAAGAGAAAGAGAGGAACTAGAAAGAGAGGAAGGTACAGGGAACCTGACACTGGGATCACCTTGCCTCACTTCCTGGGCTGACTTCTTGACTTCATTCTTTCACTTCAGGACCTCTCTTCAACCCTTGTATATACCCTGTATACCTTCCCTGTATATACCCACGTCATGTTAGTCTCTGTATACCTTCCCTGTATATACCCATGTCATGTTAGTCTCTGTATACCTTCCCCTGTATATACCCAGGTCATGTTAGTCTCTGTATACCTTCCCTGTATATACCCACGTCATGTTAGTCTCTGTATACCTTCCCTGTATATACCCACGTCATGTTAGTCTCTGTATACCTTCCCCTGTATATACCCATGTCATGTTAGTCTCTGTATACCTTCCCTGTATATACCCATGTCATGTTAGTCTCTGTATACCTTCCCTGTATATACCCACGTCATGTTAGTCTCTGTATACCTTCCCTGTATATACCCATGTCATGTTAGTCTCTATATACCTTCCCCTGTATATTCCCACGTCATGTTAGTCTCTCTATACCTAGTAGTTAAATGGTTCAGAGAAGCGGCACTTGTGGAAACGTTTCGCCAACCAGTGGCTTCCTCAGTCCAATACAGAGAAGAAGGGTTGAAGATCAGAATAAGTTTGAGGTGATCAGTCCCTCTGCCTGAAGTCGATGTGATCAGTCTATCAATCAAGCCGTTACGGATTGACAAAGCTCCTGGAGAGCGAAACGTTGCCACAATAAAATGTCACATTAGTTGCACCTGTGTCCTTTTACCTCACATTTTGTCGGTAATTCTTCAATTATTACTATAGTTGGTTAATTAGGTGGGTGTGAATGGTTGGTTTTGAGAATGATCTGTCTTGTGTCCTTGTGTCCTTTTACTTAACAATACAAGGACATAATGTGAAGAATTATATACAAAATATGAGGTTATCAGTCCTCAACCTTGGAGTTGTTTAAAGAGCACCGTAGTCTTGAAGACTACGGTGCTCTTCACCAACTCCAAGGCTGAGGGACTGATTACCTCAAACTACTCCTCATCTTCCACCGTTCTTCTCTGTATTGGACTGAAGAAGCCACTGGCTGGCGAAACGTTCCCTCATTAAAGATTCCGTATGTTGCACAAGTGTCTCATTCTTCATATTGTGGATAATTCTGCCAACATTATTGAAAGGATATCTTCCTTCGATTCAAATGATCACTGACTCTCTGGTATTATTCGTAATATTTATTGTATTTAATTCCGATAAGGTGGAGGTGGGAAGCGCAGTGCCGGCACCCTGAGGGACGTGGTGTTGGTGCTGCCGTTTTGTAACTGTAGTGTAGGCACGCCTCTGGCAAGATGTGATGGAGTGTATAATGGTGAAAGTGTTTCTTCTTTTTCGGGTCACTCTGCCTTGGTGGGAAGCGGCCGATGTGTTAATAAAAAAAATAGATACTTATAAGTTGATGGCTATCGTGGCTGAGGGATCGTACACCTCAACATTGTCTTTCCACTTCTTTCGTTGTTTCCGTTAAGACATCATCTCTCAGTTCGACTGTTAAAAACGTTTCGGCAAATAAATATTCCTAAGTGTGGCAAGTTTGTCCTCTTCATCCAGTGTCAGGGTTGGCGAATGTTTACAAAGCCACCAAATGCATTGACGACCTATTTAGTATTAGCCACAACAACAAATTCGACAAATCAGGGAACGGGTGGGGCTTCAACCCATGGAAAGTGAGTCCTAGCTGGCCGAGTGGTTGACGCACCGGCCTGTGAAATTTAGAACTCACTTGTCATGGGTACAAATAATACCCGTTCCTTGATTTGTCTACAATCGTGTTATTACGATTTAGTGAGTAACATTTACGACTCATCTACTTTCTCTTTAACAAGATTCATTAAGATTGTAATTCAGTTTCAGGAGTCGAGACTTCGACTCCTGTAATTGAATCTTTCCCAAGACAGACCGTAATGTTTCCGCCCAATTACAGGGCGTCACTAGGAGGGTACACGATTCAATGAAGATTCCTTAACATTGTGATTCAATTTCAAGAGTCGAGACTTCGAGAGAGATTTATACACCAGTGTCATTGAACGGAAATATACCAGAGGAACCTCCTGTCACCAGGAACACATATGTAACACATTACCAGAAACACTTGTGTAACACATTACACGTCACGACCTACACCACTCAGTCTGACCGGTAAGCCAGCAGTCTCTGCTGCTGTGGCCACAAGATGGGTATCACGTACCCCACCTTTCGGTTCTCTGAACTGTTTATCTTACCCCACCCTTACCTGCCCTTCCACACTACGTTTTGCAGTGCCTCAGCCAGAGTGCTCTCACCACTTAATGATTTAGTATGACAGAGACCCGTGTCAGGTGATCCTTTCTGACAAATAAATCCCTAACAACAACACTCACGAGCAATGGACAGAAAGCAAGACAGTCAGAGAGACAATGGCAAGATGCCGACAGTTGGTGAAAAGATACGAAAGCTGTGGAGTCCTATGTATGTACAACGTTTCGCCCAGCAGTGCTTTTTAAGGTGTATATAAATGGTATATAGTGGGTGGTTTTGAGAAGAACCTGCCTAGTATGGGCCAGTAGACCTGCTGCAGTGTTCCTCCATTCTTATGTATACAACACCGACAAGATGGTGAATTAGACACAGTCATCCTTATAAACAGAGAGGAACTAATGGGTTGGGCAAGTATTTTTGTTAGTGGGGTTGGGTTTAGAAAAGACCTGCCTAGTATGGGCCATATTGGCCCATGTTCCTATGTATTGACCACCAACTCACGTATATAAGGCGAGCGTGACACACGACGTACGGACGTGAGCCAAGCGTGACACTCACGACGTACGGACGTGAGCCAAGCGTGACACTCACGAACCACGAACATAAGCCGAGCATAACACCTTATCACTGGTACTGGCACCACAGTCACTAAATATTTACTAACCAAGAACTTAAACGGAGTTCACAGACGTGTAATAGCCTTGACTATGCCACAAATTATGCTTAAGAGATCTTCTAATTTCACCTCAGCGACCAGAAACATTATTTCACATATCTATATATTACAGTCTCGATACGGAACAAAATTTCCCTTTTTCGTGGGTGCAACAAACCAGAGGAAAATTGTACAGGCTACGAACTGCAGCCCCATTAAGAGAGACAGTTATAGGAAGATGGAGATGGTTGAAAGTGCCAGCTATCTGAAGGTCAGAGAGCAGAACAAAAAGTTTGGCTAAGAGTATTACCCCAGCGTGCCTTGTGCTGGCTACATTATCACCTCGTGTACGTGAAAGGTGACCATTCCTGAGACAAGTTACCGGCAATATATTTAAGCTTCTCCTCGTCCACTCCTTTGTTCTCGCTGTGTAATTTTTAGTGAACTTTACTAAGTGTGTACTGTAAGACATTCTGGTAAGTAGAACCTCCGTTTCACGCACTTTTTTTTTTGTTTACATTTACGAGAGGTAATAATCTGTTAGACATGGTTTTGCCAAATAGGGATTTCCTTGTTAATAACGTTGAGATTACAAATAAAGTTGGTGTGAGTGGCCACTAATTGAATTAGACACATGAGCAACACTTAGATGTATTTATTGTGGAGAGATACCCAAGTGTTGCACAGGTGTATAATTCATCAACCTGTCAGGTCTATGAAGCCGTTATCTAAATGTATACGTTTTAATAATAAACAGCATGCATATAGGACTAGTTAAACAACACAGTGTTGCCCAGGAACACTCTCTTGTAAAGTAAGTGAATATAAGTAATGGTTATTACTCTTTCTTTAGTTGTTCTTCCCGATTTATCGGGTTTAAACTTTCTGTCCTGTAAGCTGTCTAGAATTTTTAAATCCAGAATGTTCTGTATTTTAGATATAATTGTAAAATCGTCTGTCCTTACTGAATGATTGTGAGTCTCAGTATGTTAGTTTTGCTAAATTGGACGTCCGATTTTTAACGGTATACCATACCAACAAGTTGATAAATAAGATGTATGTCAAACACCTGGTTATATTTATTGAAGAAGTCTGCTGTTCAGGCGAAGTGTTTTAGAAATAAAGATAATTATGTATTCCACATGTATCTCATTCATCAACAGAGATACTTAAGTGTTACACAGGTATGTCAACAGGTATGCAGCTTAGGGGCTGTTTCGTATTCGTGGCTTGACTTCTGTCGTCTCCCGTGATTAGATAATGGGTTCAAGTCGGACCGAAACGTCGTCATGCGTTTCTGTCCCCTATGTGCTGGTTATTGGTGCATTGTCTCGTGTGTGTGTGCGTGTGTGTGTGTGTGTGTGTGTGTGTGTGTGTACTCACCTAGTTGTACTCACCTAGTTGTGGTTGCAGGGGTCGAGTCATAGCTCATGGCCCCGCCTCTTCACTGGCCGCTACTGGGTCACTCTCCCTTCGCCATGAGCCTTATCATACCTCTTCTTGAAGCTATGAATGGATCCTGCCTCCACTACCTCACTTCCCAAGGTATTCCACTTCCTGACCGTGTGTGTGTGTGTGTGTGTGTGTGTGGTGTCTCTCTCTGTTTATCCCACTTGCATTTTCACTCGTCTAACTTCTTCTTTATCATTGTATTTTTCTAGTCTCTTTCCATTACGTGTTTACTTGTCTCTTGTGATGCATTTTATCATTATTTGTGTTTGTGTTTATAGTTTTTTCCGCCTCTCTGCTTCTCTAATCAAACTTTGGAGTGTTTTTCTTGTCGGTTCGCTCTTGATCTTATTTATCAAATAACCCTTTTGCGTTTGTAGTATCAACTTTACTCCCGTGAATGTTGTTATTGACGTTTATTACTGATTTTCTCTTCCAGTGATTCTTTTCCCACATCTTCCTTCACACGTTTTTTTCACACGTTTATTTTCACACGTTTATTTTCCTGCTATTTCTCACACACACTTTCGTTTCAACTTATTGCTGTTACGACTGTATTCACGAGGAAGAGCTAGACTCGTAAGGGCCACTCAGCTCCTTGGAAATGTAAGGAACGCAAGGTAATCAAACCTGATATAAGGAGAGAATAGATGACCCGCCACTGGAGCTTTTAGTCATCTGACCGAAGCCTTCAGCTGGCTTACTCGTCCACCCCTTTAAAAATTATGCAAATGATTATAACCATTTTTTTTCTAACATCTTCAAGGTTTCGAACAACAGTCACAAACATAGACACACTTCCCTTATAGGCTGTTACCACTTGTCTTCTCTTTCCTTCCATTGTTTTTCTAACCGGTTTCCATTTCGATTTTTCTTAGCTGTGTTTCTCCTGTTTCTCATCTCGTGGTTATTACAATTCCATTGCAATATTTTTTTATATCGTTTTCTTTCATCTTTTGGGCGAAAATATTGTAAGAAAACCTGAAATCTTCCATCTTGAGTTTGTTTTGGAAGCTTGAGATATATGGTGAAACCTCATCTAGGCTTCCCTATCCATACCTCGTCTAGGCTTCCCTATCCATAACCTCGTCTAGGCTTCCCTATCCATAGCCTCGTCTAGACTTCCCTATCCATAACCTCGTCTAGGCTTCCCTATCCATAGCCTCGTCTAGACTTCCTATCCATAACCTCGTCTAGGCTTCCTATCCATAACCTCGTCTAGGCTTCCTATCCATAACCTCGTTTAGGCTTCTCTATCCATAACCTCGTCTAGGCTTCCTATCCATAGCCTCGTCTAGGCTTCCTATCCATAACGTCGTCTAGGCTTCCCTATCCATAACGTCGTCTAGGCTTCCCTATCCATAACCTCGTCTAGGCTTCCCTATCCATAACCTCGTCTAGGCTTCCCTATCCATAACCTCGTCTAGGCTTCCCTATCCATAACCTCGTCTAGGCTTCCCTATCCATAGCCTCGTCTAGGCTTCCCTATCCATAACGTCGTCTAGGCTTCCCTATCCATAACGTCGTCTAGGCTTCCCTATCCATAACATCGTCTAGGCTTCCCTATCCATAACCTCGTCTAGGCTTCCCTATCCATAACCTCGTCTAGGCTTCCCTATCCATAACCTCGTCTTGGCTTCCCTATCTATAACCTCGTCTAGGCTTCCCTATCCATAACCTAGTCTAGGCTTCCCTATCCACAGCCTAGTCTAGGCTTCCCTATCCATAACCTCGTCTAGGCTTCCCTATCCATAACCTCGTCTAGGCTTCCCTATCCATAGCCTCGTCTAGGCTTCCCTATCCATAACGTCGTCTAGGCTTCCCTATCCATAACGTCGTCTAGGCTTCCCTATCCATAGCCTCGTCTAGGCTTCCCTATCCATAACGTCGTCTAGGCTTCCCTATCCATAGCCTCGTCTAGGCTTACCTATCCATAACCTAGTCTAGGCTTCCCTATCCATAACCTCGTCTAGGCTTACCTATCTATAACCTAGTCTAGGCTTCCCTATCCACAGCCTAGTCTAGGCTTCCCTATCCATAACCTCGTCTAGGCTTCCCTATCCATAACGTCGTCTAGGCTTCCCTATCCATAACGTCGTCTACGCTTCCTATCCATAGCCTCTTCTTGGCTTCCCTATCCATAACCTCGTCTAGGCTTCCCTATCCATAACCTCGTCTAGACTTCCTATCCATAACCTCGTCTAGGCTTCCTATCCATAACCTCGTCAAGGCTTCCTATCCATAACCTCGTCTGAGGCTTCCTATCCATAGCCTCGTCTAGGCTTCCTATCCATAACGTCGTCTAGGCTTCCTATCCATACCGTCGTCTAGGCTTCCCTATCCATAACGTCGTCTAGGCTTCCCTATCCATAGCCTCGTCTAGGCTTCCCTATCCATAACGTCGTCTAGGCTTCCCTATCCATAGCCTCGTCTAGGCTTACCTATCCATAACGTCGTCTGGCTTCCTATCCATAGCCTCGTCTAGGCTTACCTATCCATAACCTAGTCTAGGCTTCCCTATCCATAACCTCGTCTAGGCTTCCCTATCCATAACGTCGTCCAGGCTTCCCTATTTACAGCCTAGTCTAGGCTTCCCTATCCATAACCTCGTCTAGGCTTCCCTATCCATAACGTCGTCTAGGCTTCACTATCCATAACCTCGTCTTGGCTTCCCTATCCATAACCTCGTCTAGGCTTCCCTATCCATAACCTCGTCTAGACTTCCCTATCCATAACCTCGTCTAGGCTTCCCTATCCATAACCTCGTCTAGGCTTCCCTATCCATAACCTCGTCTAGGCTTCCCTATTTACAGCCTAGTCTAGGCTTCCCTATCCATAACCTCGTCTAGGCTTTCCTATCCATAACCTCGTCTAGGCTTCCCTATCCATAACCTCGTCTAGGCTTCCCTATCCATAACCTCGTCTAGGCTTCCCTATCCATAACCTCGTCTAGTCTTCCCTATCCATAACTTGATCTAAGCTTCACTATCTATAACCTGGTCTAAGTTTCACTCTCCATAATCTGGTCTAAGCTTTCCTGTCTATAACTTGGTCTAAGCTTTCTTATCCATAACCTGGTCTAGGCTTCCTATCCACATTGTATGTCAGATATGAATTAAAGCACTTGTGGTATGTAACAAGTGTGAGTTGTGTGGCGTGTATTTTGTAACAAGGGCACATTATAGTACAAATGTCGTGTACGAAGTATGAATTTTTCAAGATTGAATTCCATACGGGTCGAAGGAAATTTTTTGAATATCATAATAATAACAATAACAACAACAATAAGAATTCAAATTTTTAACACTTGTGTACGGTAACTAGGCCAAAATTCTTGGAACAGCTGGCATGTGCAGGTGTCCTATGATAAATATTGTTGACCCCAGATGATGCAGATGGTGTCATCGACCTCATTCGAGCTATTATTATTATTCTGAACGAAACTACTTGGACTTCCTACTCATTCCTGCAACACTGCAAGCTGCTGCTGATGTACTGATTGCAAAACGAAAGGCCTAGATTATGGGTTGGAAGCAAGTCTCTGGTTGGAGGTGGACAGTTAGGTGAATGCAAACAGCAGACGGAGGATAAAGCCTTCACCACGTCTAGCGCTGAATAATCCATGTGAGTTAAGCGCTTAACATGAATTAAATAAATAAAACTGGTTCGAGGAAGAGTAGTTGAGTGTTCAGAGAAGATTTACCTTTACGAAGTAAGTTTTGTAACTAATTCTTGAATGACTACTGACGGTGTTTTGCTTTAAAGTTTGCCAGTGATTAATAAAAGTGGAATTTATGTATAACTGTGTGGTCCTGGGAAGTAAATAGTTACCAATAACGTGAAGCAATATTTCGTTGGTTGTTCGTGGATTGGTTGGTAGCGTCCTAACTTCACACACCGAGTGACCGGGTTCAATCCCCGGCGAGGATTAAACGTTAGGTTTGTTTCCTTACGCTTGCTGCCACTTTTCACTTAGCATTAAGTAGGTACCTGCGTGGTAGCCGACTGATGAGGGTCGCACCCTGGGGAAAAAGATTAAACGACCCCAATGTAAAAATGACACAGTCCTCGATGACACAAAGGCCACATTGAGTTACCCTGCGTGGTTAACCCGTAGGGATAAAAATAAAAATAAATCTTATCTTGGAACCATCATGACATACAAAAATCATAAACCACGGAACGGGTAGAGTTTGAATCCATAATGGCCTGGAATTATACGACTCATACGCCATGGGTTCAAGCCCCACCTGTTCCGTGGCTTCTCTTGGAAGCTTGGTGAAGTCCCAAGCAGGTGACGTGTGAGTAACGCCATCTAGCTGCTAGGAGGCACACTATGACCTTGCCAGAAATTCCCAGATGTTGAATAACCGAGCATCCAAGAAGATGCTGTTCTTGTTATAGCAAGAACATTAACTCTCACACAGGCGACACAGTCGTCGTTGTTGTCGTTGTCGTCGTCGTCGTTATTGTTGTTGTTGTTATGTTTTTGGTTTTTTTTGGTTTTTTGTTTTTTTTGTTGTTCGTGTTTAAGGCACTTCAACAGGATACATATTAGCACAACTCCTTTCTTCTTTCTTCCCTGTCTTCTGTACCAACCTTCTACATTCTCTCCCTCGGTCTCTCTCAACATTCCCTCACTCTCCTTCCTTCCCTCTTCCTCTCCCTCCGTCCCTGCCTCCTCATAACCCATCCCGCGAGAAGGAATATGAGAGGGAAACATAGCTCTCTCTTTCTTAAGGTCTCTATTTCTCTTCCTTTGTCTAAATGCCTGTTACTCTCCATCCTTCCTTCTTCCTTCCTTACCTTTCCCCCCCCCTACAGTTCAGATTAGATTTAGATTTTGCCACCGAAGTGGCTAGTGTATCGTATACCTTTATCCATGCTGTGGAGGGTAGCACAGAAGCACATGGATACACAAAAGGCCTAGGCACTAGGCCCCAAAAGGATGACTGGAGTACATCTCGATTTATATCTACAGTTCACTTATCTGTTACAAACAAATTTAGGAAACACTGTTCAGAACATAAGAGAAAACGTTTCGCCACGTGTGGCTTCTTCAGTCCGCCACACGTGGATAAACGTTCCCTCTAATGTCTTGAAGTGTACATCAGTGTCTTTTACCACAGAGGGATAATACTCACAGTAGACGGTGAGGAGACATTGGCTAGCAGTGGCTGTTGTAGCAGGTCACTGTTGACGCGACACTCGTAGACAGCACCGTCATCAGCAGCAGTGGCTGTCAGTTGGTGAGTGTTGATGACACCGGCAGCATCTGCAGTGGTGGTGTCATCCAGGAGGAGGCCACGACGGTGCCAGGTGAGCCAGGGACGAGGGTTGCCACCTGACACACGACACACCAACGTTCGTCTCTCCCCGGCCACCAGCACCTCCCCAGTCCTGTAGCCACTGATGCTCGGTCTTCCTGGCTCGTCTGTGGTAGAATGGGGGTCATTTAGTGAGCATAACATACGAATGGAGGAACACTGCAGACGGCCTACTGGCCCATACGAGGCAGGTCCTTATCAGAACCACCACTACCCAAAGCTACCCAATAATTTACTCCCGTACCCACGACACCAATCAAACCCAGCCCCTGCCACTAGTATGCTATATTAGTTATATATATATATATATGCATATATATATATATATATATATATATATATATATATATATATATATATATAGTCTGAGACAGCATCACCCTCTGGTGAATGCAGCATTTAATTTTAAAAATAGTCTTACATAAAACAAGATAGTTGGCAAAATGATATTAGAAATGGAGTAGACTGGAAGAACGAGGTAATAAGGAGAGGAAGCTCGGAATAATAATGAAGTTTGAAGAGTGGGAAATCATTTTCCATTGCACGATGCATGGAATGCAATGATGGGCGGAATGAGCTAATTTCTCGCAGGTCTCTAGCGGAGTAATGTTGCAGGAGAATGTGAGGTGGGGAGGGCAGGTTGCAATGATTATAAACTTTTTAACATTGTGGTCGTCTCCCACCGAGGGTAGGGTGACCCGACGAAGTAAGAAACACTTTGTGTTACTCCTTCAATCATTGTCTTGCTAGAAAGCCTGTTGGATGTCCAAGCCCCTAGTATTCAAACCTCCTTTACCCCATCCCTCTAAACAATCCCAAGACAACCACTACCCTTCCTTCCCTCTATTCCAGATTTACACGCCCTTCTAGTTATCCCATTTTTCTCCATCGTTCCTAATTAGCCAAGCCACCTCAGTAACCCCTCCACAGCTCTCTGAATAATACTTTTGGTAACCCTACACCTCCTATTCTCCGAACCTTACTAGTGTGTAGAACACCTTTATTATGGTCACAGTGGTGGCCCATTATAACCTTACTATTGAGTTGACGACCTTCACTATGGTCAGTGTGTAGTAATATTCTGTTCAATTATTATTATTATTATTATAATTATGATTTTTTTATATTGGTGTTATTATTATTATTATTATTAGCTTCTAGGAAAACATGAGTTACTCAGTTTTGATCCAAGGAAGAGAAATAGCTCCAGTCTTCCTTAAAACAAAAATTAATTAATATATAAAGTTATGATATATTTTTGATCGTCCAAAATTCAACGCACTTAAACGTAAATCATGTAATTCCATACAGGACCTACCACCTGTAATCCTATACAGAACCTGTAAGACCTGTAATCCTATACAAAACTTTCGAACCTTACAAGACCTGCAATGCCTGTAATCCCATACTTGAAATGAAATGCCAGTAATTCATTATAAGGCTTGCTGAGCCTGTAATCCCATACAGAACCTGCAGTATGTAATCCCATACGGAACCTGAAGTATGTAATCCCATACAGAACCTGCATCGCATGTAATCCCATGCAGAACATGCAGCGCCTGTAATCCTATACAGGACCTTCAACGCCTGTAATCCCATACAGAACCTGCAACGCCTGTAATTTCATGCAAGACCTGTAATACCTATAATCCCATACAAGGCCTGCAACCTGTAATCCCTTGCAGAGGCCTGCAATGCCTGTAATCCACTTTTATTGCTCGTAAAAAAATATATTCCTAGGTAGCGTGACGGTTAATAAGAAGTGCAAGCAACGACCCTCATCAACGTTGATGTCGGTGGGGGAGGAGAGGGAGGGGGAGGGGAAGCAGTGAGGAAGAGGTGATGGGAAGGGAGAAGGTGGAGAGGGAGTGGTTAGGGAGGATGAGGGAGGAGACGAGGACTCGAACCCATGTCGTTTTGGCCCGCCTCATGGTGAGCGAAAATTACATGACGCTCTGGCCCACAGGACCACCCAATCCTACAAAGATCAGGCACCCAGCAGAGCTAGGTGTTGTTCCGTGATCCGAGGACATACGGTGATATGGGTGCCTCTGAGCTAATTTCATTCTACTTCCCGTTTGGTGTACTAGCCTCCACAAGCAGTATATATATTATTGTTACCACGAACGAGTGATATTTAATCAATAACAACACTGCAACTAGGGAGTAGAATGAAATTAGCTCTGAAGCTCCACACCACTGTATGTCCTCGGATCACGGTAAAACCCCTAGCCCTGCTAGGTCCTGTGGAGCGTCATGTGATTTTCGCTCACCATGAGGCTGGCCAAAACGACATGGGTTCGAGTCCTTGGCTAGTCATAGTGTTGTTATTGATTAAATACCACTCGTTCGTGGTTACAATAATATATATATATATATATATATATATATATATATATATATATATATATATATATATATATATATATATATATATATATATCCCTCGTAGCCCTGCCTGGTGTTGTCTTGTTCAACTAGGCTGTAGATGTTGGCAGCCCTCTGTCCCTCACACATACTAAATCACATTACCCACAGTGTACAGTACTGACAAGCTGAAAAGTAAGACACATGTGCATCTCTTATGTATCTATATTATGAAAGCGTTTCTCCTGTGCAGCAGCGTCTGTGAAATACACGTGACAATAACACGGAACACGTGACAGTAACACGGAGCACGTGACAATAACACGGAGCACGTGACAATAACACGGAGCACGTGACAATAACACGGAGCACGTGACAATAACACGGAGCACGTGACAATAACACGGAGCACGTGACAATAACACGGAGCACGTGACAATAACACGGAACACGTGACAGTAACACGGAGCACGTGACAATAACACGGAACACGTGACAGTAACACGGAGCAAGTGACAATAACACGGAACACGTGACAGTAACACGGAACACGTGACAGTAACACGGAACAAGTGACAATAACACGGAGCACAATAGCAGTACTACTGATGTGTCACTTGGCGAAGGTAGTGCTTCAACTTCGTCTTTAAATTTGTTGCAGCAACATTTTTTCAATCTGCTTGCAGCAAGAGTCTTGAATTACGGATGTTGACATAATGTTCTTTTATTGTGCCCACGGCGCCCCAAACTGACTTTTTGACAATTCCTCCCGTATCTTTCACTCCACGAAGTCATTATGGGTGTGAGCAGATGTAAAACCAGATCCGGGAGTATCTTCCATGTATATATTATCAGGAGTACATATCTTTTTTTTTTTTTTTTGCTCAGGAGAATACACTCCTAGTACATCTAGGCGTTCTCAGTAGTTTAAATACTTTATTAATTGAATATGCTCTGATCTCGCCTGCCTTGGACGGAGCTGTGAGCACAGAACAATATTCTTGACTTGAGAACACAAGTTATAAGAAAAGTATTGTAGTTACATTATGTCTCTGATTTTGAAAGTTCTCATTATCCGCCCTGACATTTTTCTGGTCTTTTCTGCAGTGCTTGTGTTCTCTTCATTATAGGTTATCTTACATTATTATCTCCAACTTTGTAAGATGTTCGTATCGTTTATGATGTGATCGTCCATCTGGCATCATGTTATTTTGCACTGGTCACTTGAAAACGTTGTTGATATCTGACCGTAATTTGTTCCTGTCTTCTACTGAGCCGACTTTCGTGTTTATCTTTGTATCTACCGCAGGGGATGACGTGAAGCTGTGGTTGTTGTTTGTACATTATTTTTATCTTGTGGAGAAACAGTAAAAGTGGCAGGACGTACCTTGGGGTGCTGAAATCTTTACTTTGCAAGACTAGACAACTCTGTGTTCCGGTTGTAAGATAACTGGGAAAACATTTTCCTACATTTCCCTTTATACTTTTTGATTCCATTTAATGAGTTATCATTCCATGGTCACACTTATCAGATATCCTAGCAAAGTCCGTGTACACCACATATGGGATTTTGTTTTATTCCAAAATCCCCGTGATATTGTTATATTGATCTAACATTTGTGAAAGACATGTTATGCTACGGCTCGAAGGCCATGTTGATTTGGGCTCTGTAGGTCATACCTCTCCAAAAACTATTAATTTGAAGTCTACCTGGAGTCTACATGGAGAGAATTCCAGGGGTCAACGCCCCCGCGGCCCGGTCTGTGACCAGGCCTCCTGTTGGACCAGAGCCTGATCAACCAGGCTGTTACTGCTGGCCGCACGCAGTCTCTCACAACCTTTCCAAGATTTTACAGTCCGCAATGGTAGTGCTGCTGGTTTATAGCCCCAGAACACACAAGCAATGAGCTCAGAAGCCTGATTGAACAGGACTGATACCTGTAATCTTTTTAGCGGCTGACACAGACAGACAGACAGACAGACGTACAGACATACAGACAGACATACGCTACAGCAGGTTTGGTTAATTGGATTCACTGTATAATTACTACTCAATGCAAAACTCCCCAGATACAGTGACCCTTGCTTAAGGGAAACTAATGAACATTTGAAAAATGAGACACTTGTGCAATACATGGGTATCTTGCCACACAGTGGCTTCATCAGTCCAATACAAAGCAGGAAGGTGTAAGGAGAGGAGTTTGAGGTAATCAGTCCCTTAGCCTGGAGTTGATGTAATCACTCCATCAGTCTTGATAAGAATACAGCATGTGCGAAGAGCTTATATACTGCAGACAGGTATTGTGAAGCAGTCGTAGGCGGCGTCACCTTGGACAAATCCACAGGTGGAAGTAGGTCATGTCTATAGGTTAGGCAAGTGAAGAATATCCTACATCAGGATCCCAAGATGTTGCTGTCTGACAGGAATGTTGATAACTGGTTCAGAAAATCGACAGGTTGATAACTTAGACACAATGCAGAGAAAGGTGGAAAATGAGGAGGAGTTTGAGGTATACCTGGAGTATACCTGGAGAGAGTTTCTGGGGTCAACACCCCCGCGGCCACGTCTGTGACCAGGGTAATCAGTCCCTCAGCCTTGAATAATTTCCAGAATGAAGATACCCAAATGTTGCACAGGTTTATCATCATGTCGGTTTTTTAAACCAATTATTTATATTCAACATTTAAATATCGTTTTATCAGACATCAGACACAGGTTTAATCATTTTTAGTCTTCAAATACTCAAACCTTATATTTAGAAGACCTCGATTTAACGAACATCGGACAGATGTGACAAAATCCGCCAGCAGTAACAGCTTGGTTTATCAAGCCCTGATCCACCGTGAGGCCTGGTCAAGGACTGGGCTGCGGGGCGCTAACACCCGGAACACCCTCCAGGTAGACCCTTAGGTAGGTAGGTAGGGCCAGTTGACTCACGAAATCCTAACAACACGCTTACAAACAAACCACGGAACGGGTGGGGTTTAAACCCAAGATGAGGAAGTCGTAAAGCACCAGGCCAGTGCGTTAGCCACTGGGCCACCTGTCTAGAATAAGATTCATTCAGCTAGGTATATTTATACACCTTAGAGAGGTTAGCATGAGTCCCACTAGAACCCCAATGGAAATAAATCACTTCGTCTGACTTTTTTGGGTTATCCTGGGTTCTCTACACATATGCTGCTATGTATGATAATCTATGTATCTGTATTTGTGTATACCTGAATAAACTTACGCACTGGTGTGGAGTTTTGCGACTCGCCATGTGTTCAAACCTCACCCGTTCCGTGGTTTGCAGTCAGCTGATTCGGAAACTACTAACACAGTCTGTTGTTTACAGAATGATCAGGTTACAATCACGGCAAAATAGTCTCTACCTACAACAATCGCCGTTCCTCTCCCTATTAATTCATCAAAACGAGGCTTTAATCCCAATTTCCATCCCATTAACATGGGATGGAAATTGGGTGGGTAGCCAATAATACCTCAATCCTCTCCAGCTCTGATGGGGAACCATCAAACACACTTCAACCAATCACCGACTCAGTGATTTCCCTCCACTCAGAGCTAGACGACTCGCCAATTGCCTTCATTGACCTCGAAACGGGAAATCTTCAGAGAATTTCCCCGGTGCTGATCCGTGCTACACCACCAACAGTCTCCACGATCAGATGCTATTAGAAACGGATAGTTTAAATTTAAAGTTGTGACCATGACAGTAGTGTAGGGGAGAGTGATGATTACTTTCTGCTTAGGTACTGTTTAAGTCTCAATGTCTTCAATGAAACGGCTGGTCAGTCTGTGAAATGATTTTGAGGTGAACTGTTGGGATCAGAGAGAGCTGAGCTCTAGTGGTCTTATACCCGTTTGTCTGGCTCACTGAGCTTGTCTCAGTACCCTCTCTGGCTCACTGAGCTTGTCTCAGTACCCTCTGTGGCTCACCAAGCATATCTCAGCATTTAGTGGAGGAAGTCGGACCGAAATGTTGTCATAAGTGTCTTTCACCTATGTGGGGGTTATTTGTGTATTGTTCCAGTCAATGTATTGTTCCAGTCACTGTATTGTTCCAGTCACTGTATTGTTCCAGTCACTGTATTGTTCCAGTCACTATATTGTTCCAGTCACCGTATTGTTCCAGTCACTGTATTGTTCCAGTCACCGTATTGTGGCTTTTAGTTCTTTCTGACCTTATACTTTATTTGCGTCTCTTCTGAAGGTCGAATTTCAGTATTCAAGAGCCCTTTATCAGCATCAAAATCCCTTTATGAGCATCAAAATCCCTTTAACAGCATCAAAATCCTTTTATCAGCATCAAAATCCCTTGAAAGTTGTCACTGAGGGAGATGGTTATGGAGGGGTCAGGTCTACCTACATGGAGGGAGTTACGGGGGTCAGCGTCCCCGCAGCCCGGTCCATGACCAGGCTTCACGGTGGATCAGGACCTAGCGAGGTTCACTATGTCGTCATTCCACATGAGCCAGTGAAGACTCGATCCTCCGCTTGGTAATAAGAGAGATGGGAACATTACCATCAGATATTATTGTGAGTGTGATGAGAGCTTTTAAGAGCTGATAAGAGTGGCGAGAGCTTCGTTGCTCTGCCAATTGTCCTGTTCAATCAGGCTGTAGCTATTAGCAGCCCGCTGGCCCACACAACCTATATCACATTATCAGTGCTATGCAATACTGGCAAGACACATGTGCGAAAGTTAGATATCTTTATTCCGAAACCTTTCGCCTACACAGTAGACCTTCTTCAGTCGAGTACAGAGGAGGCAGCAGAAACAGTAGAGATGTAGAGACGATATAATCAGTCCATCACCTTTAAAGACGTAGTTTTGAGGTGGTCAGTCCCACAGCCTCAAGAAGTCTTATTTATCAACTTGTCGGAGCAGTGTTGTATGACCCTCGTGGGTTTAGCGCTTTCTTTGATTATAATAATAATAACCCTTACGTGTCTTTATTGGTGAAACGTTTCGCAAGAAATGAAGTCTTAGAATGGTCGGTGTGTTTGGTCACAGTGATTATGAAGGTCGAAACGTTGCCCCATGACTTTCTTGACGAAAAAAAAGTTATCAAAATGTGAGGTATGATTATTATTACGTGAAGCGCTAAACCCATGTCGATCATTCAAGCACACAGAGTGGAGGAGGCTCCAGCCACCGTCCACTAATATCGCGACCGGCAAGGATATGTGAAGATATGGCAACGTTTCGCTCTCCAGGAGCTTTGACAAAGCTCTTGATGAGCGAAACGTTGCCACGATAAATTGTCACAATAGTTGCACATGTGTCCTCTTACCTAATAATTTTCTTATGTTCTTAAGAGGTCACATGTGTGGGACGGGTCAGGCCAAGTCAGGAATAGGTCAGGGATGCGACCTCGAGGGATAGCTACTGACGTCGGTGAGTCTCTGTAACTTTGCTTCCCAGGCGAGTAAGTCTGTGGACTGCAGGAGGGTGAGGAGGAGCACCAGCAGGAGGTAGATGTAGTAAATGAAGGCTATGGGGTAGAGGAGGCTCTGCAGCAGCCACTGCTGCTGCGCCCCCAGCCACCTCTTCTCCAGATCCTTGAAATCCTGGACGGTGTCGCACGAGGGAGGCATCGCAGAGGCAGGAACTCTCACGAAGCAAACGAAATCGGAACAGTTGTTACCGAAGTCAAATGTTCCCTCGACAAGGAAGGGCTGCCTGTCCAGGGAGTGGTACAAGCAAGTTCCACTGGACACCAGCAGAACAAGGAGAGACCACACCAGCAGGAGCAGAGCTAGGAAGGTCATAACCACCACCACCCACAGAAGCCACCAAACCCTCCATTTGTAGGCAATGAGTGGCAGCAGAAAGTAGGCGGCCAGGAGAACGTGAGTGACCAGCAGGACCAGGTAGTGGTAGGAAGGGTCACGGGTCGTCGCTACCTGGTCACTAGTACCCTGGTCAGTGGTGTATTGCATCAAGGGCATGGCCAGGAACACCGCTACCACCACCGTCATCACCAGTGCAACCAAGTGGGCAACCACCATCCACCACCGCCCCCCCATCTCCTTCCTTTGGGGTAGCACAATACGCTTTGCCATGGTGTTTAGGTATAGGAAATTGTATTAAAATAAAAAAAAAATTAAATCAAAAGAGGTGTAAGAGTGAGAGGGATTGTTATCGGAACTCTGACTCGACGTCCACCGTTACTAGTGCTACTACTACTGCTGCTACTACTGCTGCTACTACTACTACTACTACTACTACTACTACTACTACTACTTCTACTACTACTACTGCTGCTGCTGCTGCTGCTGCTGCTACTACTACTACTACGAACACAAATCGATTGTTTTCCCTTCTCCCTGCCATTACGACTTCAGTTCTTCATTACTTTTCTCACCACAGCTGTGACCTGACAATGGCAGAGGACTGACACGTCGACACAAGGTTCTTCTCCCAAAATGCGAGGTTTTGGTGACCAGTGAGAAGCCAGAAGCGAGACAGTAATCAGTTTTTTTTAGATTCGAAGCAGTGGTAAAGATTCGATCCTCCGTCTCCTAAGAACGCTGTTACTGTAGCCAAACTGCCTAGTGAGGGAAGCAATAAATAGGTGAGTATATAATATATATATATATATATATATATATATATATATATATATATATATATACAATGTGCGTGTGTGTGTGTGTATCGCTGGAGGCTCGATCCTCCGATTATTAATATTATTAAACCTATCATTAATTATTATAATAGTGAATTACTATAACTGTAAGGATCATTCAGAACCTGGTGAAAGGGAAGCAATCAGGTTTAATACAAGAAAAGAGAGGGCAGCACGGCACTCTATCCTTCCCTTGTAGGAAATGAGGAAACTGACAGTGAGAAACACAGAAGGAATACCTGGAGAGTATACCTGGAGAGTATACCTGGAGAGGGTTTCGGGGATCAACGTCCCCCCGGCTACACATTCCTCGTCTCAATACTGTGGGGCGAAACGTTTCCACCATAAAGAACTCACAAACTGTAAAGGGTAAATAAATAAATAATTTTAGACATTTCTGAGACCCTCTTGGATCATTGTTACGTCTCAGCTGGTGAAGAAATGACAGGTTGTCGACCATCATTTATGAAATGACGTTTCGCTATGTGTTGGGCGAAACGTCGTTTTAATAATAGCTTGACCTGCATAGTGTCTTGTCTTCAATGTTACCTGAACCTCATTTCTATCCAGTTTTATGACTAACCGAAATTTCTAAATGTTCCTGTTCTAATTGTTCCAGCCATGATATTGTGGGTTGTGAACTGTTCCAGCCACGGTAGTGTTAGTTATGAATTGTTCCAACCATGGAATTGTGGGTTGTGAATTGTTCCAACCACGGTACTGTTAGTTATGAATTGTTCCAGCCATGGTATTGTGGGTTGTGAATTGTTCCAACCACGGTACTGTTAGTTATGAATTGTTCCAGCCATGGTATTGTGGGTTGTGAATTGTTCCAGCCACGGTACTGTTGTGAATTGTTCCAGGTATACTTTTGTAGGTTGTGAATTGTTCCAGGTATACTTTTGTAGGTTGTGAATTGTTCCAGCCATGGTATCATGAGTTAATTGTGAATTGTTCCAGCCTCGGTATTGTGGGTTGTGAATTGTTCCAGCCATGGCATCAAGAGTTAATTGTGAATTGTTCCAGCCTCGGTATTGTGGTTTGAACAATTCACACTTCTGGCTGTGCTGCCAGAAGTATGAAGACATCGCAGTTCATATAACTTTCTGAATTTCAGCATACTCATCGCTCCTTCAGACTGCAAGTATTGTACTCCCACCTCCAGGGCTCAAGCCTGGCTAATCAGTTCCCCTTAATCCCTTCATAAATGTTGTCTTGCTCACACTCCAACAGCACGTCTAACCATAAAATTAACTTGTCTCCATTCACTTCGATCTAACGTGCTCACAGAAGCCTGCTGGATGTTCAAGCCCCCTCCCTGAAAACCCTTCCTGGGATGACCCCTTATCTCTTCTCCCTTCCTCCCCAGATTTATACACCCTCTTGGTCATCCGATTCTGCTCCATCATCTCTAAATGCCCGAACCACATCAATAACCTCTTCTCAGTCCTCTGAATAATTATTGCTAAAATTAGAGGAAAGCGCTAAATCCGTAGAGGTCATAAAATGTCTGGAGGTGTGGCTATGAGAGGTAATGAATCTGATATAAAATGGAAGTTGATGTTTGCAGATGATACAGTGGTACTGGTCGATTGAAAGAGAGAGAGAGAGAGAGAGAGAGAGAGAGAGAGAGAGAGAGAGAGAGAGAGAGAGAGCACCAGTATACAGAGGTATACAATAATATATTCATAGGTTAATACTGGCACCAGCAGCGGTGTATTGGGAGTCGTTGCGAGAAGAATTAAAATATTGACGTAGGAGGAGCAGGGAAGGATTGATGTAGGAGGAGGAAGGACTGACGTATTAGGAAAGGACTGACGTAGGAGGAGGTGGGAAGGATTGACGTAGAAGGGAAGGATTGACGTAGGAGGAGGAGGAGGAGGAGGGAAGAATTAACGGAGGAGCAGGAGGAGAATTGACGCGGAGGACAGAGTGATGGAGGCCAGGAGTGGGTCTGAGCTCCCCTGATAGTGAGGTAGAGGTGCTCACGGAGGACAAAGAGAGTGATGGAGGCCAGGAGGGGGTCTGAGCTCCCCTGATAGTGAGGTAGAGGTGCTCACGGAGGACAGAGAGAGTGATGGAGGCCAGGAGGGGGTCTGAGCTCCCCTGATAGTGAGGTAGAGGTGCTCACGGAGGACAGAGAGAGTGATGGAGGCCAGGAGGGGGTCTGAGGTGCCTCTGATAGTGAGGTAGAGGTGCTCACGGAGGACAGAAAGAGTGATGGAGGCCAGGAGGGGGTCTGAGCTCCCCTGATAGTGATGTAGAGGTACTCACGGAGGACAGAGACAGTAATGGAGCCCAGGAGGGGGTCTGAGGTGCCTCTGATAGTGAGGTAGAGGTGCTCACGGAGGACAGAGAGAGTGATGGAGGCCAGGAAGGGGTCTGAGCTCCCCTGATAGTGAGGTAGAGGTACTCACGGAGGACAGAGAGAGTGATGGAGCCCAGGAGGGGGTCTGAGGTGCCCCTGATAGTGAGGTAGAGGTGCTCACGGAGGACAGAGTGATGGAGCCAAGGAGGGAGTCTGAGGTGTCCCTGATAGTGAGGTAGAGGTACTCACGGAGGACAGAGAGAGTGATGGAGGCCAGGAGGGGGTCTGAGGTGCCCCTGAGAGCTGGATGGTCGGCCTCACAGGTGTACAGTTTTCCGTCGTCTTCAGGCTTGGCTCTGACGACAAAACGACTTCTTACGTTCCAGCGTCTAGCCAGGGGCGACACCTCCACTCTCTCCTCCACCTGCCCTGTGGTGGTGGTGGAGAATAGTGGTTAGTGTTGTGGAACCATTCTCCATCAGTCCTGTGGTGGTGGAGAATAGTGGTTAGTGCTGGGGGATCATCCTCCACCAGTTCTGTTGTGGTGGAGAACAGTGGTTAGTGTTGGAGCATCCTCCATCTCTCCTGTGTTGGTGGAGAATTGTTGTTAGTGTTGGAGACCATCCACTATCCGTCCTTTGTTGTTGGAGAAAAGTTTTCACTGTTGGAGAAACATCCTTCATCAGTCTTGAGATGGTGGAGAGTTCTTAGTGTTGGAGGACCATCCTCCGTCAGCTCTGTAATGGTGGAGATTGGTGGTTAATTTTAGAGAACCATTCCTCAGCAGTCCTGTGGTAGTGGTGGAGAATAGTATTGAGTTTGGGAGAGCCGTCCTCCGTCAGCTCTGTGGTGGTGGAGATTGGTGGTTAGTGTTGGAGAACCATCCACTGGCAGTCTTGGTGGTGGTGAATAGTTCTCAGTGGTGGAGAAACCTCCTTTAAAAGCCCTGTGGTAGTGGAGATCAGTTGTCAGTGCACACACCTCAAAAATGATGTTATCACCGGAAATACAATGTATCATTCTAAAAGCATGTATCATTCACAGTATAAATACAAAATATAATCATTCTACCAGGATATCTCATTCACTGAACGATGATGGTGGTGTTTTCAGCTAACAACTAAAAGACCTAGGTTCGATTCCCAGGCAAGTTGAGACGTAACGACAGGTCTTCTTGCATTTATAGTCCATATCCACAAGCAGCGAATAGGAATATATATATATATATATATATATATATATATATATATATATATATATATATATATATATATATATATATATATATATATATATATATATGTATGTATGTATGTCGTGAATATTGAAACAAACATAAATTAGCTTTGAAGGTTTTTCTAACATGAATTCATATTTTTTTTTAAATTTAAAGATCTGAAAATTGTGTTGATCTGTTTTCAACTTTCATAAGAAAATTTGATGATAACATCGCGTGGGGGGAGATGATATTAACTGTACGTGTGATTCAATGTTTTAAGTTTTTGAGTGAATATAAGTGATGTTTGGAGGTGTATGTATCAGTTACCTTGGTCCTGTGTCAGCCTGTGTATCGTCTCTCTCTCTCTCTCTCTCTCTCTCTCTCTCTCTCTCTCTCTCTCTCTCTCTCTCTCTCTCTCTCTCTCTCTCTCTCTCTCTCTCTCTCTCTCTCTCACACACACACACACATTTACACTGGTGTCTACATCTATGTTTAGGTACATACTGGTATCGAATTCTTCTACAATACCAAAACACACATACACATATACATACACAGATCAAGTGTGTCTCTCACCTTGGTCCAGCTGGAGACCATCTCTGTACCACCACACACTGGGTGCCGGGCGAGCGTCCTTCACAAGGCACTCCAGAGTCAGCGTGGCACCAGCCACCACCTCCACCACCGACCCGTCTCTCCACCCAGAGAACTCCACGCTCTTCGGCGGCACTGTTGAAAACCACCTCCATAAAACATCAAATAATATCTGTGGTATTAACATTGGTAATAGATACCGGCAAGTTGGTTTAAAAGGACACGTGGGTAAACACTAGGACATGTATATTGGAAAACGTTTCGGTCCTGGTACCTTTGATCACTTCTAAAGGTCACAGGACCGAATAATTTTTTTAATAAATATGTCCTAGTGTTTGCTCAGGTGTCTT
Organism: Cherax destructor; assembly: GCA_009830355.1. Classification (NCBI taxonomy): domain Eukaryota; kingdom Metazoa; phylum Arthropoda; class Malacostraca; order Decapoda; family Parastacidae; genus Cherax; species Cherax destructor. The sequence goes on along the minus strand of WNWK01000168.1, from coordinate 201,971 downwards.
TCTAAACACTAGACCAAAAAACTAGTAAAGGACCTGGGTCATATCACCACAAGTGCCAGGTATCAGGTCATTTTATACCTCAAACTCGCTTCAAGAGACATTTGGACCTGTTTCCTGACGAATGTTATCTTATCTAACCAAACCTAACCTAACACAGTTAAGAGTGTTATAGCCCTGAATACCTTATTGTACAAAATCACCTTAAGATTCGATCCTTTCACAAGAAAAGTTAATTATTTACTGTTATGCAAGTTCCTAAACAGGTTAAGTCAATTAAGTTGTTTTCTCATACCTTCAGCGACAGTAACTTGAGAACGCAAGTTCTGAACAACTTCAAACTTAAAGTGCTGGCTTATTTTGGGACACTGGTCTTCACGATAACTTTCCCTGCTGGCACTTGTGAGTGCCAGCACCAGCAGTGTTGTCACTGTTGTATTTGCTGCAGTGAAAAAGTTTGCAGTGTACAGTGAAAAAGAAATGAAGAAATGAAGGAGAAATGAAGAAATTTCTCAGTGGAACTTGTGGTTATTTGTGAGATCTTCTCAGTGGCGTTTGTGACCATTTTTAGATCCTCTCAGTGGATCTTGTGGTCATTTTAGATCCTGTCAGTGGAGCTTGTTACCGTTTTTAGATCCTTTCAGTGGATCTTGCAGCCATTTCTTAGATCCTCTCAGCGAAGCTTGTGGTCATTTGATCAACACCTTACGGTGAATGAGACACATGTGCTACACCTGAGTATCTTTATGACACAAGCGCTGCACACATATATATTACTCATCAACTAAACGGTGTTGAGCGCCGTCCACTCACTAGAAAGTTCAAACAAAATCACCAGAAGCCAGACAGCGATTGAGTGAATGACGATGACTGTGTTTCTTCATTTCTGGGCAACCCTGCCTCTAGAGTAGACAGCTAGAATGTTAGTAGAGGTGACGGTATAGCCTACACTGTACAGAAAAACACGAAGGTATATTACACACAAGTGTTTCTAGAATCTGTATATATATACCCGAGTACCGACGACCCTAATGACTCTATTTTGCTCTAGGTTATGAGGCGCTAAGCTCCTTATGGTCATTAAGAGCAAGAATGGTGGAGCTTCCTTCCTCTGTCCGCTAATTATCATTGTTACTATTATATTTTATTATTAATTTACATTGATAATAATAACAATATTAATATTAATAATAATAAAAATAATAATAATAATAATAATAATAATAATAATAATAATAATAATAATAATAATAATAATAATAATAATAATAATAATAATATTATTATTATTATTATTATTATTATTATTATTATTATTATTATTATTATTATTATTATTATTATTATTATTATTATTATTATTATTATTATTATTATTATTATTATCCCACTGTTCCTACAGTGGTGCAGAAGATATCTCTGAACACATCTCTTCAAGTCAGTGGATAAGTCAAAGAAGCAGTTATAATACTAATAATAATAATAATAATAATAATAATAATCAGCACAACTGACGTGATCAGCTTGGAATGTACGGCCCTGGACAACTATTTTAATTACAAAAACATCCATAACACATTCATGAAACAATTACGTTCTGTGTTTGTTTTGCTGGGGTGGAAGCATGGCAACACACACACACACACACAATCAATAATATATATATATATATATATATATATATATATATATATATATATATATATATATATATATATATATATGCAAGACAACCACTATGAAAAATAGAAGAATTCCAAGCGCTTTCGTGACTGCTCACATTATCACCTACGATTTTTATTATTTTTTATATATATATATATATATATATATATATATATATATATATATATATATATATATATATATATATATATTATATATATATACACATACACACACACACCTACACACACCTACACACACACACACACACATCGAGGATAAGGCAGGACTACAAAGAGTCCTGGACAGGCTACAAGCCTGGTCCAGTAACTGGCTCTCGAATTTAACCCTGCCAAATGTAAAGTCATGATTATCGGGGAAGGGCAAAGAAGACCGCAGACAGAGTATAGGCTAGGTGACCAAAGACTGCAAACCTCACTGAAGAAAAAGGATCTTTGGGTGAGCATAATACCGAGCACATCTCCTGAGGCGCACATCAACCAAATAACTGCTGCAGCATATGGGCGCCTGGCAAACCTGAGTATAGCGTTCCGATACCTCAGTAAGGAATCGTTCAAAACTCTGCACACCGTGTACGTTAGGCCCATACTGGAGTATGCCTAACAGTTTGGAACCCATACCTGGTCAAGCATGTCAAGAAATTAGAGAAAGTGCAAAGGTTTGCAACAAGGCTAGTTCCAGAGCTAAGGGGAATGTCCTACGAAGAAAGGTTAATGGAAATCGGCCTGACGACACTGGAGGACAGGAGGGTTAGGGTAGACATGATAACGACATACAAAATACTGCGAGGAATTGACAAGGTGGACAGACAGGATGTTCCAGAGATGAGACACAGAAACAAGGGGTTACAATTGGAAATTGAAGACTCAGAATAGTCAAAGAGATGATGTTAGGAAGTATTTATTTAGTCATAGAGTTGTCAGGAAGTGGAATAGTTTGGCAAGTGACGTAGTGGAGGCAGGAACAATACATAGTTTTAAGACGATGTATGAAAAAGCTAATGGAGCAGGGAAAGAGAGAAGCTAGTAGCGATCAGTGAAGAGGCGGAGCCAGGAGCTATGTCTCGACCCCTGCAACCACAAATAGATGAGTACACACACACACACAAGTGCTACAAACAATCCCTTGGGAGAAAATGCAGAACTAAATACATGCATCATTCGCTTGTATCATTAACCAAACCTTATTTCCTGGACTAATTTTAGAATGTCAAGTTCCCGTTCCATCTTCGCCACCTTCAGAGGAACTGTAGATAAATGGTTTTGAGAATCGACAAGTTGATGACTGAGACACTTGTTCAATACATGAAAATCTTCACTGTGGAAACGTTTCGCCAACAAGTGGCTTCCTCAGTCCAATACGGAGATGAATCGTGTAAGATGGGAAGGAGGTTGTGGTAATCAGTCCCTCGGCCTTAAGTCGATGTATTCAATTTATCATTATTATTATAATTATTATAAATTATTACTATTATTATTATTAGACTTAGCTCAGTTTTTGATCAAGGTTGATGGGCTGAGGTAATCAGTCCCTCCAGGCTGTGGGACTGATTACCTCAAACTCCTCCTCATCTTCCACCATTCATCTCAATTAAACTGAGGAAGTTGTGGAAAAAAGACATTAATGTCCCGTTCAGGACATTAGAGAAAACGTTTCGCCACGAGTGTCATCTTCAGTCCTAATGAAGAAGCCAATCGTAGCGAAACGTTTCCTTTAATAAATGTTGCCAACTGTACAGACGTCTCTTTTTTTCACACCTTGTCGGTATTACCATACCACTTTTCGGAATGAGAAAGCCAGTTGTTGGCGAAACGTTCTCACAAGGGCCGGTTCTATGACGCTAAAACTTCAGGGCCCCTAATCCTGGAGGGGCCCCAAAAGCGACGTTGGTCCATATTGCTTAAAAAAAAATCGGTCTACTGTATAAAAAGATTTCTTAAAAAAATAATAATATTATTGTGTAATTTAATAGAAAATAGTAGAGAAAATAGAAATTAAAAGGTTATTAAAATATTGTGTAGTCTAACCGTTGCTGGATGCCATGGTGACCCCATAACAGTTCAAGCTTAAGGGTCCCAATAACAGTTCAACCTTCAGGGACCCCATAACAGTTCAAGCTTCAGGGACCCCATAACAGTTCAAGCTTCAGGGTCCCCATAACAGTTCAAGCTTCAGGGTCCCCATAACAGTTCAAGCTTCAGGGACCCCATAACAGTTCAAGCTTCAGGGTCCCCATAACAGTTCAAGCTTCAGGGTCCCCATAACAGTTTAAGCTTAAGGGTCCCCATAACAGTTCAAGCTTCAGGGTCCCCATAACAGTTCAAGCTTCAGGGTCCCCATAACAGTTCAAGCTTCAGGGACCCCATAACAGTTCAAGCTTCAGGGACCCCAAAATGTAGGTCCGCCAGTGATCAAATTTCAGAGGAACCAACAACTTGCATTCAGGAACAAGTGTTCTCAACCATGACCACAATAACACAATCTGATGAGCAAGCTTTTATGGGGACGACGTTTCTCTTTGTGTGGAGTTCTATCATTGATAGAGCTCTACGGGGAGCGAAGAGTTGTTTGATTAAAACTATGTTCTGTGATTTTTGGCTTCATAAGTTCTTTCACATAATAGGTCACACTATGTCAAGTGTCATTATATTTATGGTATACAATGTAAATAAACTGTTGAATTACACACATATGCAACTCTTGGGTATCTTCACTTCGAGGACGTTTCGCCAATCAGTGGTTGTATGAATTTTCCATTGATAAAGCCCCATATTGGCGAAACGTCCTCTAAAATCAAATTACCCAGGACTTACACATGTGTCTAACTCATTAACTTGTCCGTAATAGTTGTCCGAACTGTGTCCTCCAGTGACGTGGAGCAAGTGTCCATTAGGCTAAAGAAGTCTACCGGCACCCTTATATACTTTCGTCCAGATGGAAATTTCTGTAAAATATTTTGCGACGCGTGATGCCAACCTCTTTTAGGCTTCCCACCACAACGAAGTGGAACAGGAATATGTAATTACGGTAACTGGGCGAAATTCTTTTACGTGGAAAGCCATGCCAGCTCATTCAACTGTCAACTTAGCAAATATTAAGTAGAAATATTATGATTAGGCCTGAAATTTCTTTCCTCTAACTGGTGAGAAGCCTAGGCATGGACCACATAGTTAGGGTTAACACATTTACGTCAAACTAACTTTGATACATCCAAGGCATGAGGTTTTAAGACATCGTTGACTTCCTGTAAATAAAACTGGATTGCAATGTTACGATTGGAAAACCTGCTATGAGGTCGTAAGCAAATTGGAGATAGGGGAAATTTTTGTATTATTAACCGTAGTGTTTACCTTCAGACGGTGTGGAGTTTATGTAATGAAACTAATGAGGAATAAAGCTAGTAATAATAAGGATAATGAGAATCTAGAGAAACAGACGATTACTTATCCCTGCCACACAAAACAACCTTGGTAATGTTAAGAAAGAAAAAGGTACAGTACCGTGATTGGAATTATAAACAAATAACCCGAACATAGGGGAGAAAAAACTTATAACGACGTTTCGATCTGAAAAGTCATGAGTTTTTTTTCTCCCCTATGTGCGGGTTATTTATGTACTAACAAACAAAACAATATCTCCCTGAGACTCAGCATGTCTAAGAGCGAGTCATTACCCACACACTGGCTAAGAGCTCAGCGGTTAACTCTCAATCTTTCTGGGATAATTCCCTGCTAAAATCATAAGATGGGTAATCCTATCCAGAAATAAGTTGAATATTGACATTCACATTACGACCTGCATACAGGTCAGTCATTATTCTTCGTAAGGCAGAATCACTTGTAATGTCACAGGCTACAAATCATAATAACATCCACGTGAAAGATTTCGACAGCAAAGTTAAACATCTCCAGTTTCACAACAGGAAAATGTTGAGCTTCAGTGTTTACTCTTCACAAACATTTCTAGCCCATGTATTTTAATTCTCTAGACAACAACTGATGAAATAACTGAGTGGCTTGAAGCTTCCGGTGTCCAAAATCACTTCATTAACGAAGCTGCGTGTTTGCGATTAGTTTGTTTACCTTGAATAATGTTTTACGTCTACCAGAAAACTGAGGGTCGTGTGAGCAGGTCACTCTCACCCATCATCTCTTACCTTTACATGGAACAGTGGAGAATAAATTCAAGAAACTGGAGAAAGTACAGAGGTATGCAACAAGACTAGTTCTAGAGCTAAGTGGTATGAGCTACGAGGAGACGCTAAAAGAATTGAAGTTGACCACACTGGGGACAGAGGAACCAGAGGAGACATGATAATAACGTTTGAAATACTCTGAGGACTTGAGAGAGTAGACAAGGAAAACTGGTCCTCGGGTACATATGAGTCACAGGGACGTCAGGAAGTACTTCTTCAGCCTCTGGGTGGTTGGGAAGTGGATCGACCTCAACGATGAGGTGCTGGAGGCAGATACATACATAGTTTTAAGAACAGGTAAGATAGGGCCCACGAGACTAAGAGAGTGAATCTGGTAAGCGGTGAGTTAAGAGGCGGGACTCGGCTTGTGCAACCACGTATAGGTGAGCACAGCACATGGAACAACAGTCCTTTTACGGACACTCACGTAGAACTTTCCACAGCACGTAGAACTTTCCACAGCACACACAACTTTCCACAGCACATAGAACTTTCCACAGCACATAGAACTTTCCACAGCACACACAACTTTCCACAGCACAAGAACTTTCCACAGCACACAGAACTTTCCACAGCACACAGAACTTTCCACAGGACACACAACTTTCCACAACACATAGAACTTTCCACAGCACACAAACTTTCCACAGCACACAGAACTTTCCACAGCACATAGAACTTTCCACAGCACACAGAACTTTCCACAGCACACAGAACTTTCCACAGCACAAAAACTTTCCACAGCACACAGATCTTTCCACAGCACATAGAACTTTCCACAGCACACACAACTGTCCACAGCACACACAACTTTCCACAGCACACACAACTTTCCACAGCACACACAACTTTTCACAGCACAAGAACTTTCCACAGCACAAGAATTTTCCACAGCACACCGAATGGTACGTTCAAAAAGCCAAGCTATAAAAAAAATACAAATAACAACAGAACCAACAAAAGAAATAGTAACTGAAAGAATTCTGGTGTAAAATTGTTAATTCTCTTCCACTTTTGTGGTAAAGAACATGAAAGCCCAATTCTTCCTTACAGCGTTATCGGTCCTCTATTGCGCTAGTTAAAGCAGCACTTGTGTTGCTATTAGCGGTGAAAAAAGAGCCAGCGCAACGCAACACAGAGAGAGAGAGAGAGAGGACAACGCAACACAACATGACACTGCACAACGCAACACAACATGACACGGCGCAACGCAACACAACATGACACGGCACAACGCAACACGACACAACGCAACGCAACGCATCATGACACGCCACAACGCAATACGACCAAACACAACACAGCACAACACTACACAACACAACACAACCCTACATAACACAGCTCTACACTACACAACACAACCCTAAACAACACAACCCTACACAACACAACCCTACACAACACAGCTCTACACAACACAACCCTACACAACACATCCCTACACAACCCTTCACAACACAACCCTACACAACACAACCCAACACAACACAACCCAACACAACCCAACACAACCCTACACAACACAACCCTACACAACACATCCCTACACAACCCTACACAACACAACCCAACACAACACAACACAACACAACCCTACACAACACAACCCTATACAACACAACCCTATACAACACAACCCTACACAACACAACCCTACACAACACAACCCAACACAACACAACCCTACACAACACAACCCTACACAACACAACCCTATACAACACAACCCTATACAACACAACCCTATACAACACAACCCTACACAACACAACCCTACACAACACAACCCAACACAACCCAACACAACCCAACACAACCCTACACAACACAACCCTACACAACCCATTACAAAACCGTGGTCAGAAATAACCTTGATGATTGAAAACAGAGAGTTGGAAAAAATCTGTACAAACAGCAGTACAGCAGAGGCTGTCATAAACAGCAGAGGCTGTCAGAAACAGCAGAGGCTGTCAGAAACAGCAGAGGCTGTCAGAAACAGCATTCAAGAAGTTATATATAATCTGAGGTGTTAGACTTCACAGCCAGTCATGAGATGTAGTGTGTGATTCAACATTGTGTGCTACACGCGGTGTTAGCGCTGAGAAATTACACCGGGTGTGTTTTGGAGAGTGAGGTAAAGCAAATAATTTTACAAGCCTACGATACACACGCGCGCACACACACACACACACACACACACACACACACACACACACACACACACACACAGGACAGATCATAAGATAGACAGAGAAGTATGTGAAAAGGAAGTATTTTCAGTGGCGTCAAAAAGGACTCCAGAATGGTGGGGTACACCAATACGTGCTGGACACAATACACACAACCGAAGAGGAGGTGAAGAGGCTGCTAAGTGATATCTCAAAGGCGGTGGGACCAGACAACATCTCTTCATTGGGTCCTGAGAGAGGGAGCAGAGGAGCAGTGTGTGCCACTAACTGGAGGTGAGTATAATACCTAGCACATCTCCTGAGGCTCCCATCAATCAAATAACTGCTGCAAACCTATGAATAGCGTTTCGACACCTTAGGAATCGCTCAAGACTCTGTGTACGGCAGGCCCATACTGGAGTATGCAGAACCAGTATGGAACCTGGTCAAGCTCGTCAAGAAATTAGAGAAAGTGCAAAGGTTTGCAACAAGACTAGTCCCGGAGCTAAGGGGTATGTCCTACTAGGAGAGGTTAAGGGAAATCGGCCTGACGACACTTTGGGACAGGAGGGATAGGGGGAACATGATAACTACATATAAAGTACTAAGAAGAACTGAAAAGGTGGATAGGGACAGAATGTTTCATAGATGGGACACACCAACAAGGGATCACAACTGGAAGTTAAAGACTCAGATGAATCACAGGGATGTTAGGAAGTATTTCTTCAGTCATAGAGTTGTCAGGAAGTGGAACAATCTGTAGAGTGATGTAGTTGAGGCAGGATCCATACATAGCTTTAAAAAGACGTATGATGAAGCTCATGGAACAGGGGGAGAGAGAAGACCTAGTAGTGACCATCGAAGAGGTGAGACCAGTAGTTGAATCGACCACTGCACCCACAAATAGGTGAGTACACTCAAACAAAATCCCAATGTGTTGTCATTACCAATATAACCACCACAAAAACTAGCATTGTTACATCTGATAAACCCTCATGGGCCACACAGTGCAAGGAGTGGTAGAACTCGATCCACCGTCCACTAAACCCGGACAGCTCTCTCTAGCTCTGGGACCGGGTCGAGGGGGCCATGACCCCAGGGAATGACTGAAAGTAAATACCTGCTATCCTGCAGTAACAACTGTCATTTTTGGAAAATTGTATTTATAGAGAGGAATTACTTACGGTATTTATGTTGTTCTTAGAAAGTTCCCACAACCTCAGTGAAAGTTACCACAACATCGGTGAAAGTTCCCACAACATCGGTGAAAGTTCCCACAACATCGGTGAAAGTTCCCACAACATCATTGAAAGTTCCCACAACATCGGTGAAAGTTCCCACAACATCGGTGAAAGTTCCCACAACATCAGTGAAAGTTCCCACAACATCAGTGAAAGTTCCACCTCTATTGATTGGAGAGTAGCGTGTTCGCCTCCCGATTTAGAAACAAAATCGTGCCTCCTGCTCTACACGTGATGATAATAATATTATTATTATTATTATTAAGGGGAAGAAAAACACGGAAAAATGAAGAAGACGAAGAACACAGAGAAGAGGACGAAGAAGAAAGAAAGAAAAAGACGAAGAAGATGAAGAATAAGAAGAATGAGAAGAAGAAGAAGAAAAATAAAAAATCTGCTTAATCGTAACACCTGAATTTCAAAATCATATTATATTCTTTCTTTCAACGCACCGGCAGTATCCCACCGAGGTTGGGTGACCAAAAAAGAAAAACAAAAGTTTATCTTTTTAACTTCAGTAATATATACCAGAGAAAGGGTTACTAGCCTCTTGCTCCCGGCATTTTAATCGCCTCTTTCGACACGCATGGCTTACGGGGGAAAAATTCTTTTGGTGGCTTTATTTCAGAAGCAAGCAGACGGACGTTCAAACCCGAAGGAACCACACAGGTTTAGCGCTTTATGTGAAGGACTGATGTGTAACACTGTAGGACGATACTCATCCGTGCTCTCCTCTCTCTCTCTCTCTCTCTCTCTCTCTCTCTCTCTCTCTCTCTCTCTCTCTCTCTCTCTCTCTCTCTCACTCTTCCTCACCCTCTCTCACTCTCCTTCACTTCCCCCTCACCCTCCATCTCTCACTCCAGCACAACTCACCCTCCATCTCTCACTCCAGCACAACTCACCCTCCAGCACAACTCACCCTCCAGCACAACTCACCCTCCATCTGTCACTCCAGCACAACTCACCCTCCATCTGTCACTCCAGCACAACTCACCCTCCATCTCTCACTCCAGCACAACTCACCCTCCATCTCTCACTCCAGCACAACTCACCCTCCATCTCTCACTCCAGCACAACTCACCTTCCCTCCCTCACTCCAGCACAACTCACCCTCCCTCCCTCACTCCAGCACAACTAACCCTCCCTCCCTCACAACTCACCCTCCATCTCTCACTCCAGCACAACTCACCCTCCCTCCCTCACTCCAGCACAACTCACCCTCCCTCCCTCACTCCAGCACAACTCACCCTCCCTCCCTCCCTCCAGCACAACTCACCCAACACAGTAACGTTGGCAGCAGCCCAGATGGGTGGGTTAGTCTGGGTGGGTCCCACCTGGCACTGATACTCTCCGTCCTCAGTAATAGTGATGCCACTGATGACCAGGTGATGCTCTCCTAGTGCCGGGTCACCTGAGTACGTGTACCTCGGGTACCCAGGCACCTGACGCTCGAAACCTGCGAACATAAATACCTGCATTATTAACACATTACTGAATAGTATTTAGCATGTAACACCTACCACCTAGTTTGTAACACCTACCACCTAGCTTGTAACACCTACAACCTAGCATGTAACATCTACCACCTAGCATGTACCACCTACTACCTAGCATGTACCACCTACTACCTAGCATGGAACTCCTACCACCTAGCATGTAACACCTACTTCCTGGCATATGACACCTACCACGTAGCATATAACACCTACCACCCAGCATATGTCACATACCTACTAACATCAACTAACATTAAAATATAACATAGATATATACTCAACGAATATGACTCACTCTTGAGATCAATCTGGTACTGAATCTGTCACTGGAAGATCAACAGTGGGGTCAGACAACTCTCCCAGTGCGACTGCGAGGTATAGGGGTGCGTAAAGCAACGCAGGTAGCTTCACCTGCATTTCTGTCCTCGTGTTTGGCTTCCACTGGGCTAGTCAAGGAGATTGTCCCCGAACGCTTGAGAGGTGCGGTAGGAGCTCAAGATTGGAGGTTCATTGAAGCAGCCGTGCGGTGGGACACCCTTGCAGACTCCTCCAGGAGACCAGCTCTTCCCAAAGAGTACAAACAGTCCCACTGGGACAAACCGATCATGGAAAAAATCGCCAACACAATGCTCACCAACGCTTCAGGAAAGGACAAAGCTCGTCTCCTAGCGGTGAAGGCACCACACTCAGGAGATTTCCATTTAGCTGTTCCCAGAGGACCGCCTTCACTGGAGTGAAAGAGGTCCTCTGGGAATCTGGGAACGTATTTGTGTGGACATCCTCCTCTTTTCTGCAATTTTGCAATCTCCTGATGATGTGTTGATTGCAACACGAAAGGCCTAGAGCTATTATTTTACTCCCCCAGTGGTCGTTTTGCATATATATATATATATATATATATATATATATATATATATATATATATATATATATATATATATATATATATATATATATATATATATATAGGATGGGGTCCACCTCTGGTGTCAATTGTGGGACCCATTGCCTCGGAGAAGTGGATAAAAAGACTTCAAGGAAGAATATTTAGATTTCTTTCCGAAGCCATTTGAATATTCCACTTTCCCTACCACCCCATCTTATATATATATATTTTTTTATACACACATACATGCATTTAAATGCTTTATTAATAGACAGAATACATTTATAGAAAACACAAACATGAATACAATGGTACAATATGTCAAAGATTATGAATCTCCTCCAGTTCCTCCGAAGCCGGACGCGAGCCAAGTATGCAGCATGCGTTTCCCCTCTGGATGGCCACGCTGAGACGCTGGAACATGAACGTGGCTGCCCTTGGGTCCCTGGTGGTGTCGATGAGTCTCGAACCCAGTTCTTTAAGGAAACGTGTTGCATTTTTTCCCCATGATCCCAAGGTCTCTGATCCCACTGGGACAAATTGATACTGTTGGCTTATGTCCCTGTACTTGCCGATCTTGTACTCCTCTCTGTGGTCAGCAGCTCCTCCCTGTCGCCCAACACTGTGATGGATGTAGGTGTCAGCCAGTGTCGACACACAGGTATAATCCCATGCTAAGAGCTTGCCATTCTTCCAAGGATAGATGGTGACCCCGTCGGGGCGGTTTGCTGGGTTGTGGGCGTTGTTGGCTGCTAGTGATCGAGGCTCTCTCTCGGCTGGGCATCCAGCTGTAGCAAGGGTTCTCTTTATGATGTCGTTGACCTCATTGTGTCTTGCATGCCAACCCTTGGTTTTAGAACAGTTAAGACCATGTAGACCATATTGGTCGGCTTGCGCATCGCTGCAAATACACGTATATTCCGTGTGAATAGCGGCAGCAAGGCGCAGAGCCACTGCAATACGAAGGGTCTTAGGGTCCAGGCGTGTTCTCATGGCCGAAATGGGAACTGTTTGGAGGAAGTCCCCAGAGTGATGTGCACTCACGGCTAGGACACGGGCAGTCTCCCTGTCTGATGTTACGGCCCTGAGCATATTGGCAAGTATCTTTTCAGCGATGGGGCCGTCCCAGCTTGACTCTTTGTAGGCCAGTTCTTCACTAGGTTTTGGTGTTGGAGCAGCAAGAGTCTCCCATTCAGTGATGGCAATGGTGTAGCTAGGGTCCTGTATTCCTGCTGAATCACTGAGGTTGTCTGGAAGAATTTGTTTTATTAGCTCATTTGATGCTATGGAAGAGGATAAGAAGGCTGGTAGGGCAATCTGGGAGGATTTGCGTACTCCCAGCCCCCAAGTCTGACTGGAAGTGAGGCTTGCAACCACTGTCCATCATCGAGGGAAAGATTCAATACACTCCTAGCATGGTCTTGAGGAGAGAGTCGTATTCCTCGAGTTTCGGGCTGTTGAAGGCTGGGGAGCATCTCAGGAAGTATGTAAGTTTTGGGATTGACAGGCACCTGGTGAGTAAGTAGAAGGCATCATGTGTATCGATGTCTTTCATCCTACCTTCCATCGTCCTGAGGTCGGAGATTTTTTTTTCCAGGACCAGATCGATGGCATTGGGCCCAAGAGGAGCACCAAGGAGAGTGCTGTTGGCTGGATCGATGACTCGTGCCCCTGGTAAAACAGCCCTAATGTCCTGGATCATATGTGGATTGGTGGAAACTATCTCACATTTGGTGGGGTTTAAAGATAGGCCCAGGCTACCTACCATATCTTTAATTTTCCTGATGTCTCCTAGGAGAGATTGTGCAGTGCCAGATAGGGTGCCATCATCCAAGAACCAGATATTGAGCTCACTGGACAATGCTTCTGTGACATCCTTGATGGCTAGACAGAATAGAAAGGGAGCAAGAGGGTCCCCCTGTTGCACACCCTCACACGAGTCAATTTCATAGTCCCCAAACAAAAGTTTAGAAGCCACACTGTAACACGATTCTATGAAAGGATAGAGGGAAGGAAAGTGCCTAGAAACTGCTTGGAGAGCAGCATCCCTTCTGACTGAGTTGAAAGCATTGGCAAAGTCCAATTTGATTAAAGCTTTTTCTTTGGACATGTTGTTGATGTATACTCGGGCTGCATGGGCAGCTGCTTCACAGCCTTGTTGAACACCAAAACCGAGCTGAGTTGGTTTCAACATTGAGGCAGCATCTTGACTCACCCTTCGTACTGCAGCCTTGGCAACTAGGCGCCGAAGGGTGTTGCCCACTGCAATGGGCCTGATTCCTCCATCCTTTTTCCGGAGGGCACACAGTGAGGCACCAAAGAAAAGGGGTCTAATGGCCTGTGGGACACTACCAGCCAGGCACACATTGGAAAATTTGGTGAGTTCAGACAACAATCTCTCAGAGACCTCACCAAGACCTGGGTTGAGCATTTGTTTTAAGTGTTGTGGCCTTATATATATATATATATATATATATATATATATATATATATATATATATATATATATATATATATATATATATATATATATATATATATATATATATAATCACGATCAGTTAAATCTTGTAAGTCAAGTTCACTTTTATGATGTAAGTCAGGTTCAGTCACTTGATGTTAGCTAGGTTCAGATACTTAATATACTGGTAAGTGCTGGTTAATACAACAATAACTATTAGTTACAATAGTACTACTACTAATATAAAAAGGTGCTTGGGACAGGAGGAATTATGATACTAAATCCTTAACTGTAGATGAATGGTTCAGAGAACCGACAAGTTGATAAATTAAACACATGTGCAAAACTTGGGTATCTTTATTGAGGAAACGTTTCGCCACACAGTGGCTCCAGGCTGAGGCACTGATTACACAAACTCCCTCTGATCTTCATTCTTCTATGGACTGATGAAGCCACTGTGTGGCGATACGTTTCTACAGTATACCCAAGTGTTGCACATGTGTCTAATTTCAATGGTTATTAATCCCCAGTCATGAAAACATTGGTGAACGCACCGTCCCTTCAACATAATTTCACCTCCATTATTCTGAAACTAATAAGGGTCAGCGTGTTACTAGCGGCCGGGAAAAAGAAAAAATGTACTACTCTTGATGTATGAAGTGTTTATGAAATTCCCTGTAGTGTTTATGAAATTCCCTGTAGTGTTTATGAAATTCCTTGCAAGGTTTGTAAATAATCATTCATCGGGCAAATAGTTATATGTTTAATTAGTTGAATAGGTTAGCGCAAAAGTTCACTTATTTATGTACAAGAGAGGTTAGCAATTTTTCAACTCACGAGATAAACCATAATATGTGATATCGCCTGAATTATTATTAAAAAAATAATTATTATATATCTATAATATAATATTAATATTCTAATATACTTATTCTCGTTGATATCGCTGAAACATTTATTATGGTATAACTTATTTATTTCTCTATATATACTTTATTTTTTAGTAATGATATAGGTGGGATGTATTTGATTACTCACTAGTTCACGGGTGTCAGGAAACACTTGTCCTGTTTCCTAACCAATCTTACCTAACCTAACCAGTCCAGATGAATCACAGTTTTCACTGAATGATTCCGAGCTCCGCCGTGTGTAAAGGCTGCTGGGTACTCCCTACTACTGAAGCTCTGTCAACATTTGCTGGCGAGAGAGATAGATACCTCACAATTGCCTGCCGTGGACCACTACTCTGTGAGCTAGTGTTGTGGAAGAAGGTCGTACCTTCCTTACTCCACCTCTACTCACCTTTTGTCTATTCTGTTCCAAGATAGTTTTGGTAGCTTATAATCTATGTGAGGCGAGTCTTGCTCTCTGTCGGACTATCTAGTTGAGTCCTAACAGGAGGCGCGTCTTTCTCGTGATCAGCAGACGGAAGATCAAGACTCTGTCGAACTATGTTCTCTGGGCTTTGTTTTGATTTACTAAGATTGTCATGTGTCAAAAGCCACTTATATTTGAGATCCTGAGTCCAATTCTTGGTGTAACATCCCAGTGAGGTCTCTGCACACTGTTGTAGTCGGGAATTGCATCTTACTCAACTTAATTTCAGCAATTATCATTAATGTGATGTTTTGGGGGGATTACACTGTTGCTGGTCCACAGATAGGTCAGTTTGTGTCTCCATGTTCTTGGCCCCTGCTGTGTGCTGTATTCTGCTGCTGTGTGCTGCATTCTGCTGCTGTGTGCTGCATTCTGCTGCTGTGTGCTGTATTCTGCTGCTGTGTGCTCTAGTTCATGACTTATCTCAGCAAGCTGTGTTGTGTCTATGCTAATGTCAAAATACTTAGTGCTTTATTCAGATGTCAGTCTTCTTATTACGTTACTTAGATGTTTATTTTATGCACAATAACGCACAAGGATGTACTGGTGAACATGTAAATGAGTACATTTACAGTAATAAGATTACTGTTGTTCATACAAAGTTTCTACTACACTGAGAGTAGTGATCAAACTTACCTAATATATTTAAACGTGAATATTTTAATCCTAGACATATTAGGTAAAATGTCCAAACTTTTGAGTAAGTTTTCCCCCTTCACCTTAATATGGCCTATTATTTTTGACATGAGGCTTCGAGCATTTATTAAAGTGTTTAGCAACTTGCTTCTGTCAGCCAGAGAAGAATTACTTTTGTTACACTCGGTGTTATGAATCAGTTTGAGGTCAGTTGTCATGGAAGGAAACGTAGACTGAGTTTCTGTTAAACGTCGCTTTAAATCGCAGTATTAAACGAGAAACGGCTTAAATTATACGGGGTGTTTAAAATATATGGACCCAGTTTGAGAAGAAACTGCTTTGAAATTGGGTCCATATTATTTAAAACAACCTGTATTTAATAAGAATATTAGAAAGAAGGAACACTGAATCAGGCCTGTTGGCCTATGCTAGGCAGGTCCAGATCACCTACTGGCCCAATCTACTAACCCAGTCAGGTCATGTACAAGTCACGGAACGGGTGGGGTTCGTACCCATGATAAGTGAGTCTTATAACTCAGTCATCACACACTGTGGGACCGGGGTTCGATCCACGGACAAGAGACAACGTTGGTCATGATCCATGTCACCTGCTGCGTTCGTTCACCTAGAAACAAGTAGGTTCCTGGGTGTTAGGCGACTGCTGTGGGTCACCTAGTGGAAACGAGATAGACAAGCTGATGACATCCTGGCTTTACTGGGTTCTTACGCCGGTTTACGTGCGGCCAGCAGTAAAAGTCTGGTTGACCAGACTCTGATCCACCACGAGGCCTGGTCTCAGACCGGGCCGCGGGGGCGTTGACCCCCGAAACCCTCTCCAGGTATACCTAATATCCATCCTGTGGATGGTAGGGCTAGTTTATTGTGCACCTAATATCCATCCTGTGGATGGTAGGGCTAGTTTATTGTGCACCTAATATCCATCCTGTGGATGGTAGGGCTAGTTTATTGTGCACCTAATATCCATCATGTTGTATTCAAGAATACTGGCATCAGTCAGGATGTTTAGTATGATGGTTAGGTACACATTCTCAGGCATTTCTTCCTTATGTCATTTATTACGGAACAGGACAACATTATTCCTAATTTCCAAGGTCTAAAATAGGATTAAAAAATATTAAATTTTATTATTATTTGAGAAAAAGACAGGAATGTTAGGATATAAGGATAAGGAATGTCATGTTAAAGATGATGTAGTACAAGGAGAGAGATAAACTAAGACTCTGGAAATACAGAGGAATTTAGAAGACAGATTTCACACATTTGTCAGGATGGGAAGACAGGCCAATGATGCCACAATATCTGGATGTTGTGGTGTTGACAGATTCTCTGCTGATAGTTACTCGCCTTGCCTTCTTCTCCTCCTCCTTCTTCTTCTCCTCCTTCTTCTTCTCCTCCTTCTTCTTCTCCTCCTCCTTCTTCTTCTCCTCCTTCTTCTTCTTCTCCTCCTCCTCCTTCTTCTTCTCCTCCTCCTCCTCCTCCTCCATTCTTCTTCTTCTTCTCCTCCTCCTCCTCCTCCTCCATTCTTCTTCTTCTTCTCCTCCTCCCCTTCCTTCTCCTCCTTTTCCTCCTACTTTCCCTCGTCTCCCTCTTCCTCTCTATCTCCTCCTAGTCCCAATCATTTGAGGAGGGGAAGCTTTTAGATCATTGAGGAAAATCAAGAGCTGAAGAAGAAGGAGAAAGGAGGAGGAGGAAGCAGACAACAATGATTCGGACTTAACACAAGAAGAAGATTTTCATTATCAGGAAAAATTAGCAGCTGGTGAACGTCTTTGAGAAGTTTTCACAGTAAGATCTTCACTCTCTCTATTGACGCTCAGAAATAAGTAAGATCTTCACTGTCTTTATTGACGCTCATAAATAATTCACATGAAGACACAAACTCAGAAAATTAATTGATCTGTATATTTCGATCCTCTGCTGGGGTCCTCTTCAGCAGATCCAAAAATGAAGAGGATCTCGGCAAAGGGTCGAAATATACAGATCAATTCATTTTTTAAGTTTATTTCCCCATGTGCGTTTTTATTACACTTTCTTTATATATTATTTATTGATATTCATAATAATATTCAAAATTCCTTATTGATATTCATAATGTTCAAAATTCATCAGATTATGAATTAAAATTCACGACTTTTTGATAGGATGATTTTCAATAAATGTGTACTTATCGATTTTTTATTCACTGCGTTTAGAATTTTTTTTCACTATTTCGTATTATCTGTTGTGAATTATATACTCTGGATTTTGTACGCTTTATTATGCACTCATCATTATACACTCAGCATTATGCACTCTACATTATGCACTCTACATTATGCACTCAGCATTATGCACTCAGCATTATGCACTCTACATTATGCACTCTACATTATGTACTCTACATTATGCACTCAGCATTATGCACTCAGCATTATGCACTCTACATTATGCACTCTACATTATGCACTCAGCATTATGCACTCAGCATTATGCACTCTACATTATGCACTCAGCATTATGCACTCAGCATTATGCATTCTACGTGTATGCTTTCTAAACGCATGTTGTCTACATACATTCGGTCAGGGTTTGTTAATTACTGAACTATGATTCAGTAGAGAACAAAAAGACACAATACCGTGACAGGAACAATACATAATTAACCAACACACAGGAGAGAGAAGCTTATGACGACGTTTCGGTCCAACTTGAACAATTTCGGCGTTTCGGTACAAATCGGACCGAGGCGTCGTCGTTTTTTTTTACTCTCTTGCTTGCCTGACAGAGTTGTTTTGACATTCACTTTCTATGCTGAGTCTGCCACACGCTATACACACCTGTCCTAGCTGTGAGTGCACATCACTCTGGGGACTTCCTCCAAACAGTTCCCATTTCGGCAATGGGAACACTCCTCGACCCTAAGACCCTCCGTATTGCAGTGGCTCTGCGCCTTGCTGCCCCAATTCAAACGGAATATACTAGTACTTTCGGAGTACAATTTAGTACAGTAACGTGGCATATGGTACAACTTATTACCGAAGGTACTTTAAGTGCAGGACTTATATAACATGTTTAAGGGTTCAGTTTTTAATTTAATAAGTAAAGATACTAATTTACAGACATAATACGAAATATTTTACAGACATAATTAATGCGAAATATATTGCAGACATAATACGAAAGACATTACAGACATAATACGAAATATATTACAGGCGTAATTAATACGAAATATATTACAGACATAATAAGATATATTTTACAGACATAGTTAATAGTAAATATATTACTATGCACGATAAGTTCTAAAAAACATTTGTCTCCATTCGCTCCTAGCTAACACGCTCACGCATACTTGCTAGAAGTCCAAGCCCCTCACACACAAAAACTCCTTTACCCCTTCCCTCCAATCTTTCCTAGGCCGACCATTACCCCGCCTTCCCTCCACTACAGATTTATTGTGCCTTTTTGTTTTTTTTAAAACCCACGTCTTGATATGAGGCCGAGAAGACGATTCGTATTATTGTCAACACTTACGAGCTCTTGTCTCTGTCTTGTCTCTTAACCAAATATCCTGAATACGTGTCTCATTTATTGACCGTGTAGGTGTCGTGGATCTCGCTAACGTCCAAGTGGCGTTGATCTCGTTAACGTCCAAGTGGCGTTGATCTCGTTAACGTCCAAGTGGCGTTGATCTCGCTACCGTCCAAGTGACGTTGATCTCGCTAACGTCCAAGTGGCGTTGATCTCGCTAACGTCCAAGTGGCGTTGATCTCGCTAACGTCCAAGTGGCGTTGATCTCGCTACCGTCCAAGTGGCGTTGATCTCGCTACCGTCCGTAATAAAACTTACTTGTCAAGACCACATCAACATCGGCTCGAAGTCAGCCTGCAGCTCCATGGTGTTCTAAGTTCTTTATTTTGTACTTGCCTGTGTTGCTATTTATTCTGTCGGCTATGTCGGGGGATTTAGACTGTGAACAGCGAGGAGCTCAACATTAATCCATGTTGAAATCCACGTAGGATTAGCTCCCATTCAGCTCCCCTGTCCTTTATACAGCTATGACGCTGGTTCTATCACTACTCTGCCTCTGCCCACGAGAGAATTTCTTCACTAATCCCGTGTGCTGCTACTTTCTTCAGGCTCCTAGTGAATTATTTTATGATTATTATTATTACTACCACCAGTAGTAGTAATATTAGTAGTAGTAGTAGTATTTACGGCAAGTGCTAAAGACGTCAGGGTTACACAGTGCCTTCTGTGTGGCACAGTGCCTTCTGTGTGGCACTCTACACTATCGAAAAATCTTTTATGAATACAAATAAAGTCGTGCTCTAAACTCTGGCCCTCTGTTTCAGATTTACCAGGTAGAAAAGTCTGCAAATTGGGTAGTCAATAACGACCTCTTTGTGAAGCCTTTGTGAGATTCATTGATCCAGTTATGTTAATTAAGCTTGACTTCTCATTATATTAGCAATTACTGATATCAGTAAATTTCGTGTTGTGAGGGCAAAGCTAATTTGTGGGTAATTAGAAGCAAAAGACTCAGAACCGTATTAGATGGGATCTACAATTACCATCTTAGTTAGGCTAGGTAAGGTTTGTCAGGAAACAGGTTTCCTGACGCGGGTCTTATGCACAACCCTCACATAGAAGAATGGAACGCATGAGGGACTTGAGCTAGAGTACGTCATAGCCACGAGGAAGTAATAATCGTATATTACACCAAATACACTGTTTATCAAATTAACTTTAATTTTATTAACTCTGTCTTATTTTTTATTATTGGTGCTAAATTCTTACCTACTTTTATTTTTTCCCTCTCTTGTATTTTGCTTATTCACAATCTAACTTTATTTACGTCATCTTTACTCACAAACCACACTGTTTTTTTTGTTTTATTACCTGAATGACGCTTAATATATTATCACCACACAATTTTTGGTCACCGACCGAGGCCTTCCGCTGGCTTACCAGTCCTCCCCTTTTAAAAATTCTTTACTTTTGCATATATGTCTGGCCTGAGGAACTGATCCCTTCCTACGAAGGCTGAGGGACTGATCACCTTGAAACTACTACTACTGTCTCTAATATCCTGTATTTGACTGACGAAGCCTGTTATGCAGGCTAAACTCTTCAGCAATATAGCCGAGTGATGCACCGACAAGATGTGGAAAAACACATTTATGTAGAACCGCTCCTGCTGTCTTGTAGATTGTTTACTTCCTCTACTGTTTTCAATCTTCTAACTTTAGTTTCTCTTCATCAGCAAACAGCCATACATAGGACGTGATCTCCTTAGGCAGAAAAAATGCCTAATGTTAGAAATAGCATTCGTTCTAGTACCAGTCTTTGGGGGACCCCGTTGGTTACTCGCGGTCACTCTGCTATTTCTTTTCTTACCGTTCTTTTATGTCCATTAGATAATCTTTGATCCATTTGACAACTTACACCTCTAGCAACGTCTTCAAACTTCTTGTGTTGGGATATTTCTCCAACGGAATATTTACATTGATTTTGGGTTGTGTAAGTTTTAAATTGGCCGTTTCAATAACCAGAAATAGAGAATGACTCTTTTGATCGGATTCAAACTTTAACTACCAGTGCATCCTACTTCAAGAAAAATCTGTATTGATTTTAGGCTTTGTAGATGTCAGTTGGTTCTTCTCATAAATGTTATTTATGAATTTTACGTCGGATTGGTTTCAAAACTTCATTGTCGTTAACTTCAGAATGCAACTTCCGATTGGATTCAAACTTAGTGCCGGTGTATTTTGTTATAATAGTCTGTGAGAAAGGTATGAAACTTCTGATTGGTTATAATCTTTCAAAGTTGGTGTAGCTTATGTAGTGGAAGTTTCGACTGATTTTGGGCTCTTTTCGTGCCAATTTACTAATTTTTTACTGAGACAATTGGTAAATTAGCTTTAATGTGATAACTTGCAAATACCTCTTCTGCTAGGCTTCAAACCTTCAACGTTGATATTTAACATGACTCACGAAATCGCAATAACACGATTCCAAACAAACCACGGAACGGGTGGGGTTTGAACCCATGGGAAGTTCACCACAACCACGCTAGCGAGAGATTAATCTGTAAAATTTGCAGTGGTGGCCCATGCTAACCTTCCTATGGTGTATAAGAATACCTAATTTGGTGAATCTTATTTTAGGCAGCTGGCCCAGTGGCTTACTCTCTGGTATGGAGTTTTACCACTCATTCGCCATAGTTTCAAGCTCCAATCGTTCCGTAGTTTGAAAGTTAACTGCACTAGAAACTTTTTCAGTATTTTGTACTGTTGCTCTTACGTGCGTTGCTGTAGAGTGTGCTGGGCTAAGAGGACACGGGGATATCTTTAACCGACCATCATAGAGGAAGAGGATTAATTGGATATGGAAAACCGTTTCTCGGATCCCACAGCGCCACAAGAATTATTATTATTATTATTATTATTTGTTATTAGTATTAAATATTATTATTAGTAGTATTTTCATTATTATTATTTTCATTATTATTTTTATTATTTTTATTATTATTATTATTGTTAATAATAATAATTGTTATTAGTATTATATATTATTATTAATATTTTCATTATTATTATATTATTTTCATTATTATTATTATTATTATTGCGTTAATAAGCAAAATAAGGGTCATGCAGCTCCTGGAGAATTAGAGATAATCTCACTTTATCCTAAGTAGAAGAGATACAATTCTAATTCCGTGGATGGAGAGCTCCTAGCCAGCACCAACACTCCCTGCTCGAAGGGTAAAAACATGGGAGTACGGATCATAAAGTGTCTGGCTGCTCCACACTTGCTACCAGCTCTAGTTAGTTTCAATTTCTGGCGAAAGCTGCGCTTATTTCCCCGGAGAGGACTGGTGATGGGTGGGTGACCAGCCCTCATGTCCCCTCGTGTACGTTCTACTCTCCCCTCTCTTTCTCTTTGTACCCCCTTTTCTACGCCTCCCATGTCTTCTATGCCTTTATTCTTCCTCCTCCCTTTCCCCCCTTCTATCATCCACCCTTTCTCTTCCTGTCCCTCTTTTTAAAATTTGGTAAAAAGAATAAATCGGGTCTGTGTTGCGTCAGCCACTGTGTTCAAACACTGGACATCAACACACTTCAACCACTGAAAGTTCTCCCAGAGAGAGAGAGAGAGAGAGAGAGAGAGAGAGAGAGAGAGAGAGAGAGAGACAGAGAGACAGAGAGTTGTAGAGACAGACACCACACACACAACCACTATAAACTACCACTATAAACTACCACTATAAACTACCACTATAAACTACCAGTATGAACCACCAGCATAAACTACCACTATAAATCACCACTATCCACTGCTACTCTAAACCACTATCAACCAACAGTATACTATCAACTACTATGAATCACCACTATCAACCACTACTATCAACCACCCCTATCCACCACTATCAACCACTACTATCAACCACCCCTATCCACCACTATCAACCACCCCTATCCACCACTATCAACCACCACTATCAACCATCACTATCAACCACCACTATCAACCATCACTATCAACCACCACTATAAACTTATAAACTACCACAATAAACTACCACAATCAACCACCACCTACTCACTCATCACACAATAAAAACCACACGTACATACTGCCAACATAATTACCATGTGCACACAGAATCCATTTTCCCTGCTGCTCAAAACTCTGGAAATTCTTTGCTCAAAATCCTATTAAATCTTCACCAATTTTTTTCCAGCGTCCTAAATGCTGAACTGGCAAATTTCATAACGCTTAATGCTGTAATATTACTGCTGGCAGCATAGTTCTCTACTCTCTCTCTCTCTCTCTCTCTCTCTCTCTCTCTCTCTCTCTCTCTCTCTCTCTCTCTCTCTCTCTCTCTCTCTCCACTGGCAACTCTCGCTTTAATTAATGTTTGTAATGGGTTTTGTGTGTTTTTTGTGTTTGTGTTTTATTCATGCTTCAGAGTAATTTAAGAGCCTTTTCAGGTGAGATTACGAATGGGAAAAGAGAAGGAATTAAGGATGTATTTACGAGTGTGTGTGTGTCTCATATCTCCCCTGGACCCATCCTGGATAGATCTGTCATTTCAGCAGAGTCTTCAACACAGGAGGGATGTGAGTGGCCTTACTGTTATGTACAAGGTCAACATTGTCAAAGTACCACAAGACGGGCAGCCAGCAACAACTTCACTCTGACTGTAACCTTCTCCAGAACATCACATCATGTGAGATCATTTATCTCCAGGATTACTCGAGTCTGGAACACGTTCGTACACCATAATGATATCAAGGAAATAAAGTCAGC
>WNWK01000168.1:137500-175000 GCA_009830355.1 Cherax destructor | reverse complement strand
GTACGTATTTGTTAAGTGCACTGGCGTACGTATTTGTTAAGTGCACTGGCGTACGTATTTGTTAAGTGCACTGGCGTACGTATTTGTTAAGTGCACTGGCGTACGTATTTTTACAAAGACAAAAAACATTTTTAAATATCTTGTTTTTATTTGATATTTCGTCTTCTTGGACGTTATTTTAATTTTGCAATAATGAAGAGTTTCAGGTTCACTTGTGTTGTGGCAAAAGTGTACAGTGGATGTCAGATGTTGCCAATTATATTACGACCAGCATGAAGGTCTGTCAGTGTGACACAGATTCTGGTATCACTTGTTCTTCTACAGGAACGTCAGTCCCCAATCCTTGATAAAAGGGGGTCAGTCCCTCAGCCTTAAGCTGTTCAGCCCCCAACACTGGCCTGCTCGTCAGTATTGAGTACCATTAATACAGTGGTGAAAATACAGTGTGTACTCTCACTGAGTACAGTGGTGAAAATACAGTGTGTACTCTCACTGAGCTGTGTTAGTTGGGGTCCAGACACTTTCTGATATGTAAGACACATATGTGTAACACTTAGGTATCTTTGTCTTAGGTATCTTTATTGTTGAAGTGCTTTGCCTTCGCTGCACGCGTCTTCAGTCGAATAAATGCGACTAAAACACTGGAGACTGGAAGTAGAGAGGGAATTTTGAAGTGATCAGTCCTACAGTCTTGATAGTAAGTGGTCAGTCCCTTGACCCTATGGAACTGACCATCTTCTATCAACGGTATGGGATTTACCACTTTTTATCAAGAATAAGGGGCTAATCACCTGTCAGGGCTAAGGGCTGACCATCTACTATTAATTAACAATAAGGGACTGACCACCTACTATTAATTAGCAATAAGGGACTGACCACCTACTATTAACACTAAGGGACTGACCACCTTTTTTCAAGGATGAGAAACTTTGTAATATGATTCTGCTATTGACTTCACTTTTTGAGTCGTCTTGAGTAACTCACTGAACTCGAATCTCCGGACTTTTTCGTACCTACTCCTAAAACTGCGAAATGAGCGAGTTTCCACCACCTCGTCTACAGTAGCTTATTTGACTTCTGAATTATCCTGAGACAATATGAATACTCTGTCCTGAGGTTCCATTTGTGTCCTGGGGTTCCATTTGTGTCCTGGGGTTCCATTTGTGTCCTGAGGTTCCATTTGTGTCTTGAGGTTCCATTTGTGTCCTGAGGTTCCATTTGTGTTCTGAGGTTCCATTTGTGTCATGAGGTTCCATTTGTGTCCTGAGGTTCCATTTGTGTCCCGAGGTTCTATTTGTGTCCCGAGGTTTCATTTGTGTCCCGAGGTTCCATTTGTGTCCCGAGGTTCCATTTGTGTCCCGAGGTTCCATTTGTGTCCCGAGGTTCCATTTGTGTCCCGAGGTTCCATTTGTGTCCCGAGGTTCCATTTGTGTCCCGAGGTTCCATTTGTGTCCCGAGGTTCCATTTATGTCCCGAGGTTCCATTTGTGTCCCGAGGTTCCATTTGTATCGTGAGGTTCCATTTGTATCGTGAGGTTCCATTTGTGTCCCGAGGTTCCATTTGTATCCCGAGGTTCCATTTGTGTCCCGAGGTTCCATTTGTGTCCCGAGGTTCCATTTGTGTCCCGAGGTTCCATTTTTGTCCTGAGGTTCCATTTTTGTCCTTCATAGTTATCTTCCTTCCGATGTGGCTGTGTGTGTGTACTCGCCTATTTGTGGTTGCAGGGGTCGAGACTCAGCTCCTGGCCCCACCTCTTCACTGGTCACTACTAGGCCCACTCTCCCTGCTCCATGAGCTTTATCATACCTCGTCTTAAAGCTATATATGGTTCCTGCCTCCACTACCTCACTTGCCAGACTTATTCCACTTCCTGACAACTCTGTGACTGTGTGTGTGTGTATATATACCTAGTTGTAAATACACAAACACGCACAGTCACATTTGTAAATTGTCAGAGGATAATTCACATGTGCGTGCAGTTACTAATATCATCAAAGAGAAATACATTGATGTTCCTTTCACGAGATGATCAAGTAAGCTACACGCTTGCTTATGTATTAGGAAATAGATCTTACGTATGAATAGGATGATCCTGCAAGCTACACGCTTATTATGAGATAGATCCGAGCTGCCAATCATCATGCTGAGTTGCTCTGCCTAGTCAATCAAATTCGGTTGGGCGACAGGTTAATTAAGTCTGGGGAGGTAGTAAAGCCGGGGTTGTAGCCCCCCTAGGAGCAGAGGCACGAGAATCAGGTGGGGCTGGTGGTGGTGCTAGTAGAGCTGGTGGTGCTAGTAGTAGAGTGGGTGGTAGGGATGGTTTTGGCAGTGCTGGTGGAGTTGGTGGTGGGGATGGTTCTAGCAGTGCTGGTGCTGGTGGAGTTGGTGGTGGGGATGGTTCTAGCAGTGTTGGTGCTGGTGGAGTTGGTGGTAGGGATGGTTCTAGCTGGTGGAGCTGAGGATCACGTGTTTAGTTGAACATGCTATAAAATACCATCAATTTGATGAGCAAAACACATGTGCAACAGCTGGGAATCTTTATTGTTGAAACGTTTCGCCTGCATGGTAGACTTCATCAGTCAAATACAGAGGAGAATGTATAGGCAAGGTCGAGGGACTGATTACATCATCTTTACCTTGCCTCTACTACTCCTGCTGCCTACAATACATTCTCCTCTATATTCGACTGATGAAGCCACCCGCGTAGTGGGAGACATTGCATTAATAAAGACACCCAGCTGTGGCACATGTCTTAATCATCACATGTTTTGCTTCGGGAAAGACGAGGACAGGAGTGGTTATTGTCCTTCTTACTGCAGTCGTCAAGGAAAATACCATGACAAGTTGACCCGCTTTGTGGAAAGACGAATGAACTAGAATTTTGTGATATTTGTCTATTTGGAACAATTTGTGGGAACAAATCTTATCTCCTATTGTCTGACAGCTGAGATTACGTCCATTTTAGTCCATATTATTTTATCTTTACTATTTACCAGTTTTATTGCATTGTTTAATTGGTTTGATGTTAATTGGTAACACTAGGTGAGATGAGTTGAAGTTTTGCTTCCAACCAGGGAAGGACGAGGAGCAGGTGCTCTGTCTCCATCAGCATAGCCTCCCATACAAATACATTGGGAGTCATTTTTGGAGTTTTTGCACATTATCTTAGTTGTCCGTACATTATAGCCAGTTTGTGGACTTAGTTCTTGATATCATGTCCTTTGCTGAACATAGATTTTTGTTGGCTAAGTTCATTTTGGAACATAGTCTTTGGGGGCAAAGGTCCCCACTATGTTATTCAGAGTATCCATAACATATTACACATATGCAAACATTTAGTCTTTGCATTATCTTTGAACATTGTAACAGAGATTTCCGAGTGTGGACTCAGTCACAAAAAGAAGTATGCTTCTACTTACTCAGTAGTGAATGGACTTAGTATTTCCCCCTCTTTATGGACTCACTCAGTCCAAGGATTGGGTGAGCTTTGTCTCTGTTGTCAACACACTGCATGGCGTGGATTCAGTTCTTGCTAGATTTTACTGCACATACACTGTGTGGGCTTGGGGTCAAGTGCTAATGAGGTACACACCTTGACACCTGTGTTGGTTTTAAAAGTTATATGTGATGTATCTTTTGCATGTTTAGTCAAGTGTTGAACTAATTATCGTCTGTAGGTTGATTAACTTACATTAGTCATGCAGGTTAATAGACCTGTACTAAGGGTATTACTTCCAATACATTTATATTTTGAATTCTAATTCTTGTTAATATATTTGTGCATGATACCTTTATTCAGTAAAGATAGATGAGTATTACACTCCTTATTTTAGTAAATTCCAAGACTGTTGAATAGAAGTGACAGTTTCAGTTTATTGTCATGAGATATTTACCTACAATAGACACTGGTGTGGAAGCATGTCAAGCATGTCTTTGAGTTCAAAACTTTCCTCAGATGATACTGAACCAGAATTGCTACTCCGTCAACTGTGAGAAAATTAAGTAAACAAAAATGGCTGCGAGGTTGATGGCAGATCATCCGTGAATACTAAAACACATAAATCAACATGACTAACGAGTATTTTAATCGAATTTATTGCTGACAATAAATTTTATAAGTAAAGGAAGTCACTATCTGTACGTTCATGCTCCTGGAGACGCTAATAGGATCATGTGACCATGTTGAAGAATAAATAAGACACTTGTGCAAAATTTGGGAATCTACAGTCTCATTCTTGCAGGAGGATGCCATTTATATATATTCAAGATGGCTGCCATTAACAAACACACAGTCCCCTTCCCAACTTCTTCTGAACTTTTTTTTTTCTTTTTCTTTTTAGTTCGTCCGGGGCTCGAACCCCGGACCCCAGGGGTAAGAGGCGCGTCTCTTACCACTGGGGTACACTGATGTACCCCATTTACTTGTAGATGCCACTCAAATGGGCAATGAATTATGATTAACAGTAACTGTTGTTGACGGGAAGATCATTTGCAGAAAGAGCTTTAATTGGGTCAACATTTCAACTTGTTTAGTTCATTTTTTTCAAGTCATGACTTGATGAAGAACTAAACAGATTGAAACATTGTCCCAGTAATTGTTATTCAGTAATTGTTATTCAGTAATTGTTATTCATTTGTAAACACAGCAGTCCAGTATTTGTGATACAGTAAATTATTTTCAGTACTCAGTCCATTAACTTCTTCCTGTACTAGAATAGACAGTGTTTCTACTCTTAGTTAAACCTACCTATGGATTCTAAGTCTCGTGTCACAACGATATCATGCCATCTCATACTTGTGGATAGTTACATCTGACTTGTGGATAGTTATATCTGACTTGTGGATAGTTACATCTGACTTGTGGGTAGTTACATATGACTTTTGGATAGTTACTTTTCAAAAGATGCCTTCTTCAAATCTTGCACGTCCTTTAAAAAGTTTCCACAGATGTGGAGGCTTAAGGCTCACTGATGGCGCTGCTTCCTCAGTGTTATTCCAGGGTGACCACCTGGACCATGTCCGTACTGGATCAAAGTCCGTCTCGGTAAACATATCCATCAACACTCGGGAAATCGTAATAACAAGATGGGTTTAAACCCCATCCGTTCCGTGAGGTTTGGTCCATCTGTATACAATTCCTAATATTTTGCTCGTGACCTTGAACCTGCTTCCTCTTAATTTTACTTCCTACATAAGTTCATCAGATGTATTGACTTCACTCTCGTGCTGAATCTCCACTGTAGTGTAAGTTTATTCAGGTATACACAGTGAGTTACATAGATTATCATACATAGCAGCATATGTGTGGAGAACCTGGGATAACCCAAAAAAGTCAGAGTGACTTATTTCCATTGGGGAATAGCTCTTCTATTCTGGGAAAAACTCTTCCCAGTTAGCATCTTTGGCACATCAGAGTCACCTCTCGTTACTTCCTCCAGTCTACTGCCAGATATGACTCTAAGAGGACCAACATAACTCAGAAGAAAAGGCATTTCTTTTTTCACTACGAAATATGAAATTCTCAAAAGAAAAGGTTTGGATAAGCCCACTGTACCTTGAGACTGAGCCCACTGTACCCTGAGACTCAGCCCACTGTACCTTGAGACTCAGCCCATTGTACCTTGAGACTCAGCCCACTGTACCTTGAGACTCAGCCCACTGTACCTTGAGACTCAGCCCACTGTACCTTGAGACTCAGCCCACTGTACCTTGAGACTCAGCCCACTGTACCTTGAGACTCAGCCCACTGTACCTTGAGACTCAGCCCACTGTACCTTGAGACTCAGCCCACTGTACCCTGAAACTCACACGATACAGTTGTAGATCTGCTGTAAATAAAGTTGTTATTGGTCCAGCTTTCTTCCTCAGTTTCATAGCTCCCACCACTGGTGTCTTCATTGTTGTAGTCTCAGACTGAGTCATGTCCCTCAGAGGTGTGTATATGGGTTTTTCTAATCATTTTCAAGCAGACAATCTTGGTGTTTCAACCACCAAACTCTGGTGTGAACGACTGTATGGCAATACTCAAGAAGCCAAAAAAGTTAGTTAGATTTTAATATATCCACAATGATTAGTTGTTGTGCTAAAACCTTTCGATGAAATACATATTTAACTGCACAAGAAGTTAGTCATTTCGTGATTTTTTGGGGGCCTTGATGGTGCAATATTTTAGAATGTACAGTGATGTAGACTCAATCACATCTTCTTTCTTGAATGTATCAATAGTATCACTGTCCTGATTGTCAGTTTGTGAAGAGGCTTACTTCCTTAATAAGGTCAAAGATTAGATTTAGTCTGGCCCCATTTCTTGAAGAAATATTTGATGGGGAAATTATCTGCGCTAGCATGCACTAGTCCAGTGTGTGTTTCCACTCACTCTTGAGATGTACCCACTGATGCTGGTGCTTTAAATTGAAGGATTTCTTCATAAAAGCAGCAGGTACCAAGCTCAAAGAATTGTTCAGTGATGTGCTTCTTCAGATTCAAAATTGCATTCCCAATTTACAGTAATGGTGGAGAGAACGTGACTTCATATTCCCAATTTACAGTAATGGTGGAGTATGTGACTTCATATTCCCAATTTACAGTAATGGTGGAGTATGTGACTTCATATTCCCAATTTACAGTAATGGTGGACAGTACGTGACTTCATATTCCCAATTTACAGTGTTGGTGGACAGTATGTGACTTCATATTTCCAATTTCACTTGAAAGCAATGTGTCCCTAAAATCAAAATATTTTATAAAAGTGAGAGAAACGTCTCAGAGCATCACTGCACGTCTCGCACGATTTTGTTTTGCCAACAATGGCACCATCATCTTCATCTTCAAATCTTCAAGTTTGAGCACAATAAGCACATCACAACAAACTAGAAAACTAAATATACTAGGGACAGATGTACAACAGAATTTATTGTCAAAATACTTTTGCATATATATATATATATATATATATATATATATATATATATATATATATATATATATATATATATATATATATATATATATATTTTTTTTTATTAACACATCGGCCGATTCCCACCAAGGCAGGGTGGCCCGAAAGAAAACTTTCATCATCATTCACTCTATCACTGTCTTGCCAGAAGGGTGCTTTACACTACAGTTATAAAACTGCAACATTTACACCCTCCTTCAGAGTGCCGGCACTGTACTTCCCATCTCCAGAACTCAAGTCCGGCCTGCCGGTTTCCTGAATCCCTTCATAAATGTTACTTTGCTCACACTCCAACAGCACGTCAAGTATTAAAACCATATGCCTCCATTCACTCCTATCAAATACGCTCACACATGCTTGCTGGAAATCCAAGCCCCTCGACACAAAACTTCCTTTACCCCTCCCTCCAACCTTCCTAGGCCGACCCTACCCCGCCTTCCCTCCACTACAGATCCATACACTCTCGAAGTCACTCTGTCTCGTTCCATTCTCTCTACATGTCCAAACCACCTCAACAACCCCTCCTCAGCTCTCTGGACAATCGTTTTGGTAATCCGCACCTCCTCTAATTTCCAAACTCCGAATTCTCTGCATTATATTCACACCACACATTGACCTCAGACATGACATCTCCACTGCCTCCAGCCTTCTCCTCGTTGCAACATTCATCACCCATGCTTCACACCCATATAAGAGCGTTGGTATAACTATACTTTCATACATTCCCCTCTTTACTTCCATGGACAAGGTTCTTTGTCTCCACAGACTCGAAGTGCTCCACTCACCCTTTTCCCCTCATCAATTCTATGATTCACCTCATCCTTCATAGACCCATCCGCCGACATGTCCACTCCCAAATATCTGAATACATTCACCTCCTCCATACTCTCTCCCTCCAATCTGATATCCAATCTTTCGTCACCTATTCTTTTTGTTATCCTCATCACCTTACTCTTTCCTATATTCACTTTCAATTTTCTTCTTTTACACCCTACCAAATTCATCCACCAACCTCTGCAGCTTCTCTTCAGAATCTCCCAAAAGCACAGTGTCATCAGCAAAAAGCAACTGTGACAACTCCACTTTGTATTTGCTTCTTTATCTTTTAGCCCAACACCTCTTGCCAAGACCCTCGCATTCACTTCTCTACAACCCCATCTATAAATATATTGAACAACCACGGTGACATCACACATCCTTGTCTAAGGCCCACTTTTACTGGGAAATAGTCCCTTCCCTCCTACACACTCTAACCTGAGCCTCACTATCCTCATAAAAACTCTTCACTGCCTTCAGTAACCTTCCTCCTATTCCATACACCTGCAACATCTGCCACATTGCCCCCTATCCACCCTATCATACGCCTTTTCCAAATCCATAAATGCCACAAAACATCTTTACCCTTATCCAAATACTGTTCACCTATATGTTTCACTGTAAACACTTGGTCTACACACCCCTACCTTTCCTAAAGCCCCCTTGTTCATCTGCTATCCTGCTTTCTGTTTTACTCTTAATTCTTTCAATAATAACTCTACCATACACTTTACCAGGTACACTCAACAGACTTATTCCCCTATAATTTTGCACTCTCTTTTGTCCCCTTTGCCTTTATACAAAGGAACAATACACGCTCTCTGCCAATCCCTAGGTGCCTTACCCTCTTCCATACATTTATTAAATAATGCACCAACCACTCCAAAATTATATCCCACCTGCTTTTAACATTTCTATCTTTATCCCATCAATCCCAGCTGCCTTACCCCTTTCATTCTACCACTGCCTCACGAACTTCCCTACACCCACAACTGGCTCTTCCACACTCCTACAAGATGTTATTCCTCCTTGCCCTACACACGAAATCACAGCTTCCTGTCTTCATCAACATTTAACAAATCCTCAAAATATTCTCTCCATCTTCCCGATACCTCTAACTCTCCATTTAATAACTCTCCTCTCCTATTTTTAACTGTCAAATCCATTTGTTCTCTAGGCTTCCTCAACTTATTAATCTCATTCCAAAATTTTTTCTTATTTTCAACAAAATTTGCTGATAACATCTCACCCACTCTCTCATCTGCTCTCTTTTTACATTGCTTCACCACTCTTTAACCTCTCTTTTTCTCTCCATATACTCTTCCCTCCTTGCATCACTTCTACTTTGTAAAAACCTCTCATATGCTAACTTTTCTCCCTTACTACTCTCTTTACATCATCATTCCACCAATCGCTCCTCTTCCTCCCGCACCCACTCGCCTGTAACCACAAACTTCTGCTGAACACTCTAACACTACATTTTTAAATCTACCCCATACATTTTCGACCCCATTGCCTACACTCTCACTAGCCCATCTATCCTCCAATAGTTGTTTATATCTTACCCTAACTGCCCCCTCTTTTAGTTTATAAACCTTCACCTCTCTTTTACTTACTGATTCTATTTTCCTTGTATCCCATCTACCTTTTACTCCCACTGTAGCTATAACTAAAAAGTGATCTGATATATCTGTAGCCCCTCTATAAACATGTACATCCTGAAGTCTACTCAACAGTCTTTTATCTATCAATACATAGTCCAACAAACTACTGTCATTACGCCCTACATCATATCTTGTATACTTATTTATCCTCTTTTTCTTAAAATATGTATTACCTATAACTAAACCCCTTTCTATACAAAGTTCAATCAAAGGGCTCCCATTATCATTTACACCTGGCACCCCAAACTTACCTACTACACCCTCTCTGCATGTTTCTCCCACTTTAGCATTTAGGTCCCCTACCACAATTACTCTCTCATTTGGTTCAAAAGTTCCTATACATTCGCTTAACATCTCCCAAAATCTCTCTCTCTCTCTACACTCCTCTCTTCTCCAGGTGCATACACGCTTATTATGACCCACTTTTCGCATCCGACCCTTATTTTAATCCACATAATCCTTGAATTTACACATTTATATTCCCTCTTTTCCTTCCATAACTGATCCTTCAACATTATTGCTACCCCTTCCTTAGCTCTAACTCTCTCAGATACTCCTGACTTAATCCCATTTATTTCTCCCCACTGAAACTCGCCTACCCCCTTCAGCTTTGTTTCGCTTAGGGCCAGGACATCCAACTTCTTTTCATTCATAACATCGGCAATCATCTCTTTCTTATCATCCGCACTACATCCACGCACATTCAGACAACCCAATTTTATAAAGTTTTTCTTCTTCTCGTTTTTAGTAGATTTGTACAGGAGAAGGGGTTACTAGCCCATTGCTCCCGGCATCTTAGTCGCCTCATACGACACGCATGGCTTACGGAGGAAAGATTCTTTTCCACTTCCCCATGGACAATGAGAAAATAAAAGGAACAAGAGCTATTAAGAAAAGAAGAAAACCTAGATGTGTGTATGTATATATATGCATGTGTATGCCAGTGTAGTGTGACCTAAAGTGTAAGTAGAAGTAGCTAGATATACCTGTTATCCAGCGTGTTTATGAGACAGAAAAAGACACCAGCAATCCTACCATCATGTAAAACAGTTTCAGGTTTCTGTTTCACAGTCACCTGGCAGGACGGTAGTACCTCCTGGGTGGTTGCTGTCTACCAACCTACTACCTATAATATATATATATATATATATATATTTATTGGATGGGGTCCACCTCAGGTGTAAATTGTGGGACCCATTGCCTCGGAGAAGTGGATAAAAAGGCTTCAAGGAAGAATATTTAGATTTTTCTGAAGCCATTTGAATATTCCACTTCCCCTACCACCCCATCTTTTATACAAACTTTATTTCAAGACAAAATACATTGACAAGAATATTTATATTTATATATATATATATATATATATATATATATATATATATATATATATATATATATATATATATATATATATGTATATATATATATATATATATTTATTTATTCTTGACTAACCTAGAGCGAAGCCATCCTTGGTCCACTGTGCCTTGCCCTGCTGGTTCTCCACAACACACTTCAGGAAGACGTCTGCTCCTTCCATCACTTCAACACTCTCAGGCGTCACTCTGAATCTCTGGAAGCCTGCACCACAGCCTGGCCACACAAACAAAGCCTGTTAGTAATAATAACAATAATAATAATAATAACAACAATAATAATAACAATAAAAACAACTAAAACAATAAAAATAATATTCATACAGACCATAGCTAACATCAATGACATAATATATAGAAAGCCCCTGGTTATGCAGACCATGTCGGGCAAATTAGGTTCATTTTCTCCTGAGGATGCGACCCACACCAGTCAGCTAACGCCCAGGTACCTAATGCTAGGTGAACAGTGACAGCAGGTGTCTTAAGGTAACACGCCCAATGTTTCCACCCGTACCGGGATCGAATCATGGACACGCAGTGTGTGAACTAAGGGCGCTACCAACCGACCTACGGGGCACCATAATGGGACCTCCCTCTTGCATCGTTGATTTTACAATAGCTGTTATCTTACCTCAGCTCGTAAGCTTAATGCTGTTATCTTACCTCAGCTCGTAAGCTTAATGCTGTTATCTTACCTCAGCTCGTAAGCTTAATGCTGTTATCTTACCTCAGCTCGTAAGCTTAATGCTGTTATCTTACCTCAGCTCATTTAGCGGCTATGAGTTATTCTGCCTCAGCTCATTTACAGACTCGTCTCATGTTCAGGCTCTCAGCTCAGAGGCTAAGAGCTATGTATCTTCCTCAGCTCATTTCATAGTTCACTGCTATCTAAAGTGTATTACCACCACCCAGGATGCCACCCAGGTACTCATTTACTGCTAGATGTAAGTTCTGTCATGCCATGTATTTGTCCGATTTATGTCAAGCCATATATTTGTCTGAGATCTGTCAAGCCGTGTATATATTTGCGTAAGTTCTGTCAACCAATGCAATATATATATATATATATATATATATATATATATATATATATATATATATATATATATATATATATATATATATATATATATATATATATATATATATATATATATATATATCTTTCTTTCTTTCTTTCAACACGTCGGCCGTTTCCCACCGAGGCAGGGTGGCCACCGAGGCAGGGTGGCCACCGAGGCGGGGTGGCCCAAAAGGAAAAACGAAAGTTTCTCCTTTTACATTTAGTAATATATACAGGAGAAGGGGTTACTAGCCCCTTGCTCCCGGCATTTTAGTCGCCTCTTACGACACGCATGGCTTACGGAGGAAGAATTCTGTTCCACTTCCCCATGGAGAATATATATATATGTGCTTGTGTAAGTTGTGTTCAGCCATGTATCTGTCCGTGTTAGCTGTGATTTCAGTGACAGTTCCGGATTTATCAGGTTCTGGTCATAGTCTCAGAACTATCTCTGAAACCCCCTATTAAGATATTGAGAACGAGACTTCAAGAGATAGTTCTGAATTCATCACGTTGCTAAGAACGTGGGTTTAAAAATAAGTTCTTTATATATCAGGTTGCATAGAATGAGGCTTCAATAGTTCAGACTCTATCTGAAAGGAGGAAATGAGGCTTCGATAGTTTAGGATCTATCTGGTGGCAGAAAACGAGGCTTCTCTGGTTCAGAATCTATCTGATAACATAAACTATCAGGTTGAATTCAACAAGACTTCAGTGGTTCAGGATCTATCAGATAGTAGGGAACGAGGTTTCAATAATTCAGGATCTGTCAGATAGCAGAGAACGAGGCTTCAATGGTTCATGATCTATCAGATAATAGAGAACGAGGCTTCAATAATTCAGAATCTATCAGATAGAGAACGAGGCTTCAATAATTCAGGATCTATCAGATAGAGAACGAGGCTTCAATAATTCAGAATCTATCAGGAAGCGGAGAAGGAGGATGTCATAGTTAATTAGGTTGTTATGGACTAACAAAACAAAGTTCTTGATCAGTCAGGTTGTTGAGGACGAGAGTTCCAAAGTTCAGCGGGTACCTATCGACACCGGAGAGCAGGCACCCTCGCTGCTCCTAATTACTGCCAAGTCTTCCCAGTTTACTCCTGATGTCCTGCTCTCGCAAGGAGATAGATCAGTCTTGCCCTCTCTCTCTCTCTCTCTCTCTCTCTCTCTCTCTCTCTCTCTCTCTCTCTCTCTCTCTTAATTAACCCGTTTAGCTTTCATGTGTTAATTATTCATATAATTTGCTTAGTTCCTCACTTAATTAATTTAGCCATTTGAAAATATAACATTTAATTACTTTACATGTTATTACATTACGCTTCCCTCCTCTCTCCCTTCCCCTCCTTCCTTCCCTTTCTCTCCCCTTCCCCCCCTCAACCCCCATTACTGAAGCCGCTTACTGTGTTTCAAACATGATGTTGATGAAATTATTCACCAATTTAAATGTTTAATAAAGCCAGCCTCTTGCATTCCATTTTGTGTAATGGCTTGTTAACACACACACACACACACACACACACACACACACACACACACACACACACACACACACACACACACACACACACACACACACGGATATCATAGTCATCACACAGAGAAAGCTGACTGACACGATATCAGATGCCATTTTTCTATACGGATATTAATTGATAAGGAAATTATTTATTATTGTAATCATGGGGGAGTGCTAAACCTGTCGGATTATACAGCGCCTGTGGGGTAGGGGATGATGGAAGGTATTCACTCAATTCAGGGAACCGGAGCACAGATCCAATTCCCTAGATCAAGAGCCCCTCACCAGCGTCAAGGAACCTCCCTTGAGGGGCTATGGTAGTCAAATATACTGTGGTGTTTGTGCATGGAGATCTATGACAACAATCAATGTGTTCAGTCGATCAATCTTAATAAAAACACTTCTCTCAAGACTGATGGAATGAACACATTGACTCCAGGCTGAGGGACTGATTACCTCAAAGTCCTCTTCATCTTCCACCGATAAAACAGAAGAGGTGTGGCTCTCCTGATCAGAAATCAGTAGAGTTTTGATAAAGAGACAAGAGGCACACGACTTCGTAGTGGGTCCCAGAGTAGTTGATGGAGTTATATACAACTCGCTACCTAATAATAGGCGACCGTATCAGGAATATGAAGACAATTTAATGGCTGTCATCATAGCTGAAGTGCCTAGGAGTCCTCACCTAATCAGGTGAGTGCAACTACAAAGAAGTTGGCTGGGAGACCTTGGACCTGAAACACGGAGGGTAAAGTTGATGGAGGTGGTCAAGAAAACGTTTGTGCCAGCATGTTAAGGATATGACAAGAGAGAGAGTGTGCCAGCAAGGCTGGACCTAGCGTTTACCTCCAGTACATTCGACGCAGGAGGAGCAAAAAAGAAAACCCTAAGCTCATCGATATGGCAGTACTGAACTTGGAGTATCTTGTGGAAGCATACATAGAGAGAAGATTAGCACGCAGAGGGTACGAGAAGACTTTGCAGGAATGAGGGAATTCCTGCAAAGTTACTACTTTTATAGGCTGCAGTGGGAGAGAGAACTGGGAGTAAAGTTAATGAAGGAGATGTAGTATGTAGTTTAGAAGTGTTTTGGTTCAACCAACAATGCAGAGAGGCAATAAAAAGAAGAATAAGAGCAAGAAAAATGTATAGAAAGCATAAGACAGACAAGGACATAGCAAATTAACCCGAAATAAAAATACAAGGGTGAGGAGAGAGGCTGAGAAACAATTTGAGAACGACACAGCATCTATGATCAAGTTTGAACCAAAACTATTTCACTGCCTCATCAGAAATAAAAACACTAAAATAGCAGGTAATTCGACTGAAGAAGGAAGTACAGCTCTCGTAAACTGACAAGGAAGTCTGCAAAGTGCTGAAGAAATTATTTAAACTGGTCTTCTCAGTGGAAACAGCGACACCAACAGAAAGCATTTCCTACCTTAATTTCTCAGCTCTGGGACTAGTTTCATTGCAAACATGGTCCTGACATATCCCATGTATTAGGTCGTGAACGCCTCCTTGTTGATGTTCCTGAAAGCTTTCCCTTGCAGGAAACACCAGACTGACAAAGTTATGGGAAAGCTTTCAGGAACATCAACAAGGAGGCGTTCACGACCTTATACATGGGATATGTCAGGACCATCTCGGAGTACGCAGCGCCAGTATGGAAGCGCAAATGTTTGCAATAAAACTAGTCCCAGAGCTGGGAAATTGAACTTGACACTAGAGAACAGAAGGGTCAGACGTGACATGATTACGACGTACAAAATACTGAGAGGAACTGACATGGTGGATAGGGTGAATCTGAGATATGGGTCCCAGGTACATGAGGCCAGGGCTGGAAATTAATAGCACACATGAGTCACATGGATGTTAGGAAACACTTCTTTAGCCTAAGAGTGGTTAGGAACCAGAACCACCTAGACAGCAAAGTGGTAGACGCGTAATCCATACATAGCTTTAAGAATAGGTACGATAATGCTCACGCAGTCGTGATAGAGGGAACCCGTTAGCGTCAACATAAAGGCAGGGCCAGGAGCTAAGACACGACCCCTGCAACCACTGTTAGGGGAGTGCATTTACGTGAATATACCCCCAATCCCACACAAACACACTCGACCCCTACAACCATAAATAGGTAGGCACATACACACACACACACACACACACACACACACAGGGCCGTAAATGAAAGGTAGGCTGATCTAAGATTATACTTCAACAAAAAATCATGACATAAAAGGAAGAGAGAGATTTAAAAAAGTAAACAGTAATCTCTCAAAATCCGAAAATAAAAGTAGGAACTCTATCCCTAAAATGAAAAAGAAGAGAGACAAAAAACAAGCATTTGTTCAGTAGCACGTGGTGTGTGTGTATATGTGTGCTCACCTAGTTGCTCACCTAGTTGTGGTTGCAGGGGTCGAGACATAGCTCCTGGCCCCGCCTCTTCACTGGCCGCTACTGGGTCACTCTCCCTGCGCCATGAGCTTTATAATACCTCTTCTTAAAGCTGTGTATGGAACCTGCCTCCACTACATCGCTTCCCAAGCTATTCCACTTCCCGACTACTCTGTGACTGAAGAAATACTTCCTAACATCCCTGTGATTCATCTGAGTCTTCAACTTCCAACTGTGTCCCCTTGTTGCTGTGTCCCATCTTTGGAACATTCTGTCTGTCAACCTTGTCAATTCCTCTCAGTATTTTATATGTCGTTATCATGTCCTCCCTATCTCTCCTGTCCTCCAGTGTCGTCAGGTCGATTTCCTTAACCTCTCCTCGTAGGACATACCCTTAGCTCCGGGACTAGTCTTGTTGCAAACCTTTGCACTTTCTCTAGTTTCTTTACGTGCTTGGATAAATGTGGGTTCCAAACTGGTGCTGCATACTCCAGTATGGGCCTAACGTACACAGTGTACAGGGTCCTGAACGATTCTTTATTAAGATGTCGGAATGCTGTTCTTAGGTTTGCTAGGCGCCCGTATGCTGCAGCAGTTATTTGGTTGATGTGCGCCTCAGGAGATGTTCCTGGTGTTATACTCACCCCAAGATCTTTTTCCTTGATTGAAGTTTGTAGTCTCTGGCCCCCTAGACTGTACTCCGTCTGCGGTCTTCTTTGCCCTTCCCCAATCTTCATGATTTTGCACTTGGTTGGGTTGAACTCCAGGAGCCAATTGCTGGACCAGGCTTGCAGCCTATCCAGATCCCTTTGTAGTTCTGCCTGGTCCTCTTCCGATTGAATTCTTCTCATCAACTTCACATCATCTGCAAACAGGGACGCTTCGGAGTCTATTCCTTCCGTCATGTCGTTCACAAACACCAGAAACAGCACCGGTCCTAGGACTGACCCCTGTGGAACCCCACTCGTCACCGGTGCCCACTCTGACACCTCGCCACGAACCATGACTCGCTGCTGTCTTCCTGACAGGTATTCCCTGATCCATTGTAGTGCCTTCCCTGTTATCCCTGCCTGGTCCTCCAGCTTCTGCACAAATCTCTTGTGTGGGACTGTGTCAAACGCCTTCTTACAGTCCAAGAATATGCAATCTACCCACCCCTCTCTCTCTTGTCTTACTGCTGTCACCCTGGCATAGAACTCCAGTAGGTTTGTGATACAGGATTTCCTGTCCCTGAAACCGTGTTGGCCGTCGTTGATAAGCTCATTCCTTTCTAGGTGCTCCACCACTCTTCTCCTGATAATCTTCTCCATGACCTTGCATACTATACATGTCAGTGACACTGGTCTGTAGTTTAGTGCTACGTTTCTGTCTCCTTTTTTTAAAAATTGGAACTACATTTGCTGTCTTCCATACCTCTGGTAGTTGCCCTGTTTCGATAGACGTGTTGAAGATTGTTGTTAGGGGTACACATAGCTCCTCTGCTCCCTCTCTCAGGACCCATGGAGAAATGTTGTCCGGCCCCATCGCCTTTGAGGTATCTAGCTCGCTTAGTAGCCTCTTGGTGTGTGTGTGTGTGTGTGTGTGTGTGGGGTTGATAAAAATATATATATATATATATATATATATATATATATATATATATATATATATATATATATATATATATATATATATATATATATATATATAAAGCCGCTGTTGTATGGGTGTAACATTTACAGAAAAAAAAATTATAACAAAATTCGAGGGAAGCAGCGAAATGGTTACTGGATATTTGCTGGTGAATTTTAAAATAACTTTCAAAAACATTGATGGTGAAATGCTGGAAAAGTTTTAATGACTCATGTTAGGACAAAATTGGAATATTTGGCTGAGGTCTGTTATCTGAGCTTCAACCATCATATTGTCAAAATGGGGGGAAAAAAGAAATTGAGACGTGTGAGGCCAAAGAAATTCCAGGTGTATATAAAGAAAAAAGAAGTATTTAACTAACATTTTGTTTTCTTCTGTTGGCATGGTTACAGTTATCAATGTATTCGTTACTTTAAACATTTTTGATTCGGACATTTGGGTTAGAGTTACAGAAGACATTATCTAAATATGTGATGTCAATGATTCAGAAAAACAACAAGTTGAAGAATGAGACACACATGCAACATTTCGCAATCTTTATTGGCGAAACGTTTCTTCAGTAAAGATTGTGAAATGTTGTACAGGTGTCTCATTCTTCAACATTGTCTAAATAAGTAATAAATCATATATCCCCAAGCTAGATTATTTATCCCTAAAAGTTAGATTAGTTATCCTCAAGCTAGATTAGTTATCCCCAAGCTAGATTAGTTATCCCTAAGCTTAGATTAGTTATCCCCAAGCTAGGTTAGTTATCCCCAAGCTAGATTAGTTATCCCCAAGCTAGATTAGTTATTCCCAAGCTATATTAGTTATCACCAAGCTAGATTAGTTTTCCCCAAGCAAGATTACTTTTCCCCAAGCTAGGTTAGTTATCCCCAAGCTAGATTAGTTATTCCCAAGCTATATTAGTTATCCCCAAGCTAGATTAGTTTTCCCCAAGCAAGATTACTTTTCCCCAAGCTAGGTTAGTTATCCCCAAGCTAGATTAGTTATCCCTAAGCTAGATTAGTTATCCCCAAGCTAGATTAGTTTTCCCCAAGCTAGATTAGTTTTCCCCAAGCTAGATTAGTTTTCCCCAAGCTAGATTAGTTTTCCCCAAGCTAGATTACTTTTCCCCAAGCTAGATTACTTTTCCCCAAGCTGATAAATTAGACACATATGCAACACTTGGGTTATCTTTATTAAGGAAACGTTTCGCCACACAGTGGCTTCATCAGTCCAATACAAAGTAGAAAGGGGTAAGGAGAGGAGGAGTTTGAGGTAATCAGTCCCTCGACCTGGAGTCGATGTGTTCAGTCCATCAATCTTGTAGTAAGTACAGCATAGGGCAAAAGAAGTTGCTTATATACTGTAGTCAGGTGAGGCGAAGCAGGAGGAGGCGGGGTCATAGTGGTACCATCCACTAGTCGAAGTAGGTCTTCGTCCAAAGGTTGGACAAGTGTTGAAGAATTCGTTTGTATCAAGATCCCAAGATGTTGCTGTGTTAGACAGGATGTCTGACACAGCAGGGCATTTCAGCTAGATTAGCTGAAATGCCCTGAATGTTGGTAGAACTAAGTGTCAACTGTGATCCACCTCTTTGAAAACTTAGGGAGATCTATTAGGACAAATAGGCCATTAGATGAAACTCCATTTAGTGCTATTCTCCAACACCGTCAAGCTACTAACTACACCATTAGCGTTAAGGTCATCCAATGTGTCGCCCGGTCCCTCCAACACCATTGACCTCCCACAATGGTGTGTCTGTCGTCCGGTACCTCCAACACCACTGACCTCACCACAATGGTGTGTCT
Source organism: Cherax destructor (assembly GCA_009830355.1). NCBI lineage: Eukaryota > Metazoa > Arthropoda > Malacostraca > Decapoda > Parastacidae > Cherax > Cherax destructor. The sequence continues at coordinate 155,779 of WNWK01000168.1, read as the reverse complement.
GTCGTCCGGTACCTCCAACACCACTGACCTCACCACAGTGGTGTGTCTGTCGTCCGGTACCTCCAACACCACTGACCTCACCACAATGGTGTGTCTGTCGTCCGGTACCTCCAACACCACTGACCTCATCACAGTGGTGTGTCTGTCGTCCGGTACCCAACACCACTGACCTCACCACAGTGGTGTGTCTGTCATCCGGTACCTCCAACACCACTGACCTCACCACAGTGGTGTGTCTGTCGTCCGAGTACCTCTAACACCACTGGCCTCACCACAGTGGTGTGTCTGTCGTCCGGTACCTCCAACACCACTGACCTCACCACAGTGGTGTGTCTGTCGTCCGGTACCTCCAACACCACTGACCTCACCACAGTGGTGTGTCTGTCGTCCGGTACCTCCAACACCACTGACCTCACCACAGTGGTGTGTCTGTCGTCCGGTACCTCCAACACCACTGGCCTCACCACAGTGGTGTGTCTGTCGTCCGGTACCTCCAACACCACTGACCTCACCACAGTGGTGTGTCTGTCGTCCGGTACCTCCAACACCACTGACCTCACCACAGTGGTGTGTCTGTCGTCCGGTACCTCCAACACCACTGACCTCACCACAGTGGTGTGTCTGTCGTCCGGTACCTCCAACACCACTGACCTCACCACAGTGGTGTGTCTGTCGTCCGGTACCTCCAACACCACTGACCTCACCACAGTGGTGTGTCTGTCGTCCGGTACCTCCAACACCACTGGCCTCACCACAGTGGTGTGTCTGTCGTCCGGTACCTCCAACACCACTGACCTCACCACAGTGGTGTGTCTGTCGTCCGGTACCTCCAACACCACTGACCTCACCACAGTGGTGTGTCTGTCGTCCGGTACCTCCAACACCACTGGCCTCACCACAGTGGTGTGTCTGTCGTCCGGTACCTCCAACACCACTGACCTCACCACAGTGGTGTGTCTGTCGTCCGGTACCTCCAACACCACTGACCTCACCACAGTGGTGTGTCTGTCGACTTTTAGAAAACCCAACTTTCCTCCTTAATAATATTATTTAAATTCAACTTTTGTATTGTTCTTTTTATCATTATATATATATATATATATATATATATATATATATATATATATATATATATATATATATATATATATATATATATATATACGTATATACGTATATATAATAGAAAACCTGATGGTGGAGTAGAGTGAACTCTGACACGAGTACTGAATAAATAATGTTTAAAGAAGCTATGTCGATTTTTACCTTTCTTATACGACTCAGCTTCCGAGGAATTGTTCCGTCTCATATATATATATATATATATATATATATATATATATATATATATATATATATATATATATATATATATATATATATATATATATAAGTCGTGCCGATTAGGTAAAATTTGCGATTTTGGCTTAAATAGCAACGCTCACCTTGCCATATAAGACAAGTGAAAATTTGTGTATGCAATAATTTCGCCAAAATCATTCTGAACATAACGAAAAAAATATATTTCATTGTGTTTGTTTTATTAAATTAATGTTAACGTATCTAAAATATATTTAGTTGGGTTAGGCTAAATTAAATTGCGCTTGTTGTAATAAGGTTAGGTAGGTTTTCAAAGTTTCTCTTGGTACAAAATTATAAATTCTTACATTAACATAAATGGAAAAAATATATCTTTAAGCGTATAAGAGAAAATATTAGAAAGGACTTAATTTTAGATGAGTTCTTGCTAATTGACCAGTTTTACCTAATCGGCACGACATTATATATATATATAATTTTTTTTTTTTTTTTTTTTTGCATATAAATGCTTTATTAATAGACAGAATACATTTATAGAAAACACAAACATGAATACAATGGTACAATATGTCAAAGATTATGAATCTCCTCCAGTTCCTCCGAAGCCGGACGCGAGCCAAGTATGCAGCATGCGTTTCCCCTCTGGATTGCCACGCTGAGACGCTGGAACATGAACGTGGCTGCCCTTGGGTCCCTGGTGGTGTCGATGAGTCTCGAACCCAGTTCTTTAAGGAAACGTGTTGCATTTTTTCCCCATGATCCCAAGGTCTCTGATCCCACTGGGACAAATTTATACTGTTGGCTTATGTCCCTGTACTTGCCGATTTTGTACTCCTCTCTGTGGTCAGCAGCTCCTCCCTGTCGCCCAACACTGTGAGGGATGTAGGTGTCAGCCAGTGTCGACACACAGGTATAATCCCATGCTAAGAGCTTGCCATTCTTCCAAGGATAGATGGTGATCCCGTCGGGGCGGTTTGCTGGGTTGTGGGCGTTGTTGGCTGCTAGTGACTGAGGCTCTCTCTCGGCTGGGCATCCAGCTGTAGCAAGGGTTCTCTTTATGATGTCGTTGACCTCATTGTGTCTTGCATGCCAACCCTTGGTTTTAGAACAGTTAAGACCATGTAGACCATATTGGTCGGCTTGCGCATCGCTGCAAATACACGTATATTCCGTGTGAATAGGGGCAGCAAGGCGCAGAGCCACTGCAATACGAAGGGTCTTAGGGTCCAGGCGTGTTCCCATGGCCGAAATGGGAACTGTTTGGAGGAAGTCCCCAGAGTGATGTGCACTCACAGCTAGGACACGGGCAGTCTCCCTGTCTGATGTTACGGCCCTGAGCATATTGGCAAGTATCTTTTCAGCGATGGGGCCGTCCCAGCTTGAATGTTTGTAGGCCAGTTCTTCACTAGGTTTTGGTGTTGGAGCAGCACGAGTCTCCCATTCAGTGATGGCACTGGTGTAGCTAGGGTCCTGTATTCCTGCTGAATCACTGAGGTTGTCTGGAAGAATTTGTTTTATTAGCTCATTTGATGCTATGGAAGAGGATAAGAAGGCTGGTAGGGCAATCTGGGAGGATTTGCGTACTCCCAGCCCCCCAAGTATGACTGGAAGTGAGGCTTGCAACCACTGTCCCTCTTCGAGGGAAAGATTCAATACACTTTCTAGCATGGTCTTGAGGAGAGAGTCGTATTCCTCGAGTTTCGGGCTGTTGAAGGCTGGGGAGCATCTCAGGAAGTATGTAAGTATATATATATATATATATATGTATATATATTTATATATATATATATATATATATATATATATATATATATATATATATATATATATATATATATATATATATCAGTACACGAGGTGTGAGAGATACATGTCTAGTACATATTGTTACAAGTTTGTCACTGATTATAATGCGAAAATCTCATCCAGCTCTTCCGAGCTGGGGTGCGTGCCCAGAATACAGCATGCATTACCCCTCTGAACAGCAGCGCTGAGTCGCTGGAACAGAAAACTAGCTGCCCTGGGATCCCTAGTTACCCTGTTGAGTCTTTTGCCCAGCTCCTTGAGGAACTTAGATGCACTCTTTCCCCATGAGCCAAGGGTCTCTGAGTCTATGGGAACAAACATATAATGATGGGCAAGTTCTCCATATTTTCTCGACTTTTGGGACTCCCTGAATGTGGCAGCTGCCCCTCCTTCCTCCCTGGTGTATTGGAGATAGGTATCAGCCAAGGTAGATGCACATGTGTAGTCCCACACCACCTACTTGCCGTCTGTCCAGGCTTGAAGGATGATACGATCTGGACGCTTTTGGCTGCCCTCAGATCGGCATAGTTGGGGTGGTTCCCTTACTGCTGGGCATCCAGCTGTTGTGAGGCTCCTCTTGATAATGTTATTAACCTCTTCATGTCTTGCAATCATTCCCTCGGATTTACGACACACAAGACCATGGTACCCGAATCGGTCTGCTGCTTCACTGCCATATATATATATATATATATATATATATATATATATATATATATATATATATATATATATATAATAATATGTCGTGCCGATTAGGTAAAACTTGCGATTTTGGCTTAAATAGCAACGCTCACCTTGCCATATAAGACAAGTGAAAATTTGTGTATGCAATAATTTCGCCAAAATCATTCTGAACATAACGAAAAAAATATATTTCATTGTGTTTGTTTATTATTAAATTAATGTTAACGTATCTAAAATATATTTAGTTGGGTTAGGCTAAATTAAATTGCGCTTGTTGTAATAAGGTTAGGTAGGTTTTCAAAGTTTCTCTTGGTACAAAATTATAAATTCTTACATTAACATAAATGAAAAAATATATCTTTAAACGTATAAGAGAAAATTTTAGAAAGGACTTAATTTTAGATGAGTTCTTGCTAATTGACCAATTTTACCTAATCGGCACGACAAAATATATATATATATATATATATATATATATATATATATATATATATATATATATATATATATATATATATATATATATATATATATATATATATATATGTACGTCTGACCTACATGATGACATAGTAAATACTGAGTCTGTGTTGAAGTAATAAAGAAATAACTGGCTCAACCGCACTGCGGTTTGCTTCAAGTAATAATTAAATTTAGACATTTTATCGTTATGTCGCTCGCTGGTTTTAACTGTTTTTTCCTGATGTCACTCAGGTGGAAGAGACGTCAAGGTTTGTCCAAACACAGCAATACCAGTCTGTCATATATATATATATATATATATATATATATATATATATATGATATATATATATATATATATATATATATATATATTGTGTGTGTGTGTGATAAAAATTTATAGGCTTTTCTTATTGAAGATGAAATCTGAAATTGTCATTACAGATTTTTCTGTAGTTTTCTTCATATTACTGATGGTCAACAATGTTGACAACCTGATGGAGACGACTCATGTGCCACAACTGGCAAGTTTGTTAAGACTAGTGAGCCGTCCAGAGAGCTTTGAAGAATTCCTACAAGAGAAGCAAACTGGAGAGTGAGCTGCAGTACTTTCCCTCTCTGCTACTGCTCATACTGTGGGTCAGACCCAAACTGCTACTGCTCATACTGTGGGTCAGACCCAAACTGCTACTGCTCATACTGTGGGTCAGACCCAAACTGCTACCCAACAGGATTTTTTTTTCAGTTAAATTCAGGGATTGGAATAATCCTGAAGATAATAGAAAGTTTCAACGTGATGAGACCGTCAGCCTGGGTAGGAAGCTCTTAGGAGTGCGACCAGACGTTATGTACTACGAAAGGTCTGTAGCATCGCAATACTTGAGGGACTGAACCTCCTACCAACAAAGACTACGCAAAGATCACCTCAAAGTTACCTCTGGTGTCTCCAGTGTTCTATGAAGCTGTGTTCGACTGAAGAAGCCTACTGTATAGGAGGAAGGTTTCTACAATAGACTCAAGTTTTGCACAAGTGTCTTATTCAAGGTTTGGATTTGTTAGAGAACTTTGCGAATTGGTATATGTGTACTAGCTAGTATTTATGCTAGGTTTCATCCGCTAACATACCATTAATAGTATTATTATTAAGCATAGACAAGTATTCATTACACCTTAGTTATTCATATATATAGATATTTTATTCAAAGATTTTTAATTAATTTCAAAATTTTACTAAACAACAGCTTTATAAATTATTTCTCCCGAAAAAAATAGAGATTCTAACTTCCTATTGAATGGCGAGGGTTTATAAACAGACGTGTGGATTTGCAATGAAGAATTCCCTGGGACCTACTCTGGCCAAGTCTTCCCTTATGCATTATGGTAGTGAGAGGTTAAATACAACTGCTGGTTTTAAACCTTCCTAATATGTATTTAAAATACTTGATCATATATCTATTTTTTTTCAACATATTGGTCGTCTAATACCAAGGCAGGGTGACCACCAAACAGGGTGGCCACCAAGGCAGGGTGGCCACCAAGGCAGGGTGACCACCGAGGCAGGGTGACCACCGAGGCAGGGTGACCACAGAGGCAGGGTGACCACAGAAACAGGGTGACCACAGAGGCAGGGTAACCACCGAGGCAGGGTAACCACCGAGGCAGGCTGACCACAGAGACAGGCTGACCACAGAGGCAGGCTGACCACAGAGGCAGGCTGACCACAGAGGCAGGGTGACCACAGAGGCAGGGTGACCATAGAGGTAGGGTGATCACAGAGGCAGGGTGACCACAGAGGCAGGGTGACCACCGAGGCAGGGTGACCACCGAGGCAGGGTGACCACAGAGGCAGGGTGGCCACAGAGGTAGGGTGACCACAGAGGCAGGGTGACCACCAACGCAGGGTGACCACAGAGGCAGGGTGACCACCGATGGTAGGGTGACCACAGAGGCAGGGTGACCACAGAAGCAGGGTGACCACCGGCGCAGGGTAACCACAGAGGCAGGGTGACCACCGAGGCAGGGTGACCACCGAGGCAGGATGACCACAGAGACAGGGTGACCACAGAGGCAGGATGACCACAGAGGCAGGGTGACCACAGAGACAGAGTGACCACAGAATCAGGGTGACCACAGATTCAGGGTGACCACAGAGGCAGGATGACTACCGAGGCAGGATGACCACAGAGGCAGGGTGACCATAGATGCAGGGTGACCACAGAGTCAGGGTGACCAAAGAGGCAGGGTGACCACAGAGGCAGGGTGACCACAGAGACAGGATGAGTGTTCGAGTGTCAGCTGACACTCGAACGTAAGGAACTAGAGCAGACATCCCCTAACAGATTCAAGGAACACACCTTTGTGTCCGACTATGAGGGACACACCTATGTGTCCGACTATGAGGGATACACCTATGTGTCCGACTATGAGGGATACACTTGTGTGCCAGTGAATGGCTGGGTTGCTACGAGGGGCTGGCATCCTGACCCAGAGATTCCATCAGTGGTATTGGAAACCAATAACAAATGTGTGTTGTTCTTGCCTTGTTATATTGACTCTGGCTGCTGCTGACATCTTTGACAAGTGCTGACATCACCTTCCTGGTTGCTGGTGACATCCCTGACTAGTGCTGACATCGCCTGCCTGGATGCTAGTGACATCCTTCACAGTATTGCTGACATCACCTGCCTAACTGTTACTGACATCACTGTATTGCTGACATCACCTGTCTAACTCCTGACAAATGCTGACATCATCAGCCTGGGAATGATATATGTGAACGTAAATAACAAGAAAATTAGAACATTGCATAAAAATAGAAGAACGTGTGAACATAACACAAGAACATTAGAACATGTGAAAATGAGAACGTAATAATATTCGAACGAAAAAACATATGAACGTTAGCTCATTACTGAAGAACATAATGTCAGAACGCAGCAACTTATGAACGTGAGAACTTCGGAACGTATCGCCTCAAGAACGTTCAAGAACGTAGGAAGATTAGAACCTCTACAGGCTTACTGACCCATGTTAGGTTAGATCAGCATTTACTGGACGGAGGATCGAGCCTCCACACTCCTTGCTCTGAATGACCCGCAGTATTATACTCCAATCCTTCCAATCCTACCAATCCCTCGCAGTATCATCGCTCATTCTTTCCAATTTCACATTACCCTTCTCCAATCCTATAAAACCCTTACTGGTTTAGCGCTTTCTTTAGAATATAATAATTTCTGCTAGTAATACTACTACTACTACTACTAATAATAATAATAATAACTAATAATAAGTACTAGTAATTGCTTCTACTACTAATAAAATAAAAATATAAATATAATAATTGAAATAATAATAATAATAATAATTTTAATAATAATAATAATGATAATAATAACAATAATGATAATAATAATAATATGTATGATCATGACTGCTTGTTCAAAAACATCATCAGTATTTGAAGGTATATATCAGCGCAGGACAGTCAGAGAATTGTTGACTCGATCCTCCGTCTTTTAATATTGAGAAAGTCACTTTCTCCTTGGTAGAAGCTCTTGATAATGATCTATACAGAGCGAAACGTTGTTATAGTAAGAGCTTGCTTTAATACCTGTCTTTTCTTTACTCTTGTGTGAGAGAGAGAGAGAGAGAGAGAGAGAGAGAGAGAGAGAGAGAGAGAGAGAGAGAGAGAGAGAGAGAGAAAACAGAAAGACAAAGAAGGAGAAATAATTATGAAATAAAGAAAAAGGAAAAAGGAAGAGAGTAAGAGAAATAAAGAAATAAAACAGAGAAAGAAAGGAAGATAGAAAGAAAAGGAGAAAGAAAATAGAGAGATTGAAAGATAAGAAAAGAAAGAAAGAGAGAAAGTAAGACGGTGGTGTCAGAGTCCACCTCTGGGATGACATTTGCCTTCCTTGCTGCGGTCATGGTGAAGATGACCTTCCTGGGTGTGAAAGTGATTTTCCAGGGTGTGAAAATGATTTTCTAGGGTGTGAAAATGATTTTCTAGGGTGTGAAAATGATTTTCCAGAGTGTGAAAATGATTTTCCAGGGTGTGCAAATGATTTTCCTGGGTGTGAAAATGATCTTCCTGATGTGAAGATGACCTCGAGAGTGAAAATTACTGCATTTGGTGAAATGACCCTGGTGTGAAAGTGACCTGCTTGTGAAATGACCTGTAAAAATGATCTGCCTGAGTGTGAAAGTGACCTGAGTGTGAAAATTATCTTAATGGAGTGACAATGACATCCTGAGGGTACAGATAACCTTCCCTGGTGTGAAAGTTACTTTCCTGGCTGTGAAAATGATCTTCCTGGTTGTGAAAATGATCTTCCTGGTTGTGAAAATGATCTTCCTGGTGTGAAAATGATCTTCCTGGTTGTGAAAATGATCTTCCTGAGTGTGAAAATGATCTTCCTGGTTGTGAAAATGATCTTCCTGGTTGTGAAAATGATCTTCCTTACTGTGAAAATGATCTTCCTGACTGTGAAAATGATCTTCCTGGCTGTGAAAATGATCTTCCTGGCTGTGAAAATGATCTTCCTGGCTGTGAAAATGATCTTCCTGGCTGTGAAAATGATCTTCCTGGCTGTGAAAATGATCTTCCTGGCTGTGAAAATGATCTTCCTGGCTGTGAAAATGATCTTCCTGGCTGTGAAAATGATCTTCCTGGCTGTGAAAATGATCTTCCTGGCTGTGAAAATGATCTTCCTGGCTGTGAAAATGACCTTCCTGGCTGTGAAAATGACCTTCCTGGCTGTGAAAATGATCTTCCTGGCTGTGAAAATGACCTGGGTGTGAAGATGACTTCCCTGAGTGTGCTGTGAACATGAATATTATCTCTTGAACCTACTGCCTGGGGATACAAGCGAAATGTTAATATATCTTACTTGCTTATTTAAATCTTAAACTCTGGTCAATCTTACTTTGAGAAAAGATGGAGGCATGATAGTTTGGATAGTCTGGCTATAGCAGATGAGCAGGGTTATTCCTGCAAGCCCTCAACATAGCAAATAGTCTGGCTTTGATAGTCTGGCTATAGCGGATGAGCAGGGTTATTCCTGCAAGCCCTCAACATAGCAAATAGTCTGGCTTTGATAGTCTGGCTATAGCGGATGAGCAGGGTTATTCCTGCAAACCCTCAACATAGCAAATAGTCTGGCTTTGATGGTCTAGCTATGATAGCGGATGAGCCCGGATATTGCTGCTAGCCCTCAGTGATAGTGAGTAAAGCAGGCTCTTCTCTGAAGCCTGCTTCTATCACTGGGTGATAGTGAGTGAACCCGGGTGCTAATACGTACCCTAAGCTGAACAAGAAGTCTGCCTGTGATAGTGAGTGACTAATGGAGTCGCACAATCGTGGAGTGCAGGCAGGACAGAGGGACGCCAGCCAACACTACCTTTTAACCTCTACCCTCACTTCCTCTTGCCTTCCCTCAGACACATTAATGTCCTCTCTCTCCCGGCTGCTGTAAGCCAGAGGTACACAGGTACACACACACACACTGAGGTACACTGAGGTACACACTTTCCATGTACTAAATTACCCACGCGGGATAATATATATATATATATATATATATATATATATATATATATATATATATATATATATATATATATGTCGTGCCGATTAGGTAAAACTGGTCAATTAGCAAGAACTCATCTAAAATTAAGTCCTTTCTAAAATTTTCTCTTATACGTTTAAAGATATATTTTTCATTTATGTTAATGTAAGAATTTATAATTTTGTACCAAGAGAAACTTTGAAAACCTACCTAACCTTATTACAACAAGCGCAATTTAAATTAGCCTAACCCAACTAAATATATTTTAGATACGTTAACATTAATTAAATAATAAACAAACACAATGAAATATATTTTTTCTTTATGGTCAGAATGATTTTGGCGAAATTATTGCATACACAAATTTTCACTTCTCTTATATGGCAAGGTGAGCGTTGCTATTTAAGCCAAAATCGCAAGTTTTACTATGATATCTAATCGGAATCATATTCATATATATATATATATATATATATATATATATATATATATATATATATATATATATATATATATATATATATATATATGTGTGTGTGTGTGTGTATGTGTGACATGTATATATATGCAATAAGATCACAGTAAACAAGTGAAGCGCTTGAAACTTCTAAGCGCTTTCGTGATTTCTCACAAACTATGATAATGTGAGAAATCGCGAAAGTGCTTTTAAGTTCACTATTTTTTTCATAGTGGTTGTTCGTGGTTTCAATACGATATATATATCGTATTGTAACCACGAGCGAGTGGTATTTAATCAATAACAACACTGCGACTAGCCGGGGGATCGAACCCGTGTTGTTTTAGCCCGCCTCATGGTGAGCGAAAATTTCACGACGCTCTAACGCACGGGACCATACAATCCTACAAGAAACATAGCACCCAGCAGAGCTAAGTGTTGTACCGTGATCCGAGGACATACGATGGTGTGGGTGCCTCAGAGCTACGGAGAGAAGAATGAAATTAGCTCTGAGGCATCTACACCATCGTATATCCTCGGCTCACGGTACAACACCTAGCTCTGTTGGGTGTCTTAGTCTCTGGCTTAATTGATGTAGTTTGGTTTCTTTTCTTTTCGGAAGAATTTGCTACCAACTTTTGGCAACCATCCAGCTTTGGTGTTACCCTGCAACTCTCGTCAGTGCTACAACTGCTGTTGTTCTGTAAGGATATTCCTGAAAACGTGCTCCATGAGTGAATGTGGTTTCTCCAAATTCTTCCCTTCATTTCATGATTACTGCTGAAATTCATGATGGATTTTACACCTAGGAAGCGTGCAAATATTGTAGCTCTTAGAAAACATGCTGATTTGAGTATCAGACAGATTAGAAATTTGACCATCAGACAGATCGCCGAAATTCTGACCCAAAGTCAAATGTTGGTGGGATTCTGAAGAGAGCTGACGACACTGGTTATTGTGGAGCGCTGAGCCGAGGAAGACGTGGAAGAAAACGCAAGACAGCACCTAGCGATGCCAAGGTTATCCCAAGAAATAGTGCGAAGAATCCCAAGAAAACGAGCAGAGAATTATTAACTGCTGCTATGAAGAAAAAACGGCTGCGATGGGCACTCGATCATGAGGGATAGACGACAGATGAATGGAGAAAAGTTATATTTTCAGATGAGGCGCATTTTGAAGATGGAGCAAAGACGAACCTCCTCGGAATACGCACATTCAACAAGCGCCAAAACACCAACTTAAGATGTTTTGGGGTAATTTTACTGCTAAATACCCTGGATGGCTTGTTATTGATGGAACGATGAACAGTGACCAATACAAGGCAATCCTGGCAACTCATTTGCTTCCCATTGTGGATAGAGACTTTCCTAATGGAGAAGGCATTTTCCAGCAGGATCTTGCTCCATGCCACACTTCCAGAAAAATGCGAACATTCTTCCAAGAGAGTGGGCTAAGCTTTCTAAATTGGCCTGGAAACTCTCCTGACATCAACCCAATTATCTACGGGAAATAATTAAAGGCAGGATCGCGAAACAGGACTGTTTAACAGTGGAGAAGCTAACTGCTGCTGTTATTAGGACCTGATACCACGACGAAGAACCTGCCAAAATGTGATCAACATTGGTCGATTGTATACCAAAGTGTGTAGCAATGCTTATAAAGCAAAGAGTAGTCATATCTCTTATTAAATCAATTAAATGTCTTATTTCATCATTGTAACAATTAATATGCACACCCGAGATTATTTTTTTGGTTAGCATAGGTCTATAAGATACGAGATAAAGCGTTATTTTTTGTATTTTTGAAATGTCTCGGGTCACTGGTGTAGCTTCCATCAACAACAACACAACAGTATGTGTCACTAAGGACGAAATAGTCACTCTGGGGTCAGTATGTGTCACTAAGGATGTAGCAAAGTCACTCTAGCTTCAATATGTGTCACACTATACTCAGTGTCATTCTAGACTCAGCATGTGTCACTGTAGCGTCAGTATGTGTCACTCTAGAATCAGCATGTATCACTCTAGCGTCAGAACGTGTCGCTCTATACTCAACATGTATCACTCTAGCCTCAGCATGTCACTCAAGACCAAGCATATGTCACCCTAGACTGGGTATGTCACTCTAGAATCAGCATGCATCAATCTAGCCTCAGCATCTGTCATTCTTGACCCAGCATGTCACTCTAGACCCAGCATGTCACTCTAGACCCAGCACCTGTCACTCTAGACCCAGCAGTGTCACTCTAGACCCAGCACCTGTCACTCTAGACCAAGCACCTGTCACTCTAGACCCAGCACCTGTCACTCTAGACCCAGCATGTGTCACTCTAGACCCAGCACCTGCCACTCTAGACCCAGCACCTGTCACTAGACCCAGCACCTGCCACTTTAGACCCAGCACCTGTCACTCTAGACCCAGCACCTGCCACGCTAGACCCAGCACGTCTCACTCTAGACCCAGCATATGTCACTCTAGACCCAGCACCTGCCACTCTAGACCCAGCATCTGTCACTCTAGAGCCAGCACCTGTCACTCTAGACCCAGCATCTGTCACTCTAGACCCAGCACCTATCACTCTAGACCCAGCACCTGCCACTCTAGACCCAGCACCTGTCACTCTAGACCCAGCACCTGCCACTTTAGACCCAGCACCTGCCACTCTAGACCCAGCACGTGTCACTCTAGACCCAGCACGTGTCACTCTAGACCCAGCACCTGCCACTCTAGACCCACCACGTGTCACTCTAGACCCAGTACGTGTCAATCTAGACCCAGCACCTGCCACTCAAGACCCAGCACCTGCCACTCTAGACCCAGCACCTGCCACTCTAGACCCAGCACCTGCCACTCTAGACCCAGCACCTGTCACTCTAGACCCAGCACGTGTCACTCTAGACCCAGCACCTGTCACTCTAGACCCAGCACCTGTCACTCTAGACTCAGCACCTGTCACTCTAAACCCAGGACCTGTCACTCTAGACCCAGCACCTGCCACTCTAGACCCAGCACCTGTCACTCTAGACCCAGCACGTGTCACTCTAGACCCAGCACCTGTCACTCTAGACCCAGCACCTGTCACTCTAAACCCAGCACCTGTCACTCTAGACCCATCACCTGCCACTCTAGACCCAGCACCTGTCACTCTAGACCCAGCACGTGTCACTCTAGACCCAGCACCTGTCACTCTAGACCCAGCACCTGTCACTCTAGACTCAGCACCTGTCACTCTAGACCCAGCACCTGTCACTCTAGACCCAGCACCTGCACTCTAGACCCAGCACCTGTCACTCTAGACCCAGCACCTGCCACTCTAGACCCAGCACCTGCCACTCTAGACCCAGCACCTGCCACTCTAGACCCAGCACCTGCCACTCTAGACCCAGCACCTGCCACTCTAGAACCAGCACCTGTCACTCTAGACCCAGCACCTGTCACTCTAGACCAAGCACCTGTCACTCTAGACCCAGCACCTCTCACTCTAGACCCAGCACCTGCCACTCTAGACCCAGCACCTGTCACTCTAGACCCAACACCTGCCACTCTAGACCCAGTATGTGTCATTAATTAGGCATTACATACACCAACGCTGATGAGTGAACATCAAAGCCGTGTTATTCATGAACACTGGCAGAGGTTATTGAGCCGGTGTTCTGCGCCAAATGTACTGACACACCATGTTATCAATTTTTTATTTAACCAAAAAGGAAAAGTTAATTGATTATTACCCAGCGGGGAAAAAAAACATACCAGGAAAAAATCCTACAGCGATAATGTTCGATAAAAGTTGAAATTTACGAATTGCAACGAAATAAATCAGGTGTTTACAGAGCAAAGTTTTTGCAGAGCAAAGTTATTGCAGAGCAAAGTTATTGCAGAGCAAAGTTATTGCAGAGCAAAGTTATTACAAAGCAAAGTTATTATAGAGCAAAGTTAGTATAGAGCAAAGTTTTGCAAAGCAAAGCTATTACAGAACAAAATTATTGCAGAGCAAAGTTATTGCAAAGCAAAGTTATTACAGAGCAAAGTTATTACAGAGCAAAGTTATTACAGAGCAAAGTTATTACAGAGCAACTTTATTGCAGAGCAAAGTTATTATAGAGGAAAGTTTTGCAAAGCAAAGTTATTACAGAACAAAGTTATTGCAGAGCAAAGTTATTACAGAGCAAAGTTATTAAAGATCAAATTTATTACAGAGCAAAGTTATTACAGAGCAAAGTTATTACAGTGCAAAGTTATTGCAGAGCAAAGTTATTGTAAAGCAAATTTATTACAGAACAAAGTTATTGCTGAACAAAGTTATTACAGAGCTAAGTTATTACAGAGCAAAGTTTTTACAGAGCAAAGTTATTACAGAGCAAATTTATTACAGAGCAAAGTTATTACAGAGCAAAGTTATTGCAGAGCAAAGTTATTGCAAAGCAAATTTATTACAGAACAAAGTTATTGCTGAGCAAAGTTATTGCTGAGCAAAGTTATTGCTGAGCAAAGTTATTACAGAGCAAAGTTATTACAGAGCAAAGTTATTACAGAGCAAAGTTATTACAGAGCAAAGTTATTACAGAGCAAAGTTATTACAGAGCAAAGTTATTACAGAGAAAAGTTATTACAGAGAAAAGTTATTACAGCGCAAAGTTATTACAGAGAAAAGTTATTACAGAGCAAAGTTATTACAGAGCAAAGTTATTACAGAACAAAGTTATTTTAGACCCAGGAAACACTAATGTGTCTAATGAAGTTATTGAAAAAATAAAATTAGTAATAAAGCTAATGAGTAAGACACACGTGCAACACTTTGGTATCTTTATACCGAAACGTTTCGCCCACACAGTAGGGCTTCTTTAGTCGAATACAAAGAAGGCAGTAGAGATGTCAAGACGAGGGAATCAGTCCATCAGCCTTCAAGACGCGGTTTCTGCTAACTCCTCTGTGTAGGGCGAAACGTCTCGGAATAATGATACCTAACTATTGCTCGACTGAAGAAACTTACTGTGTAGGGAGAAACGTCTCTGAATAATTCAAAGATACCTAACTGTTGCACATGTGTCTCATTAACTTGCCAGTATTGTACACCATTATCATGTTCAACTTATGAAGTTATTGAAAAATTAACTAATAAAGTTGTTGAAAAATTAACTGATAAAGTTATTGAAAAATTAACTAAACGTTTTTTTAAAAAATAACTAATAAAGTTATTGAAAAATTCACTAATAAAGTTATTGAAAAATTAACTAATAAAGTTATTGAAAAATTAACTAATAAAGTTATTGAAAAATTATCTGATAAAGTTATTGAAAAATTAACTAAACGTTTTTTAAAAAATAACTAATAAAGTTATTGAAAAATTAACTAATAAAGTTATTGAAAAATTAACTAATAAAGTTATTGAAAAATTAACTGATAAAGTTATTGAAAAATTAACTAATAAAGTTATTGAAAAAATCACTGATAAAGTTATTAAAAAATTAACTGATAAAGTTATTGAAAAATTAACTAATAAAGTAATTGAAAAATTAACTGATAAAGTTATTGAAAAATTAACTGATAAAGTTATTGAAAAATTAACTAATAAAGTAATTGAAAAATTAACTAATAAAGTTATTGAAAAATTAACTAATAAAGTTATTAAAAAATTAACTAATAAAGTTATTGAAAAATTAACTGATAAAGTTATTGAAAAATTAACAAATAAAGTTATTGAAAAATTAACTGATAAAGTTATTGAAAAATTAACAAATAAAGTTATTGAAAAATTAACTAATAAAGTTATTGAAAAATTAACTAATAAAGTTATTGAAAAATTAACTAATAAAGTAATTGAAAAATTAACTGATAAAGTTATTGAAAAATTAACTGATAAAGTTATTGAAAAATTAACGGATAAAGTTACTTGAAAAATAACTAATAAAGTTATTGAAAAATTAACAATAAAGTTATTGAAAAATTAACTATAAAGTTATTGAAAATTAACAAATAAAGTTATTGAAAAATTAACAAATAAAGTTATTGAAAAATTAACTAATAAAGTTATTGAAAAATTAACTAATAAAGTAATTGAAAAATTAACTGATAAAGTTATTGAAAAATTAACTGATAAAGTTATTGAAAAATTAACGGATAAAGTTACTGAAAAAATAACTGATAAAGTTATTGAAAAATTAACAAATAAAGTTATTGAAAAATTTGCTAATAAAGTTATTGAAAAATTAACTAATAAAGTAATTGAAAAATTAACTGACAAAGTTATTGAAAAATTAACTGATAAAGTTATTGAAAAATTAACTGATAAAGTTATTGAAAAAATAACTGATAAAGTTATTGAAAAATTAAATAATAAAGTAATTGAAAAATTAACTAATAAAGTTATTGAAAAATTAACTAATAAAGTTATTGAAAAATTAACTGATGAAGTTATTGAAAAATTAACTGATAAAGTTATTGAAAAATTAACAAAAAGTTATTTAAAAAATAATAGTTATTGAAAAATTAACTAATAAAGTTTTTGAAAAATTAACTAATAAAGTTATTGAAAAATTAACTAATAAAGTTATTGAAAAATTAACTAATAAAGATATTGAAAAATTAACTAATAAAGTTATTGAAAAATTAACTAATATAGTTATTGAAAAATTAAGTAATAAAGTTATTGAAAAAAACAAAACAACTAATAAATTTATTAAAAAATAGCACAATAACTAATAAAGCAATTGGATAAACAACACAATGACTAATAAATCTGTTGGATAAATAAAACAAAAACCTCTAAACTTATTGTATAAGCAACTAAATAACTAATAAAGTTATTGTGTAAACACAATAAATAAAGTTATTGCATAAATTGCACTATAATAAAGTTTTTGTATAAACTGCACAGTAATAAAGTTATGGTATATACTGCACAATAGTAAAGTTATGGTATAAACTGCACAATAATAAAGTTATTGTATAAACTGCACAATAATAGTTATTGTATAAACTGCACAATAATAAAATTATTGTATAAACTGCACAATAATAAAGTTATTGTATAAACAGCACAATAATAAAGTATTGTATAAACTGCACAATAATAAAGTTATTGTATAAACTGCAGAATAATAAAGTTATTGTATAAACTGCACAATAAGTTATTGTATAAACGGCACAATAATAAAGTTATTGTATAAACTGCACAATAAGTTATTGTATAAACTGCACAGTAATAAAGACAATGAATAAACAAAACTGTTATCCAATAATCTGGACAGACTGAGACTCGGAAATAAAAAAATTCTGGCTATTGTATTTTTTATAAAACTTTAATTGAGGCTCCGGAAAATACAGTGACAATGGTGTTATTGCAGCCGGGTAAAAAAATCGCCTTAAAAACATTGGCTTTAGTAAGGAGGGAAAATAAAAATTTACAAGGAAAAAAAATAGGGATCAGTGAGACAAAAAAAAAAGTTTCTTAACTAAAAATAAGGTTTTGGGCCAAAAATGAGATTTTGTGAGGGGGGAAAATGAGAATTTTTAGTAAAAATGAGGTTTTGTGAGGAAAAATGAGAATTTATAAGGGAAAAATGAGAATTTTTAAGGGAAAAAGGAGAATTTGAAGAATGTGAATGTGAGGAAAATGAGAATTTGTGAGGAAAATGAGAATTTGTGAGGAAAATGAGAATTTGTGAGGAAAATGAGATTTTGTGAGGAAAAAGAGAGTTATGAAGAAAAAAATAGTATTTGTGATCATAAAATTAGAATTTTCGAGAAACATGAGAATTTGTGAGGAAAATGAGAATTTGTGAGGAATAATGAGAATTTGTGAGAAAAAAATACAATTTGTGAGGAGTAAAATGAAAATTTGCGAGATAAAAAAAGAATTTTTGTTTTCCTGGTGTTACGTAAATTGAAATGCAATTTTTAGAAAAATTTTCGTGCCTCATTTAGGAAAAAAAATAATGTATGTATGTATATGTCGTGCCGAATAGGTAAAATTGGTCAATT
>WNWK01000168.1:55000-135000 GCA_009830355.1 Cherax destructor | reverse complement strand
CACGCTTATGTCTGTTGATTGTAAATACTATCAGCTGGTGTCCATTACCTGGAAAATCGGGTAACTAAGAGCGTTTGTGCTCTTATTTCTACACGGTGGGGGGGGTCTATTTCTACACGGTATGGTGGCCTCATTAATGCCAACACACGTAGCAGAGTTTATCATGAAGCACCGTATTAATGAGGTCTATTGCGTACACCGAAGCTGCGAAACCATCCATGTTTATTCTGGGGAAATAGAGAATGTTTTTATGTGAGGCTGAGTGACGTGTTCTAAGTGGCCTCGCTGAGGTAGCAGCAGGTAACCAACTGCATGAATTAGCTCTGAGAAGGTTGGCAGAAAGTGCATTAAAAGACATGTTAAACAACTTTGGATAAATAAGACATGTAAGCTTCACCTGAGTATTTTTTATTGATGAATCGTCGCTTGTCATTATTGTATGCTGTTAATGTAATGATACAATGATACCAGCTTGTGCTTTTATGAATATAAGAATAGAGGAACACTGCAGAAGGTCTACTGGCCCATATAAGGCCATGTTGTACAGAAAATACTTAAACTATTCCTGATATAGTTCAGTGAGGCGAGGTGTTTGTTTTATGTGACTTCTTATGCTACATACATGACGTTATGTGCTGGAAGATGACTTAGGAGAATTTAAACAAGAAGTGTTTTTTACCCATGAACGCTTCTTGATAAAGTCTCTATACACCTTCTTCTGTTCGTTTTATATTAATGTACTCTAAGTTGAACTCTGTCCCAGGCCATACCGTGTGTGCTCTTGTAACCGTGTATCACATACACGTTGTTTATGTTGAGTTTTAGGACTCACGAAATCGTAATGACACGATTGCAAACAAACCATACCACGGGTGGGGTTAGAACCCGCGATCAGAGTCTCAAGACTCCACACCGACGCGTTAGCCATTGGGCCAGCTAGCGTCAATAAGATTAATCTAACTAGGTATACTTCTACACCATAGGAAGGGTCACAGTGGCGCCTATGCTAATCTTCTTATGGTGTATGAATTGAATTCTTATTGATGAATCTTATTGCATGAATCTTATTGAAGCTAGCTGGCCCAGTGGCTAACGCGTCGATCTGGAGTTTTGAGACTCTCTGATTGCGGGTTCGAACCCCACCCGTGGTATGGTGAGTTTTAGGAGTCATGTGAGATCACGGGCTGCACTTTCTATTTATTACTTACTGCATCTTGCACTAACAATGGTATGGACTCCAGCTGAGTTGCTAGATGTATTGTGCATACAAGGTCTGCTGATGTTAATGCTTTTGAACGAAAGCAGAGCTATTTTAGTATGGGGAGACAGAGCTGTCTGAAGTTTATTAGAAAGCTTTTTTCGGGATTGACGTCACCATGCTAGAAAGCTCTTATGAGTAAGCTCCTTGGGCTGACGTCACCTTGTGAGAAAGCTATGTAGGATAAAGTGCATTGTGATAGTTTTATGTGCTTAAAATCCATAGTGACACAGCTGTCTGGATAAACAATCCTTTCTAATATCTCCTGTCAGTGTGTGTTATCTCCCATGAGAAAATTCTCTGTGATGAATTATCCTGTCAGACGTCTCTGTGTGCTGATATCTCCAGTAAGGAATTAGTAAACAGTAGAGACAATGAATAACACTAGTGTTGTTCATCATAATTCACAAGAACACGTGAAATATGCTTTTGTTCACCAGGTAACTTGATGAGATGGAACAGCACCAAGTTGGTCATGGAGGATGGTGACCAGCAGAAACGCAGTTGTCTCGAGTCCTCCTTCATTGTGATGTTGTGAAGGACAACCTTCATTGTGATGTTGTGAAGTACAACCTTCACTGTGATGCTGTGAAGTACAACCTTCATTGTGATGCTGTGAAGTACAACATTCATTGTGATGCTGTGAAGTACAACCTTCGTGAACTTTGCTGTCATGAATGTCTCCTGGTGAGAACATTCTCTGTGTTGATGTGTCCTGGTGAGAACATTATCTGTGTTGATGTGTCCTGGTGAGAACATTTTCTGTGTTGCTGTGAATGTCTGTAACTTCTGTGTTGATGTCCGGTGAAACATTTGTGTTGATGTGTCCTGGTGAGAACATTCTCTGTGTTGATGTGTCCTGGTGAGAACATTATCTGTGTTGATGTGTCCTGGTGAGAACATTTTCTGTGTTGATGTGTCCTGGTGAGAACATTCTCTGTGTTGATGTGTCCTGGTGAGAACATTCTCTGTGTTGATGTGTCCTGGTGAGAACATTCTCTGTGTTGATGTGTCCTGGTGAACATTCTCTGTGTTGATGTGTCTGGTGAGAACATTCTCTGTGTTGATGTGTTCTGGTGAGAACATTCTCTGTGTTGATAGAATTTTGTTTTCCTGGTGAGAACATTCTCTGTGTTGATGTGTCCTGGTGAGAACATTCTCTGTGTTGATGTGTTCTGGTGAGAACATTCTCTGTGTTGATGTGTCCTGGTGAGAACATTCTCTGTGTTGATGTGTCCTGGTGAGAACATTCTCTGTGTTGATGTGTTCTGGTGAGAACATTCTCTGTGTTGATGTGTCCTGGTGAGAACATTCTCTGTGTTGATGTGTCCTGGTGAGAACATTCTCTGTGTTGATGTGTCCTGGTGAGAACATTCTCTGTGTTGATGTGTTCTGGTGAGAACATTCTCTGTGTTGATGTGTCCTGGTGAGAACATTATCTGTGTTGATGTGTCCTGGTGAGAACATTCTCTGTGTTGATGTGTCCTGGTGAGAACATTCTCTGTGTTGATGTGTCCTGGTGAGAACATTCTCTGTGTTGATGTCTCCTGGTGAGAACATTCTCTGTGTTGATGTGTCATGGTGAGAACATTCTCTGTGTTGATGTGTCCTGGTGAGAACATTCTCTGTGTTGATGTCTCCTGGGCCAGTGGAACTGAAGAAGGTTTGGAGAAAGCTAGGAGACCATAACACTCTCAGTATCTTCATTTACACACAATATTTACATACATTCACATTCAACATTTACATTTAACATTTACGTTCATCGTTTGCGTTCAACGTTTACGTTCAACATTTTCGTTGAACGTTAGCCTAACAAAAACTTTGAAAGAACAATTTCAAACTCACATTTCAATCACTGTTTTTATGAGTTATTTGTTCCTCCATTTACTCCCTTCATTTTCTATAATGAAAGTATATTTAATCTTTATTCAATTTTATGATTATTATAACAATAGTAACTAATATTATTATTATTATTATTTTTATTATTGGTTGTATTATTATTGTTTTTACTTTTATTATTATTATTACTAAAATCTCTCCTTCTGGGGAAACGTTAAAACAGTAGGGGTCATCTAACACCTGAGAAATGGGAAGCAATCAGGATTATTTCACGAACCCAATATACACATTTCTACAACACCCAACAAACACAATACAACAACAGTTTTGAGAGTCCTTTGTAGTGCCTCCAATATATTGTATCCCAGGACCCTTCACCAGGTCAATTTCTTTTCCAGTCTACCCCAACAATCGACCCGTGGAGACATAGAGCGCTATGATACATACCCGAGTGGCTATTCACGAGCCCAGAATGTACAGTCTCATCTGGGAAGTGTATCAAAGACTCTATTTCTTTACTTACTATTATTAACATATACACCGTGTGGGAGGTGCTCATTAACTAGAGTGACTGGCCCGGTGCTTCTTTCTCTCTCTCTCTCTCTCTCTCTCTCTCTCTCTCTGTCTGTCTGTCTGTCTGTCTGTCTGTCTGTCTGTCTGTCTGTCTGTCTCTCTCTCTCTCTCTCTCTCTCTCTCTCTCTCTCTCTTCATCAAGTTGGATCACATGGGATAAGGTGGACAAAGTCGCTTCTTCTACTCCTTACAGAATGTTTTTCTTGTTATCCGTATTCTTCTTCTTCTTCTTTGTCTCCTCCTTCTTCTTTTTGTTATTATTATTAATATTCCCTCAACAAACTGGCAGTATACCACCTAGGCAGGGTGGCCACCTAGGCAAGGTGACCACCTAGGCAAGGTGGCCACCGAGGCAGGGTGGCCACCTAGGCAGGGTGGCCACCTAGGCAAGGTGGCCACCGAGGCAGGGTGGCCACCGAGGCAGGGTGGCCCCCAAAAGAAAATCGAAAGTGTCTCTTTTTAAATTTAGTAATGTATACAGGAGAAGGGGTTACTAACCCCTTGCTCCCGGCATTTTAGCCGCCTCTTACGACACGCATGGCTTACGGAGGATGAATTCTGTTCTTCTTCCCCATGGAGATAAAAGGAAATAAACAAGAACAAGAACTAGTAAGAAAATAGAAAAAAACCACAGGGGTGTATATATATATATGCTTGTACATTGAAGTATAGTGTGACCTAAGTGTAAGTAGAAGTAGCAAGACGTACCTGAAACCTTGCATGTTTATGAGACAGATAAAAGACACCAACAAACATGTCACAAACTCACAAATGAATAACTCTTAAATCGGAGAAATTCATTATTTTCCGCCGCTGGCCGATGGTAATTTGTTTATGCCGGCCAGAATATAAACAACTGCCTGGCACTTCGTGGTAAAACAAGCATATTAGCAGAGGAGAGGATCGCTTCCGTCTCGTGATGAAGGTGACGGTGGATCAAGCTCGCAGCGCCAGTGCCGCTGATTGACTCGTAAGAATTTAGAGACTCGTGTAAAAATGGCTACGAGGGTTTTAGGGTAAGCCAGGTGTAAAGGGCTTACTGGGAACCTTCTCTTTATTGATTCGTTGTCGTGTAGTGAACTGAAATAAATCTTGTAATAATATTATTATTATTATTTTTATAATTATTAGTTTTATTATTACTATTATTATTATTATTATTATTATTATTTTATTATTATTATTATTATTATTTTTATTATTATTATTATTATTATTATTATTATTTAGCTCGGTGTACTTAGCATTTACTAAACACGTTTCAGTGAACATTAATATAATATGCTAAATATATGCAGAGTGAACAACTATCTATTAAACCAGTTGACTTTGCACACTGATTGTTAAACCAGCAAATGTTCGCTGCTGATTGTGTACACAAACTCTTTCTTTCCTAATTTATGATTGTTTATGTCTGCGCAAAAATATTCCTTGAAAAAAACAAAGGAATTTCTTTGTCTGTAAGCAAAATAACACAGCATTTGTTTAGCACCAGCCGTTTTCTATGTCATGGTAAGGTGACTGAAATGAAAATGGAAGCATTCACCATCATTCTGTCAATAGAGGTCTTGCCAGAAGTGTGCAGAGATTATAATTTAAATGATCTTCCGGACCGTTGTTATTCAGTGCTTATCGGTAATCAAAACCATGATTTTTAAATGGGTGGATTGTTAAGCCAGCGGAAGGTCTCGGTCAGATGACCAAAAGCTCCAGCTGCGGGTCATCATATGACTAAGACCCTTGTCAGGAAACGCTTGTTCCGTATCCTGACAAACTTTCAACATCCCCGCCACAGTACTTCCTACCTCCAGGACACGAGTGCGGATTCCTTTACGAATATTGATTTTTTTCATACTCCAACAACAGAGTAAATCTCTAAAACCAATTGTCTCCACTTACTCCGAACTCTCACGGACATATATGCCTTCTGGATGCTCAAACCTGTACCACTTAAAATCTCGTTCAAACCCTCCTTATCTTGCTGCCCAGGAGTTGTCCCCATCTTCGTCATCCTATTTTGTTCCATCCTCTCTAAATGCTTAAACCTTCTCAACTAACTTCACTCACCGTCTACCTCTAAATAATAACATCTATAACTCCACACGATCTTCTAATTTCAACGCTCCGAATTCTCATTATAATATTCACACCACCACAGTGTTCTCAAGCAAGACACACCCACTACCTCCAGCCTCCTCCTATTTGCGCCTTTGGAAGCTTATACCTAGCGTCCATGTAGAAGTCTTGGTGCCACTATGCAGATGCCTCAAAAATACCACCTACGTTATTTTCCCCTAGTCTATTATTTACGGTTCACCTCGTCCGTCACAGACCCATCTGCTGCCAGGTCCACTCCCAGAAACCTCAACACATTCACGTCCACAAAACTTCCTCCAGCTCTCCAATGTGATATCTAAATTTTTCTTGCCTAAACATTTCCTTATTCTTAACCCCTTTCTCTTTTAAATGCTCACTTTTAATTTCCCTGTTTTACACAGTTATTATTATTATTATTATTATTATTATTATTATTATTATTATTAATTACTGTTTTTATTATTAGTTTTTAATTATTATAATTATTAATTATTAGTATTATCATTGCTGTTGTCGTTATAAAAAATATGATTAAAGCAGAAAGTAGGACTGCAAAGGATCAAGGAGGTTTTAGGAAGAGGAAAAAAGGATGTGTTTACATTGAGGCAAATAAGTGAACAATACTCAGATAAAAATAAGGATCTTTCTGTTACAACCGCATGATATATAATAACTATCGTAAGTAGGGGGACAGTAGTATCGTGGAAGACGTGATGGTAATAAGTGGGATCCCTGGCGCTGCTAAAATCGGGGGGATTTAGATGAGAGAGTGAATCTTGTGTCATGCTTTGATAGTAGATGGTGTCTGTACTCTGCGTCCGTGAGTACTGGCAATCCTGCCTCACAAAGGAAAGCTGTGGCAAAGGGAAGGAGTACTATCAGGAGTATTGTTAGGAGTACTGTCAGAAGGAGTACTGTCAGGACTGCTGTTAGAAGGAGTACTGTTAAAAATGCTGTCAGGAGTACTGTTAGGAATACTGTCAGAAGGTGTACTGTCAGAAGGAGTACTGTCAGAAGGAGTACTGTCAGAAGGAGTACTGTCAGAAGGAGTACTGTCAGAAGAGTACTGTCAGAAGGAGTACTGTCAGAAGGAGTACTGTCAGAAGGAGTACTGTCAGAAGGAGTACTGTCAGAAGGAGTACTGTCAGAAGGAGTACTGTCAGAAGGAGTACTGTCAGAAGGTACTGTCAGGAGAAACTGTCAGGAGTACTGTCAGAAGGAGTACTGTCAGAAGGAGTACTGTCAGAAGGAGTACTGTCAGAAGAGTACTGTCGAAGGAGTACTAGGAGTACTGTCAGAAGGAGTACTGTCAGAAGGAGTACTGTCAGAAGGAGTACTGTCAGAAGGAGTACTGTCAGAAGGAGTACTGTCAGATACTGTCAGAGTACTGTCAGAAGGAGTACTGTCAGAAGGAGTACTAGTCCAGAAGGAGTACTGTCAGAAGGAGTACTCAGAAGGAGCTGTCAGAAGGAGTACTGTCAGAAGGAGTACTGTCAGAAGGAGTACTGTCAGAAGGAGTACTGTCAGAAGGAGTACTGTCAGAAGGAGTACTGTCAGAAAGAATACTCTAAAGGCTTCACCTCCAAGAATCTGTTTTTTCTTAGAAAGCTTTGATCCAGAATTAACTCAGTGATTGTTTTGCCTTTTGAACTCATAATGAAGTGTTACGTTATTCTGGATCTTGATGAGCTGGTTCTTCAGTTAGCTGGTATTGGAAATTTCGTCAGGTAGGTCCTCAGGATCAGTGTTGAAGGTGTTTCTTACCCAGGTGTGTGTCATCACATTCTCGGGAATATAGTCATCACAGTCCGTGATCAGCTTCACGATGATGTTTCGACCCTGGGTGAGTGAAAATGTTTCGACCTCCTGAAGTGTACTCAAGGATGGAAATGGTGCAGTCTAAAACACTGATTCCATTGACGCTCTTCTTCCTTCAAGAATGAGTCCACAATTTTTGAAAAATTCCTCTTCTATATCTTGTGAACCTTGATACCATACGTAAGCCATGGAATGGGCAGCATCACTAACATCTATAGACTCGTCCATCTGGAAACTAAACTATCCACACATTTGTATGTACAAACACCTAGTCTTATATATCACACATGCTCCTAATTCCTTGATCAATTGTATCATTTGAGAGATATATCGATTCAATGTTCTTCGCACCTTCACTTCCACAACCCGTAAAACCATCTCGAGGGTCGGTGGTTTTACCATCGTCAATGTTTTGTAACTTCTTAAGTCTTACAATCTTCCAGGTTACGATGTATGAAGCGAGTGCAGCCTCCCTCGCGGAGTAAACAACTGTGTATGATGGAGCATCCACTCTCTGTCGTCTCAATTGTCTCAATTCTTGTTCTTTCCTTTGAAAGAAACTCCACTGTCTTCTCAAGATCATTGTGCTTTCCTTCTAAGTGACTTCTAAGATTGTTCGTCTTGAATGGTTCATTCTTCAAGACTTTCCCACAAATAATACATCGGGGTTTAAGTTCGTCATATTGAAGCCAAGATATTCCTCCTTGTATTGAATTTTAGCAGTAAACAATTCAGTTACTTCATAACAAAGGAAGAAATAGTAGTAGTTATAATAATAATAGTAATAGCAGTAATAATAATAACAACAACAATAATAATAATAATAATAATAATAATAAAATAATAATAGGAAGTAAATATTAATAAGGAAAGCAAATCTTATATTCTCTAGGCGAGCAAATTCAAATGACCTGCTGAACACTTTTGGGTGGCGACCCAGGTGTTGAGAACAACTGCTCTAAGGTGGTCACCCTCAATGCTTCACTCACCTTCATACAGTGGAAGGTGGTCACCCTCAATGCTTCACTCACCTTCATACAGTGGAAGGTGGTCACCCTCAATGCTTCACTCACCTTCATACAGTGGAAGGTGATCACCCTCAATACTTCACTCACCTGGCTATTTACTTCAGTGGTGTTTACAACGGAGTCATTAACTCTGTATAAAGAGCAGTTTAGGCCCGACAGATTGTCTTGTTGTGTATACAGGCCAATATTGCTCTAACACACTAGCAACTCTACTATTGTTCTTCCTCTTCTTGCTATATATATATATATATATATATATATATATATATATATATATATATATATATATATATATATATATATATATATATATATATAATTCAACATCCACTCAGGGAGGTACTACCATCCTGCCAGGTGACTGTGAAACAGAAACCTGAAACTGTTTTACATGATGGTAGGATTGCTGGTGTCTTTTTTCTGTCTCATAAACATGCAAGATTTCAGGTACGTCTTGCTACTTCTACTTACACTTAGGTCACACTACGCAAACATGTACACGTTTATTGTATACACACTCATCTGAGTTTTCTTTGATTTTATCTTAATAGTTCTTGTTCTTATTGCTTTTCCCTTTCATATCCATGGGGAAGTGGAATAAGAATCTTTCCTCCGTAAGCCATGCGTGTTGTAAAAGTCAACTAAAATGCCGGGAACAATGAGCTAGTAACCCCTTTTCCTGTATAGCTTACTAAAAAGAAGAAGAAGAAAATCGTCAAAGTGGGATGTTTGAATGTGCGTGGATGTTGTGCGAATGATAAGAAAGAGATGATTGTAGATGTTATGAATGAAAAGAAGCTGGATGTCCTGGCTTTAAGTGAGACAAAGCTGAAGGGGTAGGAGAGTTTCAGTGGGGAGAAATAAATGGGATTAGATCAGGGGTTTCAAATAGAGTTAGAGCTAAAGAAGGAGTGGCAATAATGTTGAATAATCAGTTATGGCAGGTAAAGAAGGAATATAAATGTATAAATTCAAGGATTATGTGGAGTAAAATAAAGGTTGGATGTGAAAAGTGGGTTATAGTAAGTGTTTATGCACCTGGAGAAGAGAGAAGTGTAGAGGGGAGAGAGATTTTGGGAAATGTTGAGTGAGTGTGTGGGGAGTTTTCAACCAAGTGAGAGAGTAATTGTGGTTGGGGATCTTAATGCTAAAGTGGGTAAAAATGTTGTGGATGGAGTAGTAGGTAAATTTGGGGTGCCAGGGGTAAATGTAAATGGGGAGCCATTAATTGAGCTATGTGTAGAAAGAGGTTTGGTAATAAGTAATACATATTTTATGAAAAGAGGATAAATAAATATACAAGGTATGATATAGCACGTAAGGAAAGTAGTTTGTTGGATTATGTATTGGTGGATAAAAGGTTGATGAGTAGGCTTCAGGATGTACATGTTTATAGAGGGGCAACGGATATATCAGATCATTATTTGGTTGTAGCTACAGTTAGAGTAAAAGGTAGATGGGACAAAAAGAAAATGGCAACAG
This sequence comes from Cherax destructor, assembly GCA_009830355.1. Taxonomy (NCBI): domain Eukaryota; kingdom Metazoa; phylum Arthropoda; class Malacostraca; order Decapoda; family Parastacidae; genus Cherax; species Cherax destructor. The sequence continues at coordinate 124,899 of WNWK01000168.1, read as the reverse complement.
CAAGTAAGAGAGAGGTAAAAGTGTATAAACTAAGGGAGGAGGAAGTTAGGGTGAGATATAAGAACTATTGGCAGAAAGGTGGGCTAGTGCAAGTAGGAGTAGTGGGGGGGTTGAAGAGAGTTGGGATAGTTTTAAAAATGCAGTATTAGAATGTGGGGCAGAAGTTTGTGGTTATAGGAGGGTGGGTGCAGGAGGAAAGAGGAGTGAGTGGTGGAATGAAGAAGTAAAGGGTGTGATAAAAGAGAAAAAGGTAGCTTATGAGAGGTTTTTACAAAACAGAAGTGTTAGTAGAAGAGCAGAGTATATGGAGAGTAAAAGAAAGGTGAAGAGAGTGGTGAGAGAGTGCAAAAGAAGAGCGGATGAAAGAACGGGAGAGGCTCTGTCAAGAAATTTTGCTGAAAACAAGAAAAATTTTTGGAGTGAGATAAACAAGGTAAGAAAGCCTAGGGAACGAATGGATTTGTCAGTTAAAACAGAGTAGGGAGTTAGTAGATGGGGAGCTGGAGGTATTGGGTAGATGGCGGAATATTTTGAGGAACTTTTAAATGTCGATGAAAAGAGGGAGGCGATAATTTCATGTACTGGCCAGGGAGGTACAACATCGTTTAGGAGTGAAGAAGAGCAGGATGTGAGTGTGGGGGAGGTGCGTGAGGCATTACGTAGAATGAAAGGGGGTAAAGCAGCTGGAATTGACGGAATCATGACAGAAATGTTAAAAGCAGGGGGGGATATAGTGCTGGAGTGGTTGGTATTTTTGTTTAATAAATGTATGAAAGAGGGAAGGTACCTAGGGATTGGCAGCGAGCATGTATAGTTCCTTTATATAAAGGGAAGGGGGATAAAAGAGAGTGTAAAAATTATAGGGGAATAAGTTTACTGAGTATACCAGGTAAAGTGTATGGCAGGGTTATTATTGAAAGAATTAGAGGTAAGACAGAGAGTAGGATTGCAGATGAGCAAGGAGGCTTTAGAATGGGTAGGGGATGTGTAGATCAAGTGTTTACAGTGAAGCATATATGTGAACAGTATTTAGATAAAGGTAGAGAAGTTTTTATTGCATTTATGGATTTAGAAAAGGCATATGATAGAGTGGATAGGGAGCAATGTGGCAAATGTTGCAAGTGTATGGAATAGGTAGTAAGTTACTGAAGGCTGTAAAGAGTTTTTATGAGGATAGTGAGGCTCAGGTTAGGTGTGTAGGAGAGAGGGAGATTACTTCCCGGTAAAAGTAGGTCTTAGACAGGGATGTGTAATGTCACCATGGTTGTTTAATATATTTATAGATGGGGTTGTAAAAGAAGTAAATGCTAGGGTGTTGGGGAGAGGGGTGGGATTAAATTTGGAGAATTAAATGCAAAATGGGAGTTGACACAGTTACTTTTTGCTGATGATACTGTGCTTATGGGAGATTCTAAAGAAAAGTTGCAAAGGTTAGTGGACGAGTTTGGGAGAGTGTGTAAAGGTAGAAAGTTGAAAGTGAACATAGATAAGAGTAAGGTGATGAGGGTATCAAACGATTTAAATAAAGAAAAATTGGATATCACATTGGAGAGAGGGATTATGGAAGAAGTAAATGTTTTCAGATATTTGGGAGTTGATGTGTCAGCGGATGGATTTATGAAGGATGAGGTTAACCATAGAATTGATGAAGGAAAAAAGGTGAGTGGTGCATTGAGGTATCTGTGGAGACAAAAACGTTATCCATGGAGGCAAAGAAGGAATGTACGAAAGTATAGTGGTACCAACACTCTTATATGGGTGTGAAGCATGGGTTGCAAATGCTGCAGCGAGGAGGAGGCTGGAGGCAGTGGAGATGTCCTGTCTAAGGGCAATGTGTGGTGTAAATATTATGCAGAAAATTCGGAATGTGGAAATTAGGAGAAGGTGTGGAGTTACTAAAAGTATTTGTCAGAGGGCTGAAGAGGGGTTGTTGAGGTGGTTTGGTCATTTAGAGAGAATGGATCAAAGTAGAATGACTTGGAGAGCGTATAAATCTGTAGGGGAAGGAAGGCGGGGTAGGGGTCGTCCTAGAAAAGGTTGGAGGGAAGGGGTAAAGGAGGTTTTGTGGGCGAGGGGCTTGGACTTCCAGCAAGCATGTGTGAGCGTGTTAGATAGGAGTGAATGGAGACGAATGGTTTTTGGGACATGACGATCTGTTGGAGTGTGAGCAGGGTAACATTGTGTGAAGGGATTCAGGGAAACCAGTTAATTGATTTAGTTGGACTTGAGTCCTGGAAATGGGAAGTACAATGCCTGCACTTTAAAGGAGGGGTCTGAGATAGTGACAGCTGGGAGGGACTTTTCTCAGCTGTCGTATCTGAGCTCCTCTGCAAAGACAGTGATTATGTATGAGTGTGGTGAAAGTGTTGAATGATGATGAAAGTTTTTTCTTTTGGGGATTTCTTTCTTTTTGGGTCACCCTGCCTCGGTGGGAGACGGCCGACTTGTTGAAAAAATATATATATATATATATATATATATATATATATATATATATATATATATATATATATATATATATATATATATATAAGTTGGAGTAATTGGTACAAATTTGGACTATCAAGGGAAAAGGAAGAATATTTGGATTTCTTCCTGATGCCATTTGAATATTCCACTTCTCCTACCACCCCATCTTTTAATTTTTTTTTTTACCAATAGGTATGTTTTATTACATAATATGGTACAAAAGATTTGAGAGATACATTGTTGATATAAAGATGGCATATACAGTACACGAGGTGAGAGATACATGTCTAGTACATATTGTTACATCTTTGTCACTGATTATAATGCGAAAATCTCATCCAGCTCTTCCGAGCTGGTGCGCGTGCCCAGAATACAGCATGCATTACCCTCTGAACAGCAGCGCTGAGTCGCTGGAACAGAAAACTAGCTGCCCTGGGATCCCTAGTTACCCTGTTGAGTCTTTTGCCCAGCTCCTTGAGGAACTTAGATGCACTCTTTCCCCATGAGCCAAGGGTCTCTGAGCCTATGGGAACAAACATATAATGATGGGCAAGTTCTCCATATTTTCTCGACTTCTGGGACTCCCTGAAGGTGGCAGCAGCCCCTCCTTCCTCCCTGGTGTACTGGAGATAGGTATCAGCCAAGGTAGATGCACATGTGTAGTCCCACACCACCTGCTTGCCGTCTGTCCAGGCTTGAAGGGTGATACCATCTGGACGCTTTTGGTTGCCATCAGATCTGCATAGTTGGGGTGGTTCCCTTACTGCTGGGCATCCGGCTGTTGTGAGGCTCCTCTTGATAATGTTATTAACCTCTTCATGTCTTGCAATCTTTCCTCGGATTTACGACACACAAGACCATGGTACCCGAATCGGTCTGCTGCTTCACTGCCACAAATACACCTGTGTTCGGCGAGAATAGGGCGGCAAGTCGAAGGGCAACACCAATGCGGATGGTCTGTGGGTCGAGGCGTGTGCCAAGGCTGGAGTTGGGAACAGCCAAAAGAAAGTCCCCTGCATGAGGAGCTCTCACTGCAAGTAGGCGGGCTCTATCCTTCCCTGACACACTCTGAAGCATTGCTGAGGCTATATTCTCTACTATTGGGCCATCCCAGTGCGACTGTTTGTAGTTGTTGGGGGGAGCAGGCCTGGTTTCAGAGCCTGTTAGGTTATCCCAGATCCTGGCTCCATCAACGAACTTTTGGTCATGGATTCCAATCGTGTCCCTAAGATGTTCAGGGAGAATTGCTGCTACAAGCCCTCTGGATGCAATGCATGAAGACAGGAAAGCAGGTAGAGCAATCTGAGATGACTTGCGGACACCAATGCCTCCTAGTCTGACTGGGAGTGTAGCTTGGTCCCACTGCCCATCTTCTAGAGTAAGGTTAAGTACTTTAGTAAAGATCTGCCTCAGGATACTGTCATATTCGTGCAGTATAGGATTATCATATGAAGGAGCACATCTTAGGAAATATGTCAACCTGGGCAGACTCAAGCATTTTGTGAGGAGGTACAAGGCATCATGGGTGTCAAGATTGCCTATTCGTTGTTCCATTCTCCTCAATTCTTCCAGTTTCTTCCTGAGAATTGTGTCAATGGCATCTCTTCCCAGAGGTGCTCCAAGCAAGACACTATTAGTAGGGGCAATGACTGTTGCTCCTGGTAGTTTTGATAGCACTGCATCTATCACTTGTTGATTGACTGATATGATTTCACATTTGGATGGATTCAGGATGAGACCCATTTCCTGTCCCTGTGTCATCACCTGTGTAAGATCATCTACAAGGGACTCCTTTGTACCTGCTAGTGTGCCATCATCCAGGAACCAGATGTTTAGCTCACTGGTCAGTCTTACTGTGATTTCCCTAACTGCTATACAGAAGAGAAATGGTGCGAGAGGGTCCCCTTGCTGGACACCCTCTGATGATGTGATTTCATGCTCTCCAAACAGGAGCATTGATTCCTTGCTATATCCAGCTGAAACAAAAGGGAAGAGACCTGGAAAATGTTCTTGTACAGCTGCTAATACTACGTCCCTTTTCAGGAGATTAAATGCATTCTTGAAATCTAATTTAACCACTGCATTGTCCTCAGGCAGGTTGTCGATATATGCCCTTGTTGCATGAACCGCTGCTTCACTTCCTTGAGAGACCCCAAAGCCAAGCTGGTTTGGTTGAAGCATGATGGCTGCCTCTGCGCGAATACTTCTGACAGCAGCTTTAGAAACGAGGCGGCGAAACGTGTTGCCCACTGCGATTGGCCTAATTCCTCCATCCTTCTTTTTAAGGGCACAAAGTGATGCTCCAAAAAGAAAGGTTTAATCTCGTCAGGAATCAGACCAGCCAAGGAATTGTTGACGAACCTTGTGATCTCTGACAGCAGTGTCTCTGCAATCTCCCGATAACTGGATTAACCATTTCCTTTAAATGTTGTGGCCTTATTCCAGTGTAACCCCAGCAGAGCCGGAAGGGAATGACATTATTGCTTTGTAAATGTCGGAGTCTTGCACAATCAGTGGTTCCACAGTGGGGACAGAGGTGTTGGAACTGTTGGTACCCCTGGTTTCCTGGCAGGGTGCTTTCCTCTAAGTGCTTCAGCAGTGTCAGCATCTCTGGGGGCAACTGTATCTTCACTGGTGATAATTCTGATTGCTCCCACTGTGTTGCCCTCTTCAATTTTCTTGCTCACTTGGACTCTGATTTTTCGCTGTCAGTGGAGTGAGTGGGGTTCTGCCTCTCCCATTTTTGTGTTGATGGGGAAGGGAATGAGGTTATCAGCTCTAGGAAAGTCTCTTAAGGATTTAATGATCATTGAGGCTAGCCTCTTTCCCCTTTTTCCGGCACAGCAAACAGACATTGCCAAAAAGTAGTAAGTTGTGCCATGCCTTGATGGTTGGTGGAGCATTTAGGATAGCAGAACCATCGTTTACTTTTATTAAGAGGTCTGTAAGTTTCCCAGCTGCGTGTGGACGGGCTGCTTTGGGAATATGTGTGAGTGTTCTGATACCTGTTGCTTTAATTGCTTCCAGGATATTATCTGATGAGATGAGATCTGTTGGAGTGGGTTCAGGTGCCTGAAGTGGCTCTGGGTCATCACTGTCCACAGGAGGACATCCTGAACCCGGGCAGCTGCCATGTTTACGGAGGAAACCATTAGAGTTGAGACAACGAAGCTGTAAACACGACCGACACTTGCCTCTCCTAGTATTGCCAGCCGTGCCATTTCCCTGGCTGCTTGCTTCCTCCTGACTGGCATTCATCTGGCTAGGTAGACTGTAGTGGAGTACGACATGCTGGGTGGGTAAGGTGCGTGGAAGGTAGTGAACTTGACCGTGGTGGCCTGGTAGGGCTTGAGGGGTGTCGCTGGGATTTGGGTGAGGGAGGCGCAGGTAGTTGGGTGGGGAAGGCCTCAAAAATTTGCTTAAAATATTTCAAGGCCTATTCAAATAGAAACGTAGACCTATACGACGGTAGGCACCTGTGGCACTGTCATTCAAGGGGTGGTAGAGGCTCGATCCACCGTTCTCTATATATATATATTCATATATTCTCGTCCATCCATAGTTCAAAAAAAAGGAGATATGTTTTTTTACCTAATTTTGGACATATAGAAATATTTGTTACTAAGCTAAATTCTGGCTGGTTATTTCATTTATTTCCAATTAAAAATATGGCCGCTCAAAATAACTGGATTCTAATTATATGTAAAAAAATGTTTTATAAACACGGCAGTGGGGAATTTTTTTTTTTTTGCGTGAGTTGGGATTAAAAATTTGGTAATGTTTGTTTATGCTGTGTGAATGTTTGTTTATGCTGTGTGAATGTTTGGCTTATGTATTTTGAGTATGTCAAATATGGCACCTCGTCACGTGACGGTGTGGTGATGTCACATTATGTAATGATGTCACCTCGTCACGTGACGTTGTGGTGATGTCACATCGTCACATTATGTAATAATGTCACATCGTCACATTGTGTAATGATGTCACATCGTCACATGACGTTGTGGTGATTTTACATCGTCACATTATGTAGTGATGTCACATCGTCACATGACGTTGTGGTGATGTTACATCGTCACATTTTGTCTCTCCGTTACATAGTGTTTTGACTTCACATCTTGTCACATAATATGATGTCACCTCTTGTCGCATGATATTACCAGGTAACTTCTGGGATATTACCAGGTAACTTCTGGGATATAACCAGGTAACTTCTGGGATATTACCAGGTAACTCCTGGGATATTACCAGGTAACTTGTCACATGATATGGTGTCACCTCTCGTCACATAGTGTTATGACATCACCTTATCCTCTTGTGTTACTTATGTACTCTCTCTTTCTCTCCCTCTCTCCCTTTACCCTCCCTCCCTCCCTCCACACTAACACTTCTTCCCAGATGTTGATCTGGCCAGCATATTTCCCCTCATAACTGCTGGTGGCAGAAACTCGCTATTTTCCCCCACATTTTAAGCGTTCTTTCCGCTCCTTCCACTTCCCATCCTCTCAAGCAATTGCTTTCTGCACAGCCGTCTGCTCCTGGCCAGAAAAACTGCTGCCTTCCTCATGTAAATAAATTCTACGCATTCACCGCCAAAAATCGATTTTAAAAGCGATTTTTTTTTCTTAAGACTCGTTACTGCCTGGTGGATTTTTTGAGAGGGAAAAAAGATATAGAGCAAATATTAAAATACATTTCGCTCTGTGCAGATTAGATTTAAGATTTTGCCACCGAAGTGGCTAGTTTATTGTGCACTCGATATCCATCCTGTGGATGGTAGTGGCTAGTTTATTGTGAACCTCATATCCATCCTGTGGATGGTAGGGCAAGAGTATATGAATACAGAATAGGCCTACGAACTAGGCCTCAAAAATTTGCTTAAAATATTTCAAGGCCTATTCAAATAGAAACGTAGACCTATACGACGGTAGGCACCTGTGGCACTGTCATTCAAGGGGTGGTAGAGGCTCGATCCACCGTTCTCTAACAGCAGCCTGGTGTGTGACGGACCACGTCGGGGAGAGTACAAGCCACCTGTACAGAAAGAGTACTAACAGAGAGGTTTAGACCTGAGGCTATTTCCTGCATACTCAGAGTACTCTCCGCGGGTCAAGACCTGGTTCTGTCTAGTGAGTACATAATAGCGAGGACTTCTGATATTACTGAGTACATTTACTCAGTAATATAACAATTTTTCTGATTTCTAATCGCACTCCTGGGATATTACCAGGTAACTCCTGGGATATTACCAGGTAACTCCTGGGATATTACCAGGTAACTCCTGGGATATTACCAGGTAACTCCTGGGATATTACCAGGTAACTCCTGGGATATTACCAGGTAACTCCTGGGATATTACCAGGTAACTCCTGGGATATTACCAGGTAACTCCTGGGATATTACCAGGTAACTCCTGGGATATTACCAGGTAACTCCTGGGATATTACCAGGTAACTCTGGATATTACCAGGTAACTCATGAGATATTACCAGGTAACTCATGGGATATTACCAGGTAACTCCTGGGATATTACCAGGTAACTCCTGGGATATTACCAGGGAACTCCTGGGATATTACCAGGTAACTCCTGGGATATTACCATGTAACTCCTGAGATATTACCAGGTAACTCCTGGGATATTACCAAGTAACTCCTGGGATATTACCAGGTAACTCCTGGGATATTACCAGGTAACTCCTGGGATATTACCAGGTAACTCCTGGGATATTACCAGGTAACTCCTGGGATATTACCAGGTAACTCCTGGGATATTACCAGGTAACTCCTGGGATATTACCAGGTAACTCCTGGGATATTACCAGGTAACTCCTGGGATATTACCAGGTAACTCCTGGGATATTACCAGGTAACTCCTGGGATATTACCAGGTAACTCCTGGGATATTACCAGGTAACTCATGGGATATTACCAGGTAACTCCTGGGATATTACCAGGTAGTAATATCTTCCTGATACTTTGGACTCTCCCTCTCTTCCATCTATATCTTCCTCTTCCATTATCATTTATTCCTCTCCTCTCTCTCTCGGTTCTTCCCTACAAACTTCCCTCTCCTCCTCAATTTCTCCTTCGTCCTATAATTCTCTCTTTTCATTTCGCTTCTCCCTTCTCTTCCTTTCTAAGTCCTTCGCTCCCTCTCTCTCTTCCATAGTATGCTGCTCTCTCTCTCCCTTACTCCTTCAGGAATTGCCTCACTTCTTCCTTTTCTCCCTCCCTTCCCTCCCTCCATTCTTTCATTTTTTCTTGCGTTCCTCCTCTTACTCCAACCTCCCCACCCTCCTTCTCTTCCTCCCTACTTCTCAATCTCCTCTCTCTTCCTCTTCTTCTAACTCTTTCTCACCCTCCCTCCTCTCGCTTCCTTTTTCCTTCCTTCCCTCTTTCTCTCCATACTTCCTCCCTTCCCTCTTTCTCTCCCTCCTTCCTCCCCACCTTTCTTCTCTCCCTCCTCTCCCTCCCTCCTGCCAGTTTTCCTGACTGTTAGTGGCAGCTGGAAGCAACATTTCACCTGGTAGCTGCCACTGCCTCTGTTCATTACCTGTAAGGTATTTCCCTGGTCATTACCTGAAAGGTATCCCCCTGGTCATTACCTGAAAGATATCCCCCTGGTCATTACTTGAAAGATATCCCCCTGGCCATTACCTGTAAGGTATCCCCCTTGACATTACCTGTAAGGTATCCCCCTGGTCATTACCTGTAAGGTATCCCCCTGGTCATTACCTGTAAGGTATCCCCCTGGTCATTACCTGTAAGGTATCCCCCTGGTCATTACCTGTAAGGTATCCCCCTGGTCATTACCTGTAAGGTATCCCCCTGGTCATTACCTGTAAGGTATCCCCCTGGTCATTACCTGTAAGGTATCCCCCTGATCATTACATGTAGGTTATGCCTCTGTTCATTACCAGTAAGGTATTCCTGTGTTCGTTACCTGCGAGGTATCCCTCTGGTCATTGCCTGTGAGGTATCCCCTGGTCATTACCTTTAAGGTATCCCCCTGGTCATTACCTATAATGTATCTCTCTGCTTATTACCTGTAAGATATCCCTTGGTCATTACCATGTAATGTATGTTGGAAGCTTAGAAGAACAGGTAGCAACAACAATAACAGCAGCAACAAGAACAGCAGTAACAACAGCAACAACAGCAACAACAACAACAGTAACAACAACAGGTTTTGTGAGAGGATTCTCACTAACAGTGGGAAAAATTATCGTACACTTAACCCAGCGCGTTGTGTCTCGTAAGATATCCGGTCAGGTTAGGTAAGATTAGTCAGGAAACAGAGCAAGTGTTTCCTGAGGCGGGTCTTTGTCATACATATAATGACCCCGCAGCTGGAGCTTTTCGTCATCTGACCGAGGCCTTCCGCTGGCTTACCGGCCCCTCCCTTTAAAAATTAAGGATATAATTATAACCATTTGAAGTATTTCTTACCTTCGTAACATATCTTAGCATCAGTGGTTTATAACATATGTTGAAGAATCAAGACTATGGCATCAAGACTATGGCATCAAGACTATGGCTTTGAACACCTGCCGCTGGGCAAAGAGACTGATTACCTTTACCCTCTTCAGTCTTCTGTTTTTTTTTGTCCGTGTGTTGTGATGATAAAGCCACTGGATGGTGAAACGTCTACAGAATGAAGGCAGTTGCTGCACACGTATCTAATTTTTCGGGTCATGATTTTGACATGTAAATAGAGCATGTCATGACTAACCTCATGGTATCTTGGCTTAATCTAATTTCTAATTTTGTTGTTGTCTAATGTGAAAAGGTGAAAGAAAAAGGTGAAAAACTGTCACTTTTAACTACATCAACATAGGCTTCTACTTCTTTTTCTTCCTCTCTTGGTCCCGTCCCTGTCCCCCTCGCTTATATATACTGACTCCCTCACTCTTTTGTGTTAGTGTGACTTTGTAAGTGGTCAAAGTCGGACCGAAACGTCTCTCCTATTTGCGGGTTATTTGTGGGTTTTTTCCAGTCATGATATTGTGCCTTTTTCTTCTTTATATCTTCTTATAACGTCTTAGTGCCCAACATAAAGTTGGTAAATGTGCATCTACACACTTTAACAACATTATGAATGTTTTGTAAGTAGGATACACCAATGTTGAATGTTTCATGCCAATCGGCAGAGGCTTTTTAAAGTTATCTAACCAATTCTAAGAATCCTAGAATGGTGTATATACAATATAGACCAGAGGGCACCAGCACATATGAGCATTTGCGTTAACCCTTCCCTGGTTAACAGGGAAGGGTTAACACAAATGCTGAAAATTCGAAGCCAATCACATGAGGCGTCCACAACTTACAAACGTAACTTTGGATGGAGATGGAAGAAAGTTCAGACAACCGCTTAAAGGTATCCCAACGGGGATACCAAATTCTCAAACTTTACTGAAACAGTATCAGGTTGTTGCTGAAGTTATACGGCCAAAGTTGACATAAGGTGAGGCTGCTACGATAACCAGTTACCCAGCACAGTCCACAGAGGTCCAGTCTAGCCACACAGTCCAGTTGGTTTTGAAAACTAACAGTCCAGTTGTTATGTTTAGTTTGCTCCAGGTGATCGGGGACCATCGAACCGAAGCTTCACATCAGAAGGGCCGGATATATTATGAAAGTAATGAATCTTAAGGTTCAGTGCTTCTAATACCGGAGGAGCCCCAGAAGCCACTCACTCCACATTGCTTAAAAATTCTGGGTCTACTGTATAAGAAGTTGCGAAGGGGCCCTCTTAACAGTTCAAGCTTCATGGCCCCAGAAATGTACGTCCGCCATTTGTTCTACCATAGAAACTTAGCATTGAAGCTTAGCATTGTAGATTAGCATTGTAGATTAGTATTGTAGATTTGCATTGAAAATAAGCACTGTAGATTAGCATTGGAGATTAACATAGTAGACTAACATTGTAGACTAGCACTGTAGATTAACAATGTAGATTAACATTGTAGATTAGCATTGTAGATTAGCATTGTAGATTAGCACTGCAGATTAGCATTGTAGATTAGCATTGTAAATTAGCACTGCAGATTAGCATTGTAGATTAGCACTGCAGATTAGCATTGTAGATTAACATAGTAGATTAGCATTCTATGGAATTATTACAAAATAATTATATATTAGCTAGGTTAGCATATTTACTATCCTAATCAATGTTAAGACCTTTCATAACAGCTGGACTTTCATGTATTGTTGTTAAGACCTATTGTTTACGTGTGTTGACCCTCGGCTTTTAAATACGTGTAGAAATTACAAACCTTGTTTTTTAAATACGTGTAGAAATTACGAACCTCGGGTTTTTAAATACGTGTAGAAATTACAAACCTTGGTTTTTAAATACGTGTAGAAATTACGAACCTTGGTTTTTAAATACGTGTAGAAATTACGAACCTCGGGTTTTTATATACGTGTAGAAATTACGAACCTCGGGTTTTTAAATACGTGTAGAAATTACGAACCTCGGGTTTTTAAATACGTGTAGAAATTACGAACCTCGGGTTTTTAAATACGTGTAGAAATTACGAACCTCGGGTTTTTAAATACGTGTAGAAATTACGAACCTTTACTCTTCAAGCTGAGTTTCACAAACGTCAGAGAAGCTTGCAAATATAATGTAGTCTTTGCTAATTGACGTAATTATGATAATTTAGTGATTTAATTAGTCACTGATTTAATTTTTGGGGGGAAGGGATGATTAGCGTTTAATTTGGATAATAAAAGACATACTTGTAGGTTTTCTCTCTGGTGTAGAACAGTTGAGAATAAACCTGGTGTTTGATGGTGTTTGAGAAAGTTACCATCCTGTTTGATGGTGTTTGACAGAAACCATCCTTCGTGAGCTTCCAACTCACGCAATTTCGTGAGCCATTGCAAAATGCTAAACCAGTAAAGGCCATTTATCGCCAAAGTAATGAATTTGGAGGTAATCTAGAATGTTTTTGAACTAATAATGAAATATTTTAGAGCATTTAACAGAAGTTCAGTTGACGTAGAAGTCAAATTCCTAGTTTTCCTCACTGTAATACTAAAAATCGTGAGCTTAATGAAAAGCTTATCTTCTGGTGAGTGTCTGAGTGCAGCTGAACCCTTGTCTGGCTTCTGGGTTCTAACTCTTTAAACCTGGTCATCCTCCAACAGCTCTACTATAACCTAATTTAGATTCTGACGCTTTTAACTTTGTCATCCTTCCACAGTTAATGCTAGAACTAGTCTGGTTCCTCTTGCCATCCTCCCACAGTTCTACTAAAACTCAATCCTCGCTCCTGGGTTCTAATCCTCTTACTCTATCCTCTGGCACAATGGTTGGCATTCTGGTCTGGGAAGCTTTATACATCGGGTCGACTCCCACATATTACGAGAGACGATAAAATAGGCTCCTATATTATTAACTGTATTCAATATAGACGAGTTAATGAATGACTCACGATTATCTTCACGTCTTTCACTGTCTCCAGTAGATTTATCAAGGCTGAGGGACTGATCTCCTCAAACTACTGCTTCATGTCTTCTTCAGTCTCCTGTATTAGTCTTGAGAGTATTGAAGAATGAGACTCTTGTGCAACATTTGAGAATTTTTATTAAGGAAACGTTTCGCCAGCCAATGGCTTCTTCAGTCGAATACAGAGAAGAACGGTGAAAAAATGAGGAGAATGAGGTAATCAGTCCCATAGCCTGGAGTCGACTGATTACCTTATTCTCCTCCTCATCTTCCACCGCTCTTCTATGTATTGGACTGAAGATTCTTCAACATGTCGGTTTTCTAAACCGTTTACATCACAGTCTTAGTATTGGACTGATAAAACCACTGGCTGGCGAAACGACTTCACAAGTATTGAACATTTATCTTATTCCTGAAAGCAAGCCTATAGGCGGAAAAAATCGAAGGTCTTAATGATCACTCACCTCACTCACCTCTAACCTCGATCCCGAGACATGAGGAACCCAGGTCATGTCTCCCTCACAGCTCCAGTTTAACGTTTACCTGAAATATAAAGAAATTATATTGTTAAACACTCGCGCCATGTTAGCACACATCCTGGTTAAATATTTATGTTAGTAATTGTTGAACTGTTGAGTAATTCAGTACTGCAAGAAGCTGGCTGGGAAGTGGCTGCTCGAGTTGAAACACACACAAACACTTTCCTTGAAATTCAATTTTAGTTATATAGATACAAAGTTCTTAATTTGTGAAGGGGTGGAGGGGTAAGCCAGTGGAAGGCCTCGGTCTAGTGACCAGAAGCTCCAGTGGCGGGTCATCTCATGACTAAGACCCGCGTCAGGAAACACTTGTCCTGTTTCCTGATGACTCTTACCTAACCTTACCTAATTTCAGTTTTAGTTTCATGATGCTTCCTAATTTTCCTTCAGATTTTCCCTCCTTTCTTCTGACTCTAAGGAAAATGTTATAAGAACCCACCATCAAGTAAATGTTACTCATGCTAACTCTACTTGCTCTGACAGTATACCTGGAGATACCTGGCTGGGGTTTCAGGGGTCAACGCCCCCGCTGCCCGGTCTGTCACCAGGCCTCGCCGTGAAGATCAATTTTTCCTGAATTTTCGTCTTACTTTTCCTTGCTATTAATTCAGTAAACATTGAAATCTTTCTCCGGGAAAAAACTCCAAACAAAACACAAACAAAACACAAGACAAAGAAAAGTATCCGACAACTTTTCTGTCCGACTTGAACCATTTACAAAGTCCTTATTTGTGGGTTATTTATGTATTGTTACAGTCACGGTATTTTGCCTTTTTATTCCAAACCGCAAAGTTCCCTTAGTTACATTTCCTAAAGATGTTCTCTACATTAAACTTTCTATTTTATAGACACCTACGTTGTAATATTATAAAGTACGTTATAATTTTTCTGCAAGTTAGTTACCCACAAATTAATATCAGATTCATTTTTTTGAACCCATTTACGACTGTCAGCCATTCTAGGTTTAAGGGTTCTGTTGGTACCCCCTTTGTGCTCAAATTAAGTTTATCAGTTCACATGTTCTAATTGTAGCATTAGGTACGTAGGAAGTACATTCAGAAACTGTAAGAATAGAACATAGCAACACAGTAGGTTATTATATGCAGTGGTTTATTATACGCAGTGGTTTATTATACGCAGTGGTTTATTATACGGAAGTCTTGTACCTTTGGCTAAACTTCCTCACTCAACTATCAGAATTCATTCTGACCTAGTAGAGGTCAGTGAAGAGGCGGGGCCAGGAGCTAAGTCTCGACCCCTGCAACCACAATTATTTTAAAATCATAGCTGAAGAGGACAATACTTTGGATTGAATCATTCTAGAGAGCTTATTCGTTGAAAAGCTTTAATATGGATTAAGTGACAGATTATGAGAGAAATTTATTTACTGTGAAATAGCTTTATTCTCCTTTTCCTCGTCTAGTTTTATGTTATTCTATGTAGTGGAGTAATGGAGGACAAATAAACAAAGACTTTCTCCTTACCTGAGTCTCATTAATTATTAACTTTACTCATGTTTTTCCTGCTGTTTTAATGAGTTTTAAATAGCCTGATATACTCTGTACATTATTGTAACTCCTCAAATAGCAACCAGGTTATTTTATTTAGGATATTTGAACAATACCTCCCAGCTTGGCTAGTTTAATTAAGCTTCGCTTTGGTACGTAGTGTATAATCTATACTCTATATTGTATATTGTTAAATTATGCCCGAAAAATGAATCCTAATATTCAATCACGGACACATACGTATATATATATATATATATATATATATATATATATTATTCACGCTACAAGTAAAGAACCAGACAAGGTTGTTCACTCATGAGAATGTTTTTCACGTGCCCATTGGATCTGCAGTCGAGAATATCTTGGAAAAGAGAAGTTCAGCATTTTAATAGAGATGTTCCAGACGCCAAAGTTTCCCGCACTCATCTTCCGGAACTGTACCTCACCAACACCAGACAACAACACAGACAGAAGACAAACTTTTTCAGTATACAGGCAACACTGCAGGATACAGTATACAGCCAACACTGGAGGATACAGTATACAGGCAACACTGGAGGATACAGTATACAGCCAACACTGCAGGATGTTATATCCATCGTTTCCATGAGCAACATGGGTTGTTGCCACTGCTGCGTCTAGCTCCTTGGTCAGAATTAAAGACAGGTGTCCGGACCACAATAACACAGGCGTCCGGACCACAATAACACAGGTGTCCAGACCACAATAACACAGGCGTCCGGACCACAATAATACAGGTGTCCGGACCACAATAACACAGGTGTCCGGACCACAATAACACAGGTGTCCGGACCACAATAACAGGTGTCCGGACCACAATAACACAGGCGTCCGGACCACAATAACACAGGCGTCCGGACCACAATAATACAGGCGTCTACTTCATACCATGCTGTGGTTGTGACCAGATAGGACAGACCTCCCGCTGCCTTCAGACCTCACTGTACCAACACTAATAAGCGTGCAGGATCACAACACGAACAACGTTTGGGTTATACATACGCAAGAGACCGCACAGCTGGTGTCCAGGAAGAACTCCCAGCTGGTCATTGAGGAGACAGACGAAACACCACACAGATGACAAGAATATTTTCTGACCTGTGCACAAAATACAGTCCATCAGAATCACTGAGCTTTTATATTAACTAACCGTTTAGCCTAATATTACATAAACAGGTCACAGAGAGTGTACTTACGTACATAACCACCGGCAGTGCCTCTATCTTGTACTCCACCCACGACGTGAGTACTAAGCCACTTGTATTAAGAGGCCTCTAGCAGTGCTTGCCTGGGTCAGTAGGCCTACTTCAATGTTTCTTTATCCTCATATTTTTAGGTACATAAACTCCGAGGTGTCACCTGACTTACTAACAATTAAGATGTGCGTCTCTTGACTCTTCTTGCAGTCCCACTGATTATGTTGCTCTTCTTGCAGTCCCACTGATTATGTTGCTCTTCTTGCAGTCCCACTGATTATGTTGCCTCATGACGACCCTCACACTTTCCTCTTTAATATTTTTCATTGTGGTTTTTCTTTTTCAGAAGATTTACGCGTGGTTAATGTGCTAATTTTTAAACTATAACACTCATGGACAGAACAGAGACCAGTACAGACACACACCCACACTCACCCTGCACACAACACAACACACACACAGAGGTATGATAAGGCTCATGGCGAAGGGAGAGAGACCCAGTAGCGGCCAGTGAAGAGGCGGCCAGGAGCTATGAATCGACCCCTGCAACCACAACTAGGTGAGTACACACACACACACACAACCATAGAAAACTTACCTAACCTTATTATAACAAGCGCAAATAAATTTAGCGTAATCCAGTTAAATATATTTTACATAAGTTTACAAAAATTTAATAATAAACAAACACAAATAAATATTTTTTTTTCGTTAGATTCACAAGGATTTTTGCGAAATTATTGTATACACAAATTTTCCCTTCACTTATTCGGCAAGCAGAAAGTTGCTTTTTAAGCCAAAATCGTAAGTTTTACCTATTCGGCACGACATATATATATATATATATATATATATATATATATATATACACACGATAGCTGTTATTGGTACGTAAACAGAGATACAAGCGGCGGATTATATATTTTTTATGATGATCCTGCCATTGGTGTAATTTACCTAGCACATTCAGTCATTATCTCTCGCTCCAGCAATTCGGTAATTATATAAGGTAATTAGTGATCAGACCTCCAGGCATTTTCTAATTTGAAAAGAATTACAACTCTCTGGAGCGCGTCTGTGGAAGGAATTAGAGTGAGCCAAGATTTTCCAGGTAATTCTGGGGCTAGTGACCGCATGAACGTAAAAAAAGGATATATTTTTTATTTTTTACTCGTCTTGTTATTATTACATTCACTGGGAAGCTCTAAACCCGCAGGAGTTGTATACCTCATGGGAGGTAATGTTCAGGTATCCCCGAAGGTATAGCTTGATTTTTTTTTTTTAGCTTTATTTTCTCCCTCAGAGGTTTTCATGATTAGCTTGAGAACGCCTCGTCCGATCGGCTTCAAATTTTCATCGTCGTTGAAGGTGAAGGTGCCATCTCATCAAACTGATATACACCATTCACCATTTTTTTCATGCGATAACCTGAGAAAGCCTCCTCTGACCACCTCCAACCTTCAACACTTGTGTGTTCTACCTAGAAGAAGGTTTGGATTGTCTTTGGAGCGCTACTGCTAATTAATCATTTATATATTTTTTCAAAATAATGTTAGATTTTGTTCCTGAAATCCCCTGGGAAAGTATCATCTACAAGACTTCAGCAATTGTTCAGAGTTCATACAGAGATGATAGTGTTCAGTAAGTGTGCACTTTGCAGATGCAAATTTTGCTAGTTTTCTAACACAGTTGATAAATTTGAACTCACTTTATTCCGAGCAGTACCTGAAGAATCATCCTTTTGATAGACTTCAAACTTTCTCTTGGATTTTGGGTACTGACACCAATTTTCTGGTGTCAGTACAGCACCTGGAGAATGACTTTTTGGATGAGCTTTCAACGCTAAATAATAATATATCTTTGACGATATTGTTTGCATTTATTTTAGGCTTGTTCATTTTCTTTAAAAAATATAGAAATCTGGAGTCTGGCATTGTGGATAAAGTATTGAGAACTCTGATGCAGAGTTTGCAGGTTTGTGTCCTGCTGTGGACAAGAGATATATATATATATATATATATATATATATATATATATATATATATATATATATATATATATATATATTTATATATATATATATATATATAATCTGTACTCACCTAGTTGCGGTTGTAACATAGCTCCTGGCCCCCTCTCTTCACTGGCCTCTACTGGGTCACTCTCACTGCACCATGAGCTTTATCATACCTCTTCTTAAAGCTATGTATGGATCCTGCCTCCACTACATCGTTTCCTAGACTATTCCACTTCCTCACCACTCTGTGACTGAAGAAATACTTCCTAACATCCCTGTGATTCATCTGAGCCTTCAACTTCCAACTGTGACCCCTTGTTGCTGTGTCCCATCTGTGTGTGTGTGTTTGTGTGTGTGTGTGTGTGGGATGGCAGTAAGAATAATAGGTATTTTATTATTAAAGATAATGCAAACTGTAAATGATGCAATAAACTAGGAGAGAGAGACAAGGGTTATGACTATTATGTTTTGTGGTCACAATAACACATACACACATGACAGCTTTATGTAGACACATACACTCATATAATGACAAATATTACACCTTCCCCGGGAATAAGTGGTGGTGTGTGTGTGTGTGTGTGTGTGTGTGTGTCAAAGATATTGTTATATTACAAGTTTATTCATGTACATATGCTCACATATAAGAACATTCATTGATATTTATCAGCATTCATTTCAGAAATATAACAACAGACAACATACATCACATCACGTTCCTGAAATTATTTCAGATAAGGGTTATTAACTTGTCACCGAAGCATTGATTGTACTTCAGTACATGTGCACTTGTGGCATGTACTGACTCTTGCATTTTATTCGACGTTCGTCACACAAACATTTTGCATGTCTTCTTGACCAGCGAACTGTCAGTTCAGAGTGTAGCAGTTCTGGGGCCCCACTGCTGTATTGTCCAGTTCAACCCACCAATCACATGGAAGCTGGCTACTTCAGCCAAGGTGACGTTACACTTGCCCACCTGGCTGGGTGGCAGACTTCCACTGACACTGGTCGTGTCCACTCGTGCCTTAAGAGGCTCGTGACTGCACCATTACATACTCTGATATATTAGTCTATTAACTTTGTCCATATTATAAATAAATGGTGAAGGAATACATGGGTAAAGAAATCTACCCCTGCTGTGTTTACCTTGTTCTTGTTGCTCTGTGTTAGTCTTGTCCTTGTTCTGCCTTGCTGTGTTAGTCTTGCAATTGTTCTGCTCTTGTTTGTCTTGCCTTTCTTCCTGCTGTGTTAGTCTTTTTGTTCTTCCTTGTATCTTGTTTGTTCTTTGCTGTTAGTCTTGTCTTGTTCTGTCTGCTGTGTTAGTCTTGCCTTGTTCTTCCTGCTGTGTTAGTCTTGTCTTGTTCTGTCTGCTGTGTTAGTCTTGTCTTGTTCTGTCTGCTGTGTTAGTCTTGTCTTGTTCTGTCTGCTGTGTTAGTCTTGTCTTGTTCTGTCTGCTGTGATAGTCTTGTCTTGTTCTGTCTGCTGTGTTAGTCTTGTATTGTTCTGTCTGCTGTGATAGTCTTGTCTTGTTCTGTCTGCTGTGTTAGTCTTGTCTTGTTCTGTCTGCTGTGTTAGTCTTGTCTTGTTCTGTCTGCTGTGTTAGTCTTGTCTTGTTCTGCCCTGCTGACAGCTTTCCTTTTCCAACTTAGTTTCACAACTAGGCGCTACAGGCCTTTAAATTACTACCAGTGTTCGTAATAGTACTCTTTAATATAATTAGCATTGCATGTCTCTCTTATAACTAGGGCGGTACTAGGTTACTAGCTAGTGCTGGAAATTTCACCTCTTCTCTCGCTATGAAGGGTATACGTGGAGATTTGAACGTTTCTTGGTGCTGCTGTGAGACCTCCTTGCCAGACGTACCGTGATACTGTTGCTATTTGTTTATTTATTTATGTGGTTTTATAAGCTTATATAACCTAAAATAAGTTAACCTAACCTAACCTAACATAAGGTAAAATACGAGAGTTAACCTGACCTGACCTGACCTTAATTAACCTAACCTGATCTAACCTAACCTGACCTGAATTAACCAAACCTAACCTGACCTGAATCAACCAAACTTAACCTAATATGACCTAACCTAACCTAACCTGACCTAACCTAAGTTAACCTACCTATCCTATCTTATCCTAACCTATCCTAATTTACGCCAACAAATCTCAACCTAATGTAACCTATACTTCCCTAACTTAAAATATAATAGAATTAATGAGTTTACAGGAAGAGTTGTGACACAAGTTATGAGTCACGTAAGAAATTTACGTAATAAATGAGAACTGGTTACAAATATTTGCATAATAAAGAGGAGCTGATGTATCAGATAAATTGATGAGTCCATCAACCAGGAGACCTGACCTGGGACCTATCCGCTGCATCAACCAGGAGACCTGACCTGGGACCCATCCGTTGCATCAACCAGGAGACCTGACCTGGGACCCCGCCGTTGCATCAACAAGGAGACCTGACCTGGGACCCCGCCGCTGCATCAACCAGGAGACCTGACCTGGGACCCCGCCGTTGCATCAACCAGGAGACCTGACCTGGGACCCAGCCGTGGAGTAATAACAGTAATGGTTAAAATCATAACTATGACTTTTAAAGAGGTGGACAGGTAAGCCAGCGGAAGTCCTCAGTCAGATGACCAAAAGCTCCAGCTGTGGGTCATCATATGACAAAGACACACGTCAGAAAACACATGTCCTGTTTCCTGACAAACTTCATACCTATACAGCCGGGGTAATGACCTCTTCAACTCCCTCCCGGAATCCTCCACAGGTAATGTAAAGATGATGGTGATGAAGGTGTAATGTTAAAGGTTATCCCACATGTTGACAGAAAAGCAATAATGGAAATAAGGCTGCATGTGTTCAGGTGATGGGGTAATATTGATGGCTATGTCTCCGATGCTTTTAACTCATCTTGTTTTTAGGACTGGCTTGTCATGGCTTCGAATCCCACTCACTCCTTGGGTTGTTTACTCTCATGTCAATACAGTTTTGCAAGTCTTGTGTTTCGGATAGACAGAATTAGGAGGTGCACCAGTGTCATCTGTATTTACATGGAGGTATTCCAGATGAATAAGATACGTGTGCAACTCTTGTATGCCCTTGTTTTTATGACGGGTCTCCAAACAGTGGATTGTTTCAATTCAATACAGAGTTTATAAACTGAAGACAGTAGGAGATGACGCAATCAGTCCCTCAGTGTTGTTAGGTGTTCAAGCCTTGACAGAAGGTGTTCAAACTGGAGACAGTAAAATATATCCCAATCTGAGTCTGGCAGTTACTATGTCACACAGTCTAGTGAGCATTTTGAGCTCTCTGTACACTGTTTTCAGATCTCAGTAAATAACAACCCCAGTAACCAATGCTTCCTGACGTTTAGATACCTGCAATTTTTCGTCTGTCGCAGCTAAAATCCTGCAGCAGAATGACTGAGATAATGGACATAGGAATGACTAAGTCTGTCTCAGTCTCCCGAAGGCTATATGCAAATAAAGTTTTATTGTTATTGTTATCATGATGGTTAATCCCTTTATGGGAAGTAATCCAGACGACTGGGATTAAAAAAATCTTATTTGTTTAATTTTGTAATCCGTTTTGAATTTTAGTTATGACATTCTGGTTGTCTACTAAATTTGTAGACGGGATTTTCAAGATTCTGAAGAAAGGTTGCAAGAAGTTGGTGGGGGAATTTAACATTGGTTAAATAAATTAAAGTGAACGTAGGATAGAGTAAAGGAATAGCAATAACAAATAATGTAGGTAATGAAAGATTGGATGTTAGATTGGAGGGAGGGAGTATGGAGGAATTGAATGTATTCAGATATTATAACAAGAGCAATTTAATTTAGTCTAATCCAACTTAATATATTTTATTTAAGTTTACAATAATTCAATAATAGACAAACACAATGAAATATATTTTTTTTCGTTAGGTTCAGAATGATTTTTGCGAAATTATTGCATACACAAATTTTCGCTTGACTTATTCGGCAAGAAGAGCGTTGCTATTTAAGCCAAAATCGCAAGTTTTACCAATTCGGCTCTCATTTTTTTTATTTCCTTTGTATATATGTCTAAAATTATTTCCCATTTCCGAGTTATTCGTTTTCCTCGTGTTGAGTATGTCTTATTTCTTGTGGCATTTATTAAGACCTTTAATGTGGACTCAGCTGCATCCTCTCAGCATGTGTACTCTACATCCCACTGAGTGTAATTACATTCTCTCTCACTCTCTCTCTCTCTCTCTCTCTCTCTCTCTCTCTCTCTCTCTCTCTCTCTCTCTCTCTCTCTCTCTCTGGTGATCCTCTTTATTGCCTCTTGCCTCTGACATACGAGCCAGACTCCCTCTTTCAGACCACATCAGTGTCACTATTCCCCACCATCACTATCACCACCACAAGTGAACTTGCTTACATCACCACCACCGTCAACACCATCAACCATCATCGCCACCATTTTCACCACCACAAACAATAACAAGTTAATCTGTTGAAATTATAAGTGACTTTACCACACTCACCACCACTGTAACTACTGCCGTCACTACCACCACTGAAAGTACTGCCACCACCACCACTGAAAGTACTGCCACCACCACCACTGAAAGTACTGCCACCACCACCACTGAAAGTACTGCCACCACCACCACTGAAAGTACTGCCACCACCACCACTGAAAGTACTACCACCACCACCACTGAAAGTACTGCCACCACCACCACTGAAATTACTGCCATCAACACCACTGAAAGTACTGCCACCACCACCACTCAAAGTACTACTAGCACCACCACTGAAAGTACTACTAGCACCACCACTGAAAGTACTACTAGCACCACCACTGAAAGTATTGCTACCATCACCACCACAACAACAACTTTCACTAATATCACAACAACAACACCAACCACTACCACCACCACCACCACCACCACCATCACTACCACCACAACAATACCAACCACTTCAACGACTTTCACTAACATTACAATAACAACTATCACCAACAACAACAGAACACGGCCACAACTACCACAATAGGCACTACCACAACAACCACTACTATAACAACACCCACCACCACTACAGCAACAACTACCACAATAACTACCATCCCAACAACCAACACCACCACAACACCCACACAAGAAAAACTACAAAACAATAACTACCACCACCACCAACTACAACAGCAACTACCACAACAATAACAACTAGCACCACCACAACAACTACCACCAGTGGACGCCTCTAGGTACGTGTGTCCTGGACATATTGATCCTAGGCTCAACCACGGAGGATGTGACAGAGGCAGCGAGATTAGGAGAGTGAAAGAGGGGAGAAGAGACAGAAAGAGGCAGAGAGAGAGAGAGAGAGAGAGAGAGAGAGAGAGAGAGAGAGAGAGAGAGCCAACAGAGAACTTGGAAGTCCACTCCCAGACTATCTGCTGAGAAGACCTAATTCTATATATATTGAAGACTATTGTGTATTATTTAGGTATAGGAGTCAAAATGATAAAGCAGAAGGCTCTCTTCCTACCCTCTGGTTACTGCCAGTATGAAAATAAGGGGTAAAAAATATTCCATATATTGGAAAAATATCATGGAAATACAGGTGAGATGAAATTGGATAGTAGATGGAGTCTAGATCTACCTCTACTACTACTACTACTACTGGGTACCACCAGTTTTGTTGTGGCTGTCACAACTCTCTGTGTCTACCACTCTTAGTTTTCAAATATATTACATATTTAAAAACAAAAACAAAAAATGTGAAAAGTACATTAAAATCAAAGAGATTAAGTATTTTGACTATAAAAAACAAAATTTAACCAAAACAATTCACTTTTAGTGAAAAGCAGGAAATAGTCCGAAAATAATAGTAATAATGTTATTTTATTGAGGTAGCGAGTGTACCAGGCAACTTCTCTCTCCTGTCCTCCCTTACCATTCCCAGTATCTAACTAGTCACTATAAATTATGACACTCTGACAAATATAAACAATTTCGGCTGATGCGATATTCTTGACCGAGAGATTTCTGCTAAGCTCGGGGTTCTGAAGGTTCTGACAACTGACACTTGGGCACGATGTATTTAGTTGAATCTTATACTTGCAAAGCGCTCGTCCTGCTTGTTATTCAATGACTCTCTTGTCTTTGTATTTACAACATGAGCTGATAGTTAATTCTATTCTGCTATAATTCTGTTTGAAAGAGGTGTGTGTGTGTGTGAGAGAGAGAGAGAGAGAGAGAGAGAGAGAGAGAGAGAGAGAGAGAGAGAGAGAGAGAGAGAGAGAGAGAGAGAGAGAGAGAGAGAGAGAGTTACCTACCAGACGAGAGAAGAGAGAGAGAGAGAGAGAGAGAAGATAGAGAGAGAGAATTACCTACGAAAGAGAGAGAGAGAGAGAGAGAGAGAGAGAGAGAGAGAGATTACCTACCAGACAGAGAAAGAGACCAAGGGGAGTAAAACAAGAGGCAGGATGTACCTGTGTGGACGGGTTATTGAGTCGTTGGTTGTTCAGTGTCTGTGAGTGTTGTCTTGTCCCCAGTCCGCCTGATGACACAGCAGCAGAGTGGTAATAATAGTAACAGTAGTAGTGGAAGTAACAGTTGTAGTAATAGCTGTAGTAGTAGTAGTAGTAGTAGTAATAGTAATATAAGTAGTAGTACTAGTAACAGTTTTCTCACTTCTCAAGTAAGTCTTCACGCTGCACCTGGGTCTCTGGAAGTTCTGTCACACTTGTGGTTCTTATCATCTATTTATTTATTTTTTATGTGATTCGCTAAATTAGTATGGGTCATTCAGCGCAAGGTGTGTGTGTGTACTCACCTAATTGTACTCACCTAATTGTGGTTGCAGGGGTCGAGACTCGGCTCCTGGCCCCGCCTCTTCGCTGTCCGCTACTGGGTCTCTGCTCTCCCTGCTCCATGAGCTTTATCATACCTTGTCTTAAAGCTATGTATTGTTCCCGCCTCCACTATATCGTTCTCTAGACTATTCCACTTCCTAACTACTCTATGGCTGAAGAAGTGCTTCCTAACATCCCTTTGACTCACCTGAGTCTTCAGCTTCCAGTTGTGTCCCCTTGTGTCTGTGTTCCCTCTCTGAAACATCCTGTCACTATCTACCTTGTCAATTCCCCGCAGTATTTTATATGTCGTTATCATGTCTCCTCTAACCCTTCTTTCCTCCAGTGTTGTTAGTCCTATTTCCCTCAACCTTTATTCATAGGGCAGTCCCCTGAGTTGTGGAACTAGCCTTGTCGCAAACCTTTGCACTTTCTCTAATTTCTTGACATGCTTAACAAGGTGTGGGTTCCAGACTGGTGCTGCATACTCTAGTATGGGCCTGACATACACGGTGTACAGTGTCTTGAACGATTCCTTGTTAAGGTAACGGAACGCTAATCTTAGGTTTGCCAGTCGCCCATATGCTGCCGCGGTTATCTGGTTGATGTGTGTTTCCGGAGACGTGCTTGGCGTTAAACTCAGCCCAAGGACTTTCTCCTTTGGTGAGATTTGTAGCCTCTGTCCACCTAGCCTGTACTCTGTCAGCGGTCTTCTTTGCCCTTCTCCGATCTTCATGACTTTGCATTTGGTGGTGTTAAATTCGAGAAGCCAGATGTCAAGCTTGTCCAGGTCTGTTTGAAGTCCTGCTTGGTCTTCATCCGATGTGATTCTCCTCATTAATTTCACATCATCTGCGAACAGAGACACTTCTGAGTCTATCCCGTCCGTCATGTCATTTACATATACCAAGAATAACACTGGTCCTAGGACTGACCCCTGCGGTACACCGCTCGTCACAAGCGCCCACTGTGATACCTCAACACGCACCATGACCCGTTGTTGCCTCCTTGTGAGGTATTCCCTGATCCATTCCATCTGTGTGTGTGTGTATATATATATATGTGTGTGTGTGTGTGTGTGTGTGTGTGTTTGTGTGTGTGTGTTAACGCTGTCTCCCACCGAAACTGGCTGACCCGAAAAAGAATCACTTTCGCCATTATTCACGCTATCACTGTCTTGCCAGCGGCAGAACAGTACTCACCTAATTGTGGTTGCAGTGGTCGAGACTCAGCTCCTGGCCCCGCCTCTTCACTCATCGCTACTAGGTCTTCTCTATCCTTGCTCTATGAGCATTATCATACCTCGTCCTAAAGCTATGTATGGTTCCTGCCTCCACTAGATCACTTGCCAGACTATTCCACTTCCTGACAACTCTGTGACTGAAGAAATACTTCCTAACATCCCTTTGACTCATCTGTGTGTGTGTGTGTGTTATATATATATATATATATATATATATATATATATATAATATATATATATATATATATATATATGTCGTGCCGATTAGGTAAAACTTGCTATTTTGGCTTAAATAGCAACGCTCTTCTTGCCATATAAGACAAGCGAAAATTTGTGTATGCCATAATTTCGCAAAAATAATTCTGAACCTAACGAAAAAATATATTTCATTGGGTTTGTTTATTATTAAATTACTGTAAAACGTATATAAAATATATTTAGTTGGGTTAGGCTAAATTAAATTGCGCTTCTTATAATAAGGTTAGGTAGGTTTTCTAAGTTTCTTTTGGTACAATTTATAATTTTTTACATTAACATAAATGAAAAAAATATATCTTTAAACGTATAAGAGAAAATTTTAGAAAGGACTTAATTTTAAATGAGTTCTTGCTAATTGACCAGTTTCACCTAATCGGCACGACATATATATATATATATATATATATATATATATATATATATATATATATATATATATATATATATATATATATATATATATATATATGTGTGTGTGTGTGTGTTAATGCTGTCTCCCACCGAAGCTGGCTGACCCGAAAAGAATCACTTTCGCCATTATTCACGCTATCACTGTCTTGCCAGAGGCAGGACAGTGATAGTGTGACAGTGCCTGGGGAGGGCCATCACTTTTGATCCAAGGAATAGAAGGGTGATTGTAATTCCTTGAGCCAAGAATCCTTCACCAGCGAAGATTGGATCTTCGAGTGACTAAGCTGGGAGATCGAGTACTGGGAAGGAGCTTCGAAGAGAACTCCAATTACGACTCGATACGGTGCAAGACGTCAGTGGCCCTATAAACAACCTACAAGAAGAGAACTCCCATTCTATGTGCCTGTCGTACAGCTGCACAGTTGCAAGAAGCAACTGTGCAGCTGTATTTTGCTGTCTACATGTGCTGGAGGCGCTTAGCCTTTGTTAAAATCAGTGTGCATTTGTTAAGACACTTCTGCAGGTGCTACGACTCACTGTGAGCTAGTCTGCAGGTGCTACGATTCTTAGATCTTAGAGCTAGTCTGCAGGTGCTACGACTCTCTTTGAGCTAGTCTGCAGGTGCTACGACTCTGAGGGCTAGTCTGCAGGTGCTACGACTCTGTAGGCTAGTGTGAAGGCGCTACGACGCTCTGAGAGGCAGTAAATATGTGCTATGCGCTCGTGAGAGAATGTTTGGAGGAACGAAGGCACCGCACCTTTGTAAACTGAAGACCAGATGTGCTGGGAGGCGCTGCGCATTTGTCATTCCATCTGAGAAACGAGACTTTAATGGTAATTGTAAATGTTGGAGAACGTGACGTAGCTGTGGATACTGGAGTGCAGGAGTGATTTCTTTGTGACTCTGGTCGTATGTCTACATCTGTTGTGTTCTTGTGTTGTTGTTGTTGTGTTGTTGTTGTGGTGTTGTTGTGTTGTTGTTGTGTTGTGTTGTCTTGTTGGGTTGGGTTGTTATTGTGTTGTTGCTTGCTGTTTTTGTGTTATTGTCGTCCATGCTGTGCTGTACAGTGTGTTTGTTGGTAGTTTGTTTGTAGAGACGTTAACAAATATACTATCAGACTATCATCAACAGCTGTATTATTACTAGTAACAACAACAATAATGAAACCTTCAAAATTATATCATGAGCACCATACATACATCATACAGTACCTCACAACATCATATAGTGTCTCACAGCATCATATAGTACCTCACAGCACCATACAGTACCTCACAGCACCATACAGTACCTCACAGCACCATAGACAGCACCACAGAGCACAGCACGGCACCACACAACATATCTGTAGTCTACAGAACCACAAACACAGCACTACAGAGTACCACACTGCAACAAACAGAACTTCACAGCATCACACACAGCACCTCACACACACGAAGCAGGGAGTGACCTAGTAGCGACCAGTGAAGAGGAGGGGCCAGGAGCTATGAATCGACCCTTGCAACCACAATTGGGTAAGCACACACACACACTACTATACACAATATATACTCGAGGTAATTAGTGTGATGTAAGTTAGCTAAGGAGAATTAATCCCAACGAAATAAAGGCACCTCGTTGGCCATGTCAGACCTCTTTAAAACTTAGTTTTGTTTCTAATGTCACATATCTTCTCTGTTTTTCGTGGCCGCGTCGTTTATTATCGTGCATATTGTGTGCTTCACGATTTTTTATTTTACTTTCTCCACACAGTCAGTGGCGCCGACCGGTGATCACGACATTTAACAAGTCACTTTACAGTGATCACGACATTTAACAAGTCACTTTACAGTGATCACGACATTTAACAAGTCACTTTACAGTGATCACGGGATTTAACAAGTCACTTTACAGTGATCACGACATTTAACAAGTCACTTTACAGTGATCACGACATTTAACAAGTCACTTTACAGTGATCACGACATTTAACAAGTCACTTTACAGTGTCACGACGTTTAACGTCATTTACGTGCTTCACGATATTTAACAAGTCACGTTACCAGTGATCACGACATTTAACAAGTCACTTTACAGTGATCACGACATTTAACAAGTCACTTTACAGTGATCACGACATTTAACAAGTCACTTTACAGTGATCACGACATTTAACAAGTCACTTTACAGTGATCACGACATTTAACAAGTCACTTTACAGTGATCACGACATTTAACAAGTCACTTTACAGTGATCACGACATTTAACAAGTCACTTTACAGTGATCACGACATTTAACAAGTCACTTTACAGTGATCACGACATTTAACAAGTCACTTTACAGTGATCACGACATTTAACAAGTCACTTTACAGTGATCACGACATTTAACAAGTCACTTTACAGTGATCACGACATTTAACAAGTCACTTTACAGTGATCACGACATTTAACAAGTCACTTTACAGTGATCACGACATTTAACAAGTCACTTTACAGTGATCACGACATTTAACAAGTCACTTTACAGTGATCACGACATTTAACAAGTCACTTTACAGTGATCACGACATTTAACAAGTCACTTTACAGTGATCACGACATTTAACAAGTCACTTTACAGTGATCACGACATTTAACAAGTCACTCAACAGAGGGCAGCTGCCAGAGGTGTAGAAGTAGCAGACAGCATAATATTATGTTGCCTTAATATTTAAGAGAGAGAGAGAGAGAGAGAGAGAGAGAGAGAGAGAGAAGATAGAAAGAGAGATGTAGCATTAAACTACAGGTCAGTGTCACTGACCTGCATAGTATGGAAGGTTATGGAGAAGATTATGAAGAGTGGTGATCACCTTGATAGAAGTTGGTACATAAGCAACAGCCAATACAACATTGAATAAGCTTAATCCTGCCTCACAAGCTCACTAGAGTTATACGGCACAGTAAGAAATAAGGCTGGAGAGAGAGACGGATGGGTGGCTAACATATTTCGGGTCTATAAGAAGGTTTTTGACACATTACCACACAGTAGAATGGGACAGCTAAATGAACAGACAGGAATGACAGAGGACACTACAACGGATCAAGGAATAATTAATAGTAAGAAAACAAACAAATAGTGACTGCTGGAGAAGAGGGTCGGAAAAGGGAAGCGTGACGAGTGGGGTTCCACAAGGATCAGTACTAGGGCCGGTACTAGTTTTTTGACTCTTGAACAACGTAACGGAAGGGAGAGAGGTAGAGGTATCCATGTTCTCAAATGTGAAACTAATTATTAGAATACAAACAGGTGAGAACGAAGAGAAACTACAACTAGACCAGGACATAGGACTGGTCTGTCAAGTGGCTATTAGAATCTAACTCCAGCAAATGCAAAGTTATTAAGATTAGACAAAGGCAAAGAAGACCGCAGACGGAGTACAGGCTGTGGGGACAAAGGCTACAAACTTCACTCAAGGAGGACCTTGGGTTGAGCATTGCAGCTAGTTTCAGGCAAATCTAAGACTATATTTCAGGAACCTAAACAAGGAGAACCATTGCTGACATATACGGATATGACACACTCACACAGCACCACACAGCAGTAGACTCACAGCATCACACACACAGCATTACATAACAGCACTAACACAAAGGTTACCAACATATTGAGTTCTGTTTTATGGCAACAATTTTGCTCTCTGACGCCCTCGCTATTGTGTGAAGAATAATATTACCGCTCCTTACTATGAAGATCCTGATAAAAACTGCGTTGTGTGAAAACAGCAATGTTTGTCTTGCTGCTGCCACTGTCGGTAGGCAGGTAGGCAAGCAGGCAGGCAGGCAGGCAGGTAGGTAGTTAGGTAGGCAGGCAGACAGGTAGGCAGGCAAGCAAGCAGGCAGGCAGGCAGACAGGTAGGTAGTTAGGTAGACAGGCAGACGGGTAGGTAGGTAGGCAGGCAGGCAGGCAGGTAGGTAATTAGGTAGGCAGGCAGGTAGGTAATTATGTAGGCAGGCAGGTAGGTAGGCAAGCAGGAATGCATTAACTCGTGTATATTTTTTTATTTTTGCCTCAGTGGCTGCCTCCCAGCAAGGCAGAGTGACCCAGACAATGAAACACATTTACACTCACTCATTTAATCGATGTCTTACCAGAAATGTGTTGACATTACAGTTCAGATGACCCTCCGAACTGCACCATCCTCACCCCCTCCTTCAGGGTGCAGACACTGCCCTTCTCACCTCCAGGACTCAAATCTGGCAAACCGGTTTTCCTGAATCCTTTCATAAATGTTAATTTATGAAGGAATTCAGGTAAGTAAAAATCACTCGTCTCCATTCTTTCCTGTCAACCCTCTCACACAAGCCTGCAGGATGCTCAAGCCCCTGTAACTCAAAGCCTCCTTTACCCCCTCCCTCGAACCGTTCCTAGGATGGCCCTTCTCCCTTGTACCTTAGACCCCATATTTGTACACCCTCTTCGAAACCTCTCTTTTCATGCCTAAACCGCCTCAACAACCCCTCCTCAGCACCACCTAAACAGCCCCTCCTCAGCTCCCCCACCTCAACAACCTTTCTTCGGCTCTTTGAATTATACTCTGAGTGACTTCAAACTGTCTCTTTAATTTCTTCAGTCTAAAACTTCTGCACAATATTCACACCACACACTGTCTTCTACCCAGCCTCCTCGCTGCCACATTCAAAACCCACGCTTCACACCCACACAAAAGTGCTGGTGCCAATATTCTCTGGCACACTCCCTTTTGTGATTCCGTAGATGAACCTTCTTTGTTTCCACAGATGCCTCAATACACCACCCACCTTTTCCAATTGAGCTGTTCTATGGTTCACCTCGTCTTTTAAAGATCCATTTGCTGACACGTCCACTCCCAAATATCTGAACACATCCACTTGCTCCATACTCCCTCCAGTCTGATGTTCATCTTTTGATAGACTAGACTTTTTCTTGTTACTCTCACCACCCCTCGCTCTTTTGTATGTTCACCTATTATTTCCTACTCCTGTATATCTCCTAAATTCATATATATATATATATATATATATATATATATATATATATATATATATATATATATATATATATATATATAAATGTGTAAATTCAAGGATTATGTGGATTAAAATAAGGGTCGGATGCGAAAAGTGGGTCATAATAAGCGTGTATGCACCTGGAGAAGAGAGGAGTGTAGAGGAGAGAGAGAGATTTTGGGAGATGTTAAGCGAATGTATAGGAACTTTTGAACCAAATGAGAGAGTAATTGTGGTAGGGGACCTAAATGCTAAAGTGGGAGAAACATGCAGAGAGGGTGTGGTAGGTAAGTTTGGGTGCCAGGTGTAAATGATAATGGGAGCCCTTTGATTGAACTTTGTATAGAAAGGGGTTTAGTTATAGGTAATACATATTTTAAGAAAAAGAGGATAAATAAGTATACAAGATATGATGTAGGGCGTAATGACAGTAGTTTGTTGGACTATGTATTGGTAGATAAAAGACTGTTGAGTAGACTTCAGGATGTACATGTTTATAGAGGGGCTACAGATATATCAGATCACTTTTTAGTTATAGCTACAGTGGGAGTAAAAGGTAGATGGGATACAAGGAAAATAGAATCAGTAAGTAAAAGAGAGGTGAAGGTTTATAAACTAAAAGAGGAGGCAGTTAGGGTAAGATATAAACAACTATTGGAGGATAGATGGGCTAG
Source organism: Cherax destructor (assembly GCA_009830355.1). Classification (NCBI taxonomy): domain Eukaryota; kingdom Metazoa; phylum Arthropoda; class Malacostraca; order Decapoda; family Parastacidae; genus Cherax; species Cherax destructor. Next base: position 92,235 of record WNWK01000168.1, on the reverse strand, counting down.
TGAGAGTGTAGGCAATGGGGTCGAAAATGTATGGGGTAGATTTAAAAATGTAGTGTTAGAGTGTTCAGCAGAAGTTTGTGGTTACAGGCGAGTGGGTGCGGGAGGGAAGAGGAGCGATTGGTGGAATGATGATGTAAAGAGAGTAGTAAGGGAAAAAAGTTAGCATATGAGAGGTTTTTACAAAGTAGAAGTGATGCAAGGAGGGAAGAGTATATGGAGAGAAAAAGAGAGGTTAAAAGAGTGGTGAAGCAATGTAAAAAGAGAGCAGATGAGAGAGTGGGTGAGATGTTATCAGCAAATTTTGTTGAAAATAAGAAAAGTTTTGGAATGAGATTAATAAGTTGAGGAAGCCTAGAGAACAAATGGATTTGACAGTTAAAAATAGGAGAGGAGAGTTATTAAATAGAGAGTTAGAGGTATCGGGAAGATGGAGAGAATATTTTGAGGATTTGTTAAATGTTGATGAAGACAGGGAAGCTGTGATTTCGTGTGTAGGGCAAGGAGGAATAACATCTTGTAGGAGTGTGGAAGAGCCAGTTGTGGGTGTAGGGAAGTTCGTGAGGCAGTGGGTAGAATGAAAGGGGGTAAGGCAGCTGGGATTGATGGGATAAAGATAGAAATGTTAAAAGCAGGTGGGGATATAATTTTGGAGTGGTTGGTGCTATTATTTAATAAATGTATGGAAGAGGGTAAGGTACCTAGGGATTGGCAGAGAGCGTGTATTGTTCCTTTGTATAAAGGCAAAGGGGACAAAAGAGAGTGCAAAAATTATAGGGGAATAAGTCTGTTGAGTGTACCTGGTAAAGTGTATGGTAGAGTTATTATTGAAAGAATTAAGAGTAAAACAGAAAGCAGGATAGCAGATGAACAAGGGGCTTTAGGAAAGGTAGGGGTGTGTAGACCAAGTGTTTACAGTGAAACATATAGGTGAACAGTATTTGGATAAGGGTAAAGATGTTTTTGTGGCATTTATGGATTTGGAAAAGGCGTATGATAGGGTAGATAGGGGGCAATGTGGCAGATGTTGCAGGTGTATGGAATAGGAGGAAGGTTACTGAAAGCAGTGAAGAGTTTTTATGAGGATAGTGAGGCTCAGGTTAGAGTGTGTAGGAGGGAAGGGACTATTTCCCAGTAAAAGTGGGCCTTAGACAAGGATGTGTGATGTCACCGTGGTTGTTCAATATATTTATAGATGGGGTTGTAAGAGAAGTGAATGCGAGGGTCTTGGCAAGAGGTGTTGGGCTAAAAGATAAAGAAGCAAATACAAAGTGGGAGTTGTCACAGTTGCTTTTTGCTGATGACACTGTGCTTTTGGGAGATTCTGAAGAGAAGCTGCAGAGGTTGGTGGATGAATTTGGTAGGGTGTGTAAAAGAAGAAAATTGAAAGTGAATATAGGAAAGAGTAAGGTGATGAGGATAACAAAAAGAATAGGTGACGAAAGATTGGATATCAGATTGGAGGGAGAGAGTATGGAGGAGGTGAATGTATTCAGATATTTGGGAGTGGACATGTCGGCGGATGGGTCTATGAAGGATGAGGTGAATCATAGAATTGATGAGGGGAAAAGGGTGAGTGGAACACTTCGGAGTCTGTGGAGACAAAGAACCTTGTCCATGGAAGTAAAGAGAGGAATGTATGAGAGTATAGTTATACCAACGCTCTTATATGGGTGTGAAGCATGGGTGATGAATGTTGCAACGAGGAGAAGGCTGGAGGCAGTGGAGATGTCATGTCTGAGGTCAATGTGTGGTGTGAATATAATGCAGAGAATTCGGAGTTTGGAAATTAGGAGGAGGTGCGGATCACCAAAACGATTGTCCAGAGAGCTGAGGAGGGGTTGTTGAGGTGGTTTGGACATGTAGAGAGAATGGAACGAGACAGAGTGACTTCGAGAGTGTATAAATCTGTAGTGGAGGGAAGGCGGGGTAGGGGTCGGCCTAGGAAAGGTTGGAGGGAGGGGGTAAAGGAAGTTTTGTGTGCGAGGGGCTTGGACTTCCAGCAAGCATGTGTGAGCGTATTTGATAGGAGTGAATGGAGGCATATGGTTTTTAATACTTGACGTGCTGTTGGAGTGTGAGTAAAGTAACATTTATGAAGGGATTCAGGGAAACCGGCAGGCCGGACTTGAGTTCTGGAGATGGGAAGTACAGTGCCGGCACTCTGAAGGAGGGGTGTTAATGTTGCAGTTTTATAACTGTAGTGTAAAGCACCCTTCTGGCAAGACAGTGATGGAGTGAATGATGATGAAAGTTTTTCTTTTTCGGGCCACCCTGCCTTGGTGGGAATCGGCCGATGTGTTAATAAATAAAAAAAAATATATGCAAAACAACCACGGTGCAGTAGAATGATAGCTCTAGGCCTTTCGTGTTGCAATCAAGATATCATCAGGGGCTTGCAAATTTGCAGAAAAGAGGAGGATATCCAAGGAAATACGTTCACAGAGGAGCGCCTTCACTGGAGTGAGCGAGAAAGGGAGGGAGAGAGAGGAGAGGGTACCGGAAGTGCCCCCAGGCACAACAGTGCCCACAGCCAGAAGGATTAATATTATAGCATTAGAAAAATCCCACAAGCATTGATATTGTAATAGCCTAAAGGAAATTAAAATGACAGTAATAAAAAATTCAATCATAATCCACTATGAAATCAATAACTTTAAATACATAAATATATTGTCGGTGATATAGAAGTCACTGGCAATTATATTGTAGCCTACATGGTGAGCGAAAACCACATGACGCTCTAACCCACAGGACCACCAAATCCTACAAGAATCACGCACCCAGCAGAGCTAGGTGTTTTACCGTGATCTGAGGACATACGGTGGTGTGGGTGCCTCTGAGCTAATTTCATTCTCGTCCCCGTTTAGTGTACTAGCCTCAACAAGCAGTATTTTATATTATTGTACCCACGAACGAGTTTTATTGATCAATAACAACACTGCCACTAGCCAAGGATTCGAACCCATGTTGTTTTGGCCCGCCTTATGGTGAGCGAAAACCTCATGACGCTCTAGCCCACATGACCACCAAATCCTACAAGAATCACGCACCCAGCAGTCGCAATGTTGTTATTGATCAATACCACTCGTTCGTGGGTACAATAATATATATATTAGTAAGAGATTATTTATTTAAAAGGTACAGACATAAATACAGTAATGCAACATATTAAAGATTATGAAGCTGGATGCGAGCCAAGTACGCAGCAAACATTTCCCCTCTGGATAGCCACGTTAAGGCGCTGGAACATGAAAGTGGCCGCCCTTGGGTGACTAGTGGTGTCAATGAGTATAGAATTAAGTTTGAGGAAATGTGTGGCAATGTTTTCCCATGATCCCAGGGCCTCCGATTCCACTAAGACAAATTGATACTTATGGCTTATGTCTCTGTACCTGCCGATCTTGTACTCCTCCCTTGATCCGCGGCACCTCTCTTTTACCCAGCACTGTGAAGGATGTAAGTGTCAGCCAGAGTCGACATGGCTAAAAGCTTGCCATTTTTCCAAGGATAGATGGTGATCCCGTCGGGGCGATTTGCGGGAATGTGAGTATTGCTGGATGCTAGTGATCAGGGCTCTCAGTAGTGCACCCAGCTGTAGCAAGGCTCCTCTTTATGATGTTGACTTCATTGTGTCTCCCGTGCCAGCCCTTGGTTTTTGAGCAGTTTAGACCATGTAGACCATATTGTTCGGCTTGTGCATCGGCTTGTGTCACAAATACACGTATATTCCTTGTGAATTTGGCAGCGAGGAGGAGAACCACTGCAATACGGAGGGTCTGTGAGTCTAGGAGGCGTGTTCCCATTGCCGATATGGGTACTGTTAGGAGAAAGTCCCCAGAGTTTTGTGCATTCACAGCTTGGAGACAGGAAATCTCCCTGTTATATGTTTGCGACCCTGAGGATGTTCTTATGCACCTTTTCAGCAATGGGGGCCATCTCATCTGGACTGTTTGCAGGCCATTGCTGCACTGGGTTTTGTCACTGGAGTAGCGAGTGCGTCCCACTCGGTAATGACCCTGGTCCAACTTGGCTCCTGCATTCCTGCAGCAGCACCCAGGTAGTCTGGAAGAATTCGCTTTATTAGCTTGTCCGTTGTTATGGAGGAGGATAAGAAAGGTTAAAGCGCAATCTGAGAAGATTTACGTACTAACAACCCCCCAAGCCTAACTGGAAGCGAGGGATGCAACCACTGTCCATCTTCAAGGTTAAAATTCAGTACACTCTCCAGCATGGTCTTTAGGAGGGAGTCACATTCCTTGAGTTTTGGACTGTTGAAGGCTGGGGAGCATCTCAAGAAGTGAGTTTTGGGAGGGACAGGCACCTGGTAAGTAGGTAGAAGGCATCATGTGTATCAATGTCTTTCATCCTGCCTTCTACCATCCTGAGGTCTGAGACTTTTTTTTCCTAGAATCAGATCAATAGCATTGGGCACAAGAGGAGCATCAAAGGCTCGTGCTCCTGGTAAAGCAGCACTAATATCCTAAATGATCTATTGGTTGGTAGAAACTACTTCGCATTTGCAGGGGTTTAAAGATAGGCCCAGGCTCACTCCCATGTCCTTTATTTTACTGATGTCCTCTAGGAGAGATTCTGTAGTGCCAGCTAGGGTGCCATCATCCAAGAACCAGATATTGAGCTCACTGGAGAGTGTTTCTGTGACTTCCTTGATGCCCAGACAGAATAGAAAAGGGGCGAGAGGGTGACCCCTGTTGCACCCCTTCATATGAGTCAATTTCATGTTCCCCAAACAGGAGTTTACAAGTACCACTACAGCGGGACTGGCTGAAGGGATAGAGAGAGGGGGGAAGTGTATAAAACTGACTAAATTAAATGCATTAGCAAAGTCCAATTTAATATGGGCTTTTTGATCTAACATATTATTAATATATACCCGTGCTGCATGAGCAGCTGCTTCACAGTCTTGTTGAACATCGAAACCGAGATAAGTTGGTTTCAACATTTGTTGCTGCCTCGTGGCTCACTATTTTCACTGCAGAATTGTCAACAAGACGCCGAAGGGTATTGTCATCTTTTTGTCCGGAGGGCACATTGTGATGCACCAAAGAAGAGTGGCATAATGGCGTCCGGGACACCGCTAGCCAGCCACACATTGGCAAATTTGGTGAGTTCAGACAACAAACTCTCCGCAGCATCCCCGAGTGGTGGACTGAGCATTTGTTTTAAATGTTGCGGCCTTTTAACCCGTGAAACCCCTGCTGAGCCCTGTGGGAATGACATGGCAGCTTTATACACATCAGTATCCTGTAGGGTTAAATGTTCTTCACCTGCTGCACTACCAGGGAGGTCAATGTTGGTGCTGGGAGCCCTGGGTGGATGTTTGTCCTTCAGGGCTTGTGCTGTAGTGACATCCTTAGGGGCGATGGTATTCTCACTAGTTATAAACCTGAGTGTTCCAGTAGTATTACCCTATTCTATTAATGCATCCACGAACGAGAGGTTTTAAGTTATAAACAATACTGCTACTGGCCGGGAATCGAACCCCTGATCCTTTAGCACGCCTGGTGAGAAGCTTGCCAAAATTCCGAGACGGCTTAATCCCCCCGGGGGTTCGATTCCCCACAAGTAGCTTAAAATCACTCGTTCGTGGATGCATTATATATACTACTCGTGAAGACTGGTATTCCATGGTAACGTAGGTGCTGGTATCAGGAGTGCCATGTCTAGTGGTACTAGTCACCTGAGTGGACTAAGGCGTCTTAAAATTTTGGCAGGCTTCTCATGATCTCACGAGACATTCTAAAGCATCGGAGGGTTCGATTCCCGGCCAGTCGCAGTATTCTTAATATCCACAAAAAAGTCTTTACTGTCTTTAGTAACCTACCACTTATGCAATACATTTGCATCATCTGCTATATGGCTTCAATATCAAATGCCTTATCTAAATCTATAAATGCAATAAACAAATCTTGACCGATTATCCAAGTACTTATTTTCTATGCATTATCTTTAGGCTTTACAATAATCATTTTCCCGTGGACCTTATCCAAGGGATAAGGGAAAAGGGAACCCTTATAAACTACTACAACACTATATCCCCACCTGCTTTTAACATCTCTGTCTTGATCTCTGTCTTGATCCCTTATATCCCCGCTGCTTCATCCGCTTTTAATCTACTTAATGCCTCATGCCCTTCCCCCACCTCAGCCTCAGACTCCGGCTCACACGCCTATGACAGGTTGTTAGGCTTAGAAATTAGTTGAGGAAGTATAACAGCTCTTTGCCAGTAAAACTGACCAATGTGTAAACAAAAAGAAATCCCTCGCTGCGTAGTGCATAAAATCACAGCCTCAGCTTCGTCACTAACATTCAACAACTCGTCAAATTTTCCTCTCCATCTTTCCAGTGATTCCATCTCCCCATCTAACATCTCCCCCTCTTTCATTTTTTAACTGCTGAATCCATTTGCTCTCCAGGCTTTTTCACTTTATTGATTCTCTCTCTCTCTCTCTCTCTCTCTCTCTCTCTCTCTCTCTCTCTCTCTCTCTCTCTCTCTCTCTCTCTCTCTCCAAAATATTTTTTTCTTATTCTCAGAAAAAAATCCTGATAAAGACTCTCCCATTCTCTCAGTGGCTCTCACTTTGAACTTTCATATATTAACTATATATATATAATATATATATATATATATATATATATATATATATATATATATATATATATATATTATTTATATAATATAAGGTGATATATATATAAATAATATATGAAATATAATATATTATATAATTATAGAAATATTATATATATTCTGATATACTGTATATTCAAGAATTAGAAATATGAATTGTTCTATATATTATCAGATAGTATGTTTGATATTGATATATATATATATATATTATATATATATATATATATTTATATATATATATATATATATATATATATATATATATATATATATATATATATATATATATTATATATATATATATATATATATATATATATATATATATATATAATATATATATAATATATATATATAATATATATATATATAAATATATATATATAAATATATATATATATAAATATATATATATAAATATATATATATAAATATATATATATATAATATATAAATATATATATATATATATATATATATATATATATATATATATATATATATAAATATATATATATATATATATATATATAATATATATATATAATATATATATATAATATATATATATATATATATATATATATATATATATATATATATATATATATATATATATATATATTAGACAAGTTTACAATAATTTAATAATAAACAAACACAATGAAATACATTTTTTTCGTTAGGTTCAGAATATTTGTTTGCGAAATTGTTGCATACACAAATGTTCGCTTGCCTTATTCGGCAAGAAGAGCGTTGCTTTTTAAGCCAAAATAACAAGTTTTACCTACTCGGCTCGACACATACATCTAATATTTGTGTGTTATTATGAACGTTTCGATGAGATCAATCACCATCATCAGAATATATGAAAAAATCATTACAACACCTGTACAAACTACGAAGAAATTAGTCAGAAGAAGAAATAAAAGTTGTAACCTAATTAATGTAAATACTAAAGCCCCGGGATGCGTAAAGCTTTTAGTGGGGGGGATTAAAGTTTAATTTTTTTGACACTGTCGGCGATGTTAGTGGTAAATAACTGAACAAGTTTCAGCACGGGAATATATTTAATAGTACCCCCTGTGAGTACTTTTTTTTTACAGTGGGAATTTTTGAATATCGTGTTATATTTTGAGTTGGCTGTACGTTAGGTAAGGTTCATCAAGAAATATGAACGAGGCCTTCCATTTGAGACATTGTAACTACCCTCGGGGTTGTTACACTGGCGGTGAATCACAACATAAGTGCAACTAATGCGACATTTCATTGTGGCAACATTTTGCTCTCCAGGCTGAGGGACTGACCCCCTCAAATACTTTTTCTTCAAGGTTGGTGGACTGATTACATCATCTTTATTTCACTACTACTGCCTCTGTATTTGACTGAAGAAGCCTACTATGTAGGCGACACGTTACATCAATAAAGATACCCAACTGTTGCGCATGTGTCTTAATCACTAACTTGTCAGTATTTTATACCATTTCCACCTGTAACTTTACTGTCAGCAAAGTTACAGGTGGAGGATACGACACAGAAGGAGACTGGAACTTTAATGAAACGTTTCGCCCATGGAACAGCCTTCACCGGTCCATGTTACTCAGGCGACACGTCTCTTTAAAGTTCTGCTCTGAATTTGTGTTTCTCTCTCGCTACTTATCGGTTTTGCGGCAGTTGTGTCCAGTATTGCAAGAGTGTTGCGATCAGTTGTCTACGTCCGGTCTAGTGGCATAAACTGGTCATGAGGCATAAGTTTTTAGACCTACTGGACAATTTTTCTTTTGATGTACTCAGCTGTTCGTCGTCGCTGCTGCTGCTGCAACTGTTTATATGAGCAGCTGTCATAATGATGTTAAGTTAAAGGACACAATTGCAACTAATGTGACGTTTTATTGTGGCAACGTTTCGCCCTCCAGGACCTTTGTCAAGCCATTGTTATAATAATGTTCTATCAACATATCTATGCATAATGAATTAGACACATGTGCATCACTTGGGTATCTTTATTGAGGAAACGTTTCACCACACAGTGGCTTCATCAGTCCTAAACGAAGAAGAATGGTCAAGATGAGATGGAGTTTGAGGTAATCAGTCCCTCAGCCTTGAGTTGATGTAATCAGTCCATCAGTCTTGAATAGAATACAGCATATGCGGGAAGAAGTGGCTTATTCTTTCCAAGATTGAGGGACTGATTACCTCAACCTCCTTCTCATCTTCACCATTCTTCTTTGTATTGGACTGATGAAGCCACTGTGTGGCGAAACGTTTCCTCAATAAAGATACCCAAGTACTGCACATGTGACTAATTCATCTACATAACTACAAATCTTTCAACCTCTCACATATCTTATCTTCTATCTTGTTTTGCAATTCTTAGCCACATAGTTAACTTTCAACATTTCGTCATGAAAACTATCTTTACTTTCTCTCGCTGAGCAATTAGGAACGATTTGTCTTTATTGACATTTTGTGCTGTGCATAAAATATGCAGGGGGGATAAGTAAAACACATGTGCAATAGTTAAGTAAGATACGTGTCTCACTTATCAACCTGTCGGTATTATATACCAATTTCGTATTAATTATGAAGGGATATTCCAGTCTGAAAATTAGTTTCTTTTTATATTTGAGATTTGCAGTGTCCTGGTAGTTTGGTATATCTGGACCCCTAACACTGTTGTTTTGCTGTAGTAAGTATTCTGGTCAGGTTCCAGGAAATTATTATCAAGTAATAAGCGATTTTTGATGCCTTCCTTAATGTTTACTTGGTCTTCGTGAGACACAAAATATATCGTTGTACATCTCCATTACTGGGAAGTTTTTGACCATTACTCAGTTGGCTTACCAATGATCTGTACATCTGGTCATCATTACTGAGCTTGACTTTATGTGAAGATAAACTCTAATTAATAGAGAATAGAGAAAGACAGTCAGTTCACTAGACGTCTAAGATGATGAGTCACAACAGCACTCACTCACTCACCGTGTTCTACCTCCTCTTCCACTGGAACACACACACGCCTCGTCTTCCACTGTAACACACACACGCCTCCTCTTCCACTGGAACACACACACGCCTCCTCTTCCACTGGAACACACACACGCCTCCTCTTCCACTGGAACACACACACGTCTCCTCTTCCACTGGAACACACACACGCCTCCTCTTCCACTGGAACACACACACGCCTCCTCTTCCACTAGAACACACACACGCCTCCTTTTCCACTGGAACACACACACGCCTCCTCTTCCACTGGAACACTCACACGCCTCCTCTTCCACTGGAACACACACACGCATCCTCTTCCACTGGAACACTCACACGCCTCCTCTTCCACTGGAACACACACACGCCTCGTCTTCCACTGGAACATACAAACGCCTCCTCTTCCACTGGAACACACACACGCCTCCTCTTCCACTGGAACACACACACGCCTCCTCTTCCACTGGAACACACACACGCCTCCTCTTCCACTGGAACACACACACGCCTCCTCTTCCACTGGAACACACACACGCCTCCTCTTCCACTGGAACACACACACGCCTCCTTTTCCACTGGAACACACACACGCCTCCTCTTCCACTGGAACACTCACACGCCTCCTCTTCCACTGGAACACACACACGCATCCTCTTCCACTGGAACACTCACACGCCTCCTCTTCCACTGGAACACTCACACGCCTCCTCTTCCACTGGAACACACACACGCCTCCTCTTCCACTGGAACACACACACGCCTCCTCTTCCACTGGAACACTCACACGCCTCCTCTTCCACTGGAACACTCACACGCCTCCTCTTCCACTGGAACACACACACGCCTCCTCTTCCACTGGAACACTCACACGCCTCCTCTTACACTGGAACACACACACGCCTCCTCTTCCACTGGAACACACACGCCTCCTCTTCCACTGGAACACACACACGCCTCCTCTTCCACTGGAACACTCACACGCCTCCTCTTCAACTGGAACACTCACACGCCTCCTCTTCCACTGGAACACACACAGCCTCCTCTTCCACTGGAACACTCACACGCCTCCTCTTCCACTGGAACACACACACGCCTCCTCTTCCACTGGAACACACACACGCCTCCTCTTCCACTGGAACACACCACGCCTCCTCTTCCACTGGAACACACACACGCCTCCTCTTCCACTGGAACACACACACGTCTCCTCTTCCACTGGAACACACACACGCCTCCTTTTCCACTGGAACACACACACGCCTCCTCTTCCACTGGAACACACACATGCCTCCTCTTCCACTGGAACACTCAATCGCCTCCTCTTCCACTGGAACACACACACGCCTCCTCTTCCACTGGAACACACACACGCCTCCTCTTCCACTGGAACACTCACTCGCCTCCTCTTCCACTGGAACACTCACTCGCCTCCTCTTCCACTGGAACACACACACGCCTCCTCTTCCACTGGAACACTCACACGCCACCTATTCCACTGGAACACACACGCCTCCTCTTCCACTGGAACACTCACACGCCTCCTCCTCCACTGGAACACACACACGCCTCCTCCACTGGAACACACACACACGACACATACCCTGGTCAACCACGTCAAAAAATTCAGAAAAAGTGTTAATGTTTGCAACAAGACTAGTCCTGGAGTTAAGGGTTATGTCCGATGAAAGAAGTTAAGGGTTATGTCCGATGAAAGAAGTTAAGGGAACTCAACGTGACGTCACAGGAGGGATAGAGAAGACATGATAATGACGTATAAAATACCGAGAGGAATTGACAAGGTGAACAGGGCCAATATGTTCCAGAGATGGGACACAGCAACAAGGGGACACAGCAACAAGGGAACACAGCAACAAAGGGACACAGCAACAAGGGGACACAGCAACAAGGGGACACAGCATTAAGGGGACACAGCAACAAGGGAACACAGCAACAAGGGGACACAGCTGGAAGTTAAAACCTCAGATGAATCACAGGGATGTTAGGAAGTATTTCTTCAGTCACAGAGTTGTCAGGAAGTGGAACAACCTGGAGAGTGATGTAGTAGAAGTGGGATCCATACATAGCTTTAAGAAGAGGTACGTTAAGGCTCTTGGAGCAGGAAGAGAGTGTACCTAGTAGCGACCAGCGAAGAGGCGGTGCCAGGAGCTATGACTTGATCCCTGCAACCACAGAGTTGAGTACTCATACACACGAAGTGGATCAATCTAGAGAGTGAAGTAGTGGAGGCGGGATCCATACATAGCTTTAAGAAGAGGTACGAAAAGGTTCTTGAGGCAGGGAGAAAGAGGACCAGCGAAGAGATGGGGCCAGGAGCTATGAATCGACCCCCTCCAACCACATATAGTTGAGTACACACATTTATAACACCCACTTTTCCCCACCACATACATCTCCAATATATATCTTCATCAACAATACGTACTCACCACTCCCACCACTCACCACCACTCACCACCACTCACCACCACTCACCACCACTCACCCTTTCCTCGTGTGGGAAATAACATTTCCTACACCTTACATCATTAAACCCACCTTGCTGTATCGTGGCTACATCCACCATGTTGAACCCCCGCTGCTCCCATAAGAGGTAAATATTATACTCGACTCCACACTCAGCCGCCAGCCACGGCGCTTACTGCGCCAGTATAGATTTCCCCGCTTAGCAGCGTAAATACGCATTGATTTGCTTAGTGCGCTTATGCGGATTTCGGCACTTAACAGCGTAAATACGGATTGATTTGCTTAGTGCGCTTATGCGGATTTCGGCACTTATTTCTCCAATGCCCATATATTTGCTTACTGCGTGAATATGGTATATCTGGAGAGGGTTTCGGGGGTCAACGCCCCCGCGGCCCGATTTTAATTGCATGAATAAGTTTTTTAATCTGATCAAATACGGATTTCTTAGTTCACAATGCGGATTTCGGCTCTAACGGCGTCCCTTATTGCATAAATACGGATGGCATCCCTTGCTGCGTAAATACGCGTTTCGTAGCGCACTGTCAATCAACGGGTTCTGTTGTACCGTTGCTTACTTGCGCAGCTAACAGAAACTTGGGGGAAACAGTAGGGCGAAATGTCGTTATTGACGATAACAGTAAAGAAACGAAACATTTTGAAAAACAAGCTTCCACCGGGACGACGTTTCGCTCTATGTAGAGATTTATTATATTTTGTTTCGCTCTGTGTAGAGCTTTATCAAGTCATGTTTCAATTTGTGTTAAACTTTATAAAGTCATATTTCCCTTGCGTAGAGTTTTAACAGGTCACGTTTCGCCCTCGATAGAACCTTATAGAGCGTGGAAGGAGTGCGTATGCTTTATGACGCAAATAATAAACTAAGGAATAATTGCGTATGCTTTATGACGCAAATAATTAACTAAGGAATAATTGCGTATGCTTTATGACGCAAATAATAAACTAAGGAATAATTGCGTATGCTTTATGACGCAGTAATTAGAGAGGATCAGCAAATAATTAACTAAGGAGAGAGAGAGTGCTTACGTTTGTTGACGCAAATACGGAGAGAGTCTGCGTAAATATGATGACGCAAATAGAAATTGAGTGGGAGTAGGAACGGCTTGGGAGGTGATTGATGAGGAAATTGAAAAATAGATAGGGATCTATTTTGAGGGAGCCGTGAGTAATGTTAAGTAGCGAAGGAAGGTGGAGATTGATCGCTCGGGTAAGACGTACTCCTCATATTAGGAATGGTCGGTTGTAACGGATTACCCCCGCAGATAAGCTAGTTTGATTATCATCTAATAACCCTCACACACACACACACACACACACACACACACACACAAGATGAGGTACGAAAGAGCTCATGGAGCAGGGAGAATGACCTAGTAGCCACCAGTGAAGAGGCGGGGCCAGGAGCTGTGAATCGACCCCTGGAACCACAATTAGGTGAGTACACACACATACACACACACACACACAAACATGCTGTTTTCTGAATACATGTATCGTTCACGTCCTTATCAGGCTCTCCATCGCTCTTTCCTACATATTGTGATTATCTGATCATGGCTCTGAGCACCAGCGCTGACGTAGGCTAAAGGAATTCCCAGGACTGCAGCATCGCCGGCAGGAATGTCCTTCCTGCAGCGCCATCAGCAGGAATCACTACCCAAGAGAATCCAACCGCATCCTACAAGGATATATATGGGTTCTTGATCTATGGAATAGGTAGGTACGTTTCCATTCTGCAGATCTGATCTGACTGTCGTTCCCCAGGCACTGTGTGCCTCTTACAGGTAAGCCAGTGGAAGGCATCAGTCAGATGACCAAAAGCTCCAGCTGCGGGTCATCATATGACTAAGACCCGCGTCAGGAAACACTTGTCCTATTTCCTGACTAACCTTACCTAACCTACTGTCCCGTGATAATAATGCGTAATTACCCCATAACAGTTAGTTAGAACTGCGCCTTTCTCAACTAGATCACAAAATACACTTGAAATCTAAATTACGTCTTGACTCCTCTAGGATCATTTCTAGTTAATAATGATTCAGGAGGGATCGAAACATAGTCTCTTTTCCGTATCCATTTAGTACAAAAAATAGTTACAAAAACACGACTGAAACAATGCACGAATAACCCGCTCATGGGAGAAAGAAACTTGTGACGACGTTTCGGTCTAACTTGGACCAGTGTTCACTAGTTAATGGTCAACGTTGGACCGAAACGTCGTCATAAGTTTGTCTCCTTTGCGCGGATTATCTTCATATCCAAAATAATACACAAATAACCCGCACATGGGAAAGAGGAGATTACCACGACGTTTCGTAAGAACACATATCGGTGTCCATTTCGTGGGTTAGTTACGAGTTGTTCCAACACTGTATTGCTGCGTTTACGGAGACTTTCCAGCAGTGTGTTGCAGCTACGAGGCAGGTGTTACGACCCACAGCATCCACTCTCTCCTGCACACCTGCTCTATGTTTACATCTGTTACTTCATCTCTAAGACCACTTACGAGTGGAGTCACGTGTGAATATAACATTGTCGCTTCAGCGTTGGGCTGTGTTTAGAAAGAATAGGCCTATTACCAGCTTAGTTTTTTTTTACCTATAAATTACAAAGGTGGTGCAGTGAGCGAGTATATTTCTTTCTTGAAATATTCTTGGAATATTCTTGAAATATTCTTGGAATATTCTTGGAATATTCTTGAAATATTCTTGAAATATTCTTGAAATATTCTTAAAATATTCTTGGAATATTCTTATAATATTCTTTAAATATTCTTGAAACACTCAGATGTGTTTTTAATGAAGTTTAATGGTGGGTGTACAACGCTGTACAACTAAAAATATACACCTTCATATGTACGTACACCGTTCTTCTCGGTGCGTGTACATCAAGAGTTATATATTAAGAATGTTTTAAAAGTAATGCTATAGAATTCGACTCTTCAAAAAAAAAAAAAAAAAAAAAAGGTGGGGTTTGAGCCCATGGCGAATGATTTCAAATCCCACCTGTTCCATGGTTTGCTTGCAATCGTGTTACTGCGATTTCGTGAGCCCAAAAAAAATCGTTCAGTTTTTCCCTAAATACGCATTTGTGTACTTTTCAAGAAAGTCACTATGAACCTGACAGCGCAAAAACAACACAATGTTAAGTTTGGCTATCGATCCCGTAGTTTTTTTTTTTTTTTTTTGGTCTGAGTTGCCTGGCGGCTGGTTTACTGCTCACGCTACGGTCATCCTGTG
This sequence comes from Cherax destructor, assembly GCA_009830355.1. Taxonomy (NCBI): domain Eukaryota; kingdom Metazoa; phylum Arthropoda; class Malacostraca; order Decapoda; family Parastacidae; genus Cherax; species Cherax destructor. Next base: position 76,854 of record WNWK01000168.1, on the reverse strand, counting down.
AATTATAGCGCAAAAATAGATTATAGAGGTCACAACGGCTCTTTACCAGACACCACTGACCATTGGTACATCACGGAAAATACTAGTCATTTCATAATTTAGAGTTAGTTCACGTAGGTAATGTACAGAATACAGTGTGGAGATACCACTAAAACACAATGGTCATAACTGGGTTACAGTTTCGTCAAGAAATCATTTCATCTACACAACCTTGTTGCTTACCACTGGCTCATCCCTTGGGTATAACCTGCTTCCACTGGGGATTCCCGTCTACCAGTGACAATGCCTTCAACTGCTGCACCTCCCTCACCTGTCGCCAGTATATAAGCGCCAAGCTCCATGACTGTGTTTTAGTTCCTTCAAGACTGCGGTGCTCTTCACCAACTCCAAGGCTGAGGGACTGATTACCTCATCTTTTGTATATAATTCTTAATTTTTTGTCCTTGTATTGTACTGATAAAGCCACTGGATGGCGAAACGTATACAATTAAAGATACCCAGATGTTGCACATGTCTAATTTTACATGTCTTATGCTTCGCTGTTCACAGATAACTCAGACCGTCAACGTTACTTCAGTCACTATTCTACACAAGTACGCTATTTCAGTCACTATTCTACACTACGTTATTTCAGTCACTATTCTACACTACGTTATTTCAGTCACTATTCTACACTAGTACGTTATTTCAGTCATTATTCTACACTACGTTATTTCAGTCACTATTCTACACTAGTACGTTATTTCAGTACACTATTCTACACTACGTTACTTCAGTCACTATTCTACGCAAGTAAAAAAGAATCATTGTATCAAGGCTGCTATTAAGAGCACTAAAAAATTTAGAACATTTGATGGTTGAATCAAGAATCAGGAACTTCAAATCTCGAAGCCAGAGTCATAGACCGGGCCGCGGGGGCGTTGACCCCCCCCAGAACACCATTCAGGTATACTCTCATCTAGGCTATCCACACTTGTTTGTCCAGTCAGATCTAACTATGACTAACGGAAACATAAACAGAATCAAAACACCATCAGATTAGTGGCACCATACCCGGAGTGTATTCAAGAAAAAGAAGAAAAGCATCAAGAAAGGTATTACATCTTACCACAGCAGAACTGTCAACTGTTTTTCAACTAAGCATAAACAAAAGAGCAACAAAAGACACACCGCGGATACATCCAGAACAATGACACAGCTGTGAGTTTATATACATTGCGAAAAAGGTCTCAGTTTAGCAACACGGGTTAAGATATATGAAAGATCTGGTGTTGAGAGATGAGCGGTGTTGCAACACACATCTGCAGCCGGATGAGCGGTGTTGCAACACAAAACATCTGCAGCCGGATGAGCGGTGTTGCAACACAAAACATCTGAAGCCGGATGAGCGGTGTTGCAACACAAAACATCTGCAGCCGGATGAGCGGTGTTGCAACACAAAACATCTGCAGCCGGATGAGCGGTGTTGCAACACAACACCTGCAGCCAGGTTGATGTAGGTTTGCCATGACGGGTCCTGGTCTGGGTCTTCTCCATATGGTGACCCGGCAGTGGCTCCCGAAGGAGCGTCAGAGTTGGTACAAGTGATGTACCGTTTACAGCCCTATTACAGGGGCACTGACCTGCAGCCATAAACCCTTAAGTAGTACTGATAGACCTCAACGACCATGTCCCTACAAGAAGAAAACACATCAACCATCATTCATTGAATTGTGTTGCAGAGGTCTGAGCATAGCTCAAATCTCTGCAACACAATTGTCCTCCATGAATTAAGGAAAGATCCTGGACTTCACCTTACTAAATAGACAAAGTAAATGCGATAGTAATTATAGACAAGGAAGATAATAGTGTAAAAATGAACATATTAGAAGACGGGGGTAAAACGTGCCTCTTAAAGTATGTCACCTTACACCTGCTGTCCATGTTCACCTAGCAGTAAGTAGGCACCTGGGTGTTAGTCACCTTACACCTGTTGTGCCTGTTCACCTAGCAGTAAGTACCTGGGAGTTAGTGGACTGGTGTGGGTGGCATACTGGGGGAAAAGATGGAAGAACCACAGTGGTAATAAGACAGACAGTCCCTCGATGACGCATTGACTTTCTTGGGTTATCCTGGGTGACTAACCCTCCGGGTTAAAAATCCAAGCAAAATGTTATCTTAAGCCCCTAAAGCTCAAAGTGTCTTTTACCCCTTTTCCCATCCGTTCCTGGGATGACACCCACCTCTCACACCTTTCACCCTAGATTTCTACACCTACTTTTTCAACCTCTCTCTCTCTCTCTCTCTCTCTCTCTCTCTCTCTCTCTCTCTCTCTCTCTCTCTCTCTCTCTCTCTCTCTCTCTCTACATACCCAAACCTCCTCAACAACCCGTCATCAGTCCTCAGTATTGTACACTGGATCACCCCAAATAACCTTTCAATATCTGCACTCCCAATTATCTGCAAGATGTTCACATGGCTGTCTCTATCCTCCTTTCCCCAGTGTGTTGTGTGCGAGGGGCTTGAACTTCCAGCAAGCGTGCCTGAACGTGCTGGATAGGAGCGAGGGGAGGCACTTGGTTTTGATGACTTAACGTGCTGTTGGAGTGTAAGCAAGGTAATATTTATGAAGGGATTCAGGGAAACCGGTGAAAACGTCCTTTGGGATCGTATTTGTTTTTGCGGAATAAATAAATAAATAAATATATATATATATATATATATATATATATATATATATATATATATATATATATATCGAATTGTATTGAACCTTATTAAAGTTGGTTGTTGAGTGTGTTGTGCGGAGTCTTGGTAGTGGGTGCGTGGTGATGGTAGCGATTACCTGGTGATGAAGGTGACAGGTAAATCAGAGTTCTCTGGAGAAGTATTCTCCATGGCCACCAGTCTTGTGATAATTGAACATTATATTAATAATTATCTGGATATATGAGGGTCCTAAGAGTTTATTATTTTCAGCTTGTCATTGTTGTGTGTACTCACCTAGTTGTGGTTGCAGGGGTTGAGTCAAAGCTCCTGGTGTGTGTGTGTGTGTGTGTGTGTGTGTGTCACAGGTCACAGTGTCACTAGTCACAGCTGTGGCTAGAAACTACCAAACAAAACTAGGTGAACTCACAAATTCTGAAATCAAAGCCAACTTTCTAGCTAATAATTCTAGGATAAAAGACTATTTTTACAATAATTATAATTTTGCAGGTTTGTTAGAAGTAATTCCAGTTTTTTGTTTGTGGGTATCACCGAAGAGTTGGAGGAGTTGGAAGAGTTGGAGGAGTTGGAGGAGTTGGAAGAGTTGGAGGAGTTGGAGGAGTTGGAAGAGTTGGAAGAGTTGGAGGAGTTGGAAGAGTTGGAAGAGTTGGAGGAGTTGGAAGAGTTGGAAGAGTTGGAAGAGTTGGAAGAGTTGGAAGAGTTGGAAGAGTTGGAGAGTTGGAGGAGTTGGAGGAGTTGGAGGAGTTGGAGGAGTTGGAGGAGTTGGAAGAGTGGGAAGAGTGGGAAGAGTGGGAAGAGTGGGAAGAGTGGAAGAGTGGAAGAGTTGGAGGAGTTGGAGGAGTTGGAAGAGTTGGAGGAGTTGGAGGAGTTGGAAGAGTTGGAGAGTTGGATGAGTTGGATGAGTTGGAGGAGTTGGAGGAGTTGGAGGAGTTGGAGGAGTTGGAGGAGTTGGAGGAGTTGGAAGAGTTGGAAGAGTTGGAAGAGTTGGAAGAGTTGGAAGAGTTGGAGGAGTTGGAGGAGTTGGAGGAGTTGGAAGAGTTGGAAGAGTTGGAAGAGTTGGAAGAGTTGGAGGAGTTGAAGGAGTTGGAAGAGTTGGAGGAGTTGGAGGAGTTGGAGGAGTTGGAGACGATAATTCCAGGTTTGCTGTGATGTCAATTACAAGTTAAAGCAAATGCTGTCAGTTCTAAGTTCAGGTGGGTGTTGTCAAGTCTAAGTTCACGTGGGTGTTGTCAAGCCTACGTTCACGTGGGTGTTGTCAAGTCTAAGTTCACGTGGGTGTTGTCAAGCCTACGTTCACGTGGGTGTTGTCAAGTCTAAGTTCACGTGGGTGTTGTCAAGCCTACGTTCACGTGGGTGTTAAGTCTAAGTTCACGTGGGTGTTGTCAAGTCCTACGTTCACGTGGGTGTTGTCAAGTCTAAGTTCACGTGGGTGTTGTCAAATCAATGATCTTCACTCTCAGACAGATAACTTCTTGACACAGTTATTGATCGATATTCTGTGGATATCTTCACCTTTTAAACACCTACCACCCTCACCTACATCCCTCACCTACCACCCACGCCTACCACCCACACCTACCACCCACACCTACCACCCTCACCTACCACCCTCACCTACCACCCTCACCTACCACCCTCACCTACCACCCTCACCTACCACACTTGTAACAGTTGACTTCAGTCAGTGATTCATAGCATCATATGTCATGACTAATTCACCTCAGTCACTATAAAGTTATCAAGAGGGCCCGAGGGTTAGAGGTCAACTCTGTAAACTCAAACAGGTATTCATACGAACAATTATCAAGTATCCTACACTGAACACACAGAAAATCCACAGTAAATCCTAAGCTTCAAGGTATCCCCAGGGGATACCTTCAAGCTTAGGCCTGATTATTTGTTATTCATCCAGTGTTTTCGTTTATAACTTAGAAACGCCTCATCCGATCGACTTCACACTTTCAACGCTGGTGTACTGGAACCAAGAGACGGGTCGTGGAATACAGGGATACCTTTCTCGGTTCATTGAGGTAGAGGAGACTGGGCTTATGGGATCTTGGGATACCTTTTTTTAGGATCATTGAGGTAGAGAAGGCTAGGCTTATAAGAACACAGGGATACCTAGCTGGATTTCCGACTTTTTAATTAGATTTAGATGCTTTATTTCCAATTACTATACACAAAGTATAATTAGAAATCCCGTAGGATTCACAGTTGTTTTATTAAGCTAATATTGAGTTGTGTCTCAGTATTAGACTAATAGAGACAGGTGTGCAGGAAACAACATCTCCCCAATAAAGACACCCAGGTGTTACACATGTGTTTTATTCACGACGTTGATGAAAGGTTCAGGAAAAACATCTGCATCTTCAATCTCAGCAGAGGTCCAGGAGCTGGTGTTCACCAGTAACCTCTGAGTGTTCAGGAAATCAGGAAATAGCGATTAAATGCTCTGAGATGAGAAATAGTGAGTGAATGCTCCAAGAAGAGAAATAGTGAGTGAATACTCCAAGAAGAGAAATAGTGAGTGAATACTCCAAGAAGAGAAATAGTGAGTGAATACTCCAAGAAGAGAAATAGTGAGTGAATACTCCAAGAAGAGAAATAGTGAGTGCAAACTTAAAGAAGATAAATAGTGATTGCAAGCTTTAAGAAGTGAATTATTGGGTGAACGCTCAAAGAAGAGAAATGAGACGTTGGGTATTAAATGGGTGAAAGAGAAGACATTGACTACGGGAACTTTCCAAGAGGGAAGAGAGAGAGAGAGAGAGAGAGAGAGAGAGAGAGAGAGAGAGAGAGAGAGAGAGAGAGAGAGAGAGAGAGAGAGAGAGAGAATGAGAGGAAGGAAGGAGAAATAGTTGACTGACTACCAGCCTGCAACTAAAACCTGGCTTCCGTAAGCGAGTGGAGGCTTAACCACAGGTTTATAACACTGGTAAGCCAGCAAGCCAGTGAATATTTAACTACTGGTGTGGAAGACCAGTAAGCTGGCTTAACCACGAGCATAGAAGCACTGGTGAAACCACTGGTTCATTAACCTCGTATGTAGCAACGCTAAATCAGGGGTTACTTGGCTTCCGCGAGGTTTCCACTTGAGTTATTCCATAGATAGGAAAGTGAAGGGTCTTCTTGTGGTATCTCTGGAGCACTGACCTTGGGAAAGTTATTCATACACAGCATCACCAGTATCTTTATCTATTACTTTATCTCTCTCTCTCTCTCACCTAGATTTTACATGATAGTTCTTAGTCTAGGTAGAAGCAGAAAGTTCTTCTAAGACAACCTTGGTGTGTATTTTCAAGTTCTCTTAAGAACATAAGAAAGAAGGAACACTGCAGCAGACCTACTGGCCCATGCGAGGCAGATCCAAGTCTCCCACCGGCTTAAGCCAATGCTTTAACCTAGTCAGGTCAGGTCACATTCACTTAAGGAAGGAGAACGGCATCTGACCTAGTAGCACAAGCTGGTCAGGTCAAATTCACACTCATCCACACACACTCATGTATTTATCTAACCTATTTTTAAAACTACACAACGTCTTAGTTTCTATAACTGTACTCGGGAGTTTGTTCCACTCATCCACAACTCTATTACCAAACCAGTGCTTGCCTATATCCTTCCTGAATCTGAAATTTTCCAACTTAAAGCCATTGCTACGAGTCTTGTCAATACTAGATATTTTTAGCACGCTATTTACATCCTCTTTATTAATTCCTGTTTTCCATTTATACACCTCAATCATATCCCCCCTAATTCTACGCCTTTCTAGAGAGTGCAGATTCAGGGCCTCAGTCTATCCTCATAGGGAAGATTTCTGATGAAGATTGAGACACTTAAGCAACATATGGCAGTCTTTATTGAAGAAACGTTTCGCCACACAGTGGCTTCATCAGTCCAATACAACTTTCTGCTTTGTATTGGACTGATGAAGCCACTGTGTGGCGAAACGTTTCTTCAATAAAGATTGCCATATGTTGCTTAAGTGTCTTAATCTTCAACTTGTCTGTTTTCAAAACCATTTGTCACACACACAAGATTTCTGATACATGGGATCAACTTTGTCATCCTCCTCTGTACGTTTTCCAGAGCATTTATATTCATTCTGTAATACGGTGACCAGAACTGTGCAGCATAATCTAAATGAGGCCTAACCAAAGATATATAGAATTGAAGAACAACTTGAGGACTTCTATTATTTATACTTCTTGATATGAAGCAAAGGTTTCTGTTAGCTTATGTCGCTATTTATTCCCTCATCTATGTCGTTTATGTAAATTGTGAACAACAAGGGGCCCAACACTGACCCCTGTGGAACACCGCTTTAGACGTGCCCCCATTCTGATTTCTCCTCATTTATGCAAACTCTCTGCCGCCTATTTGTCAAACATGCCTCTACCTATGAAAAAAAATTCCTCCTATTCCGTGTGCCTTAAGTTTCCTCAATAGCCTCTGATGTGGAACTCTATCGAAAGCCTTACTGAAGTCCATATACACAACATCATATTCAATATCATGATCTACCTCCTCAAATACCTTAGTGAAAAAAAGTTAGTAAATTCGTAAGACAGGAAAGCCCCTTTGTAAAACCATGCTGAGATTCATTAATCAATTTATGCCTTTCAAGAAGGCTAGGAATTGCCTCGACAATTATTGATAACATAATGTTTCCCACTATGGAGGTAAGGCTTATTGGTCTATAGTTAGAAGCTAAGAACCTGTCACCTGACTTGTAAATAGGTATTACATTTGCCATTTTCCACTTGTCTGGCACTATGCCAGTTTGTACTGATATATTGAAAAGATCAGCCAAAGGAATGCTACGTTCCTATTTACATTCCTTTAAAACCCTTGCAAACAGTTCAAACAGGTTTTAATTTCTCTGTTTGCCTGAGGACTATGTCACTAGTTACCCCAATCGTGCTTAGTTTATTATTGTCCTGTTCTACATAATTTATTATTTCTGGAATTTCGCTAGTATCTTTCTGAGTAAAAACTGTTTGCCCAGTGTACTCTCTCTCTCTCTCTCTCTCTCTCTCTCCTGTGTTACATATTCAGAACACGATCCACCGGCCACACCACTCCTCCCCCATTTCTTCTCTGATTTATTCCCCGGGCAGCACTCTGTCGCCTTCCAGACTAGCCGGTACCTGGTCTTCCCTAGTGCACCTCCTCCATCTTCGTCCTACCCATGTTTTATCACCCACTGCTTCTCTTTCTCTCTATATTTCGTTGTGTGGAGGTTGTTGCTGCCCTGTTATTGCGATATGAAGCTGGAGGCAAAGCTATAAATTTCAGACCTCGTACAGTCAATTACAGTCATGTTTCTCGCATCTGCTCAGGAAGACGGACTGTTGACATTTATTTGGTAAGAATGGGTGAAATTGGTTTTTACGCATATTCATGCGCATGTGTCGGTATATATGGTTTCAGCATTCCTGTAAGCATGAACTAGTGTGTGCATGTATGGGTACAAAGGCTTAAAACATTTCTGTAATATATGAACTCAAGACATAATGAACAATTGTCATTTCTTAAATTTATTTACATTCTCTCAGTAATTAATGATATATATATATAAGCCCTCAGTTTTTTCTTAAGTACAAGCTCATGCCCATTTGTTGCTGCTGTATATATATCCACAATATTCATGTAAACGCTGAATGCCAAAGGGTGGTGAATGACTATACTGTGGCTGCAAGAATTTGTATCCCCATAATATTTTCGGCCATGAGGCATTATCAAGTCATGACTTAACAATGAACCAGGATGGATCGAAGACTGATTTCCAGTTTGTGAGTTGTGAATGAAAAGGAGATTTATACCAGATAAAAAAAATAAAAGGAACGCGATATCTGTACAAAATTTTAAAAAATCACCGTAAAATTAAATTTGTGAATGAGACACCACAGCCTTTTCTTTCGTGACGGGTAGGTTGGACAGTATGTGACCGGACGTCTCAGCACCAGACGTCTGGGATCAGGACTCATGCTCCTGAAGTCGTCGAAGCCCTTAAAGGCAGAAACTTGAAAAGACAGGACCAGCGTGCAGCTAAGATTGGATTTCCGGGAACAGGACTCGTGCGTTGTGTATCAGTGGTAATTAATACCTACAGGATAATGAATTATACACATGTGCAGCATCAGGGTATCTTTATTTGTAGACGTTTCGTCATCTAGTGTCTTTATCAATACAAGGAAATAATGCGAAAAATGTAGAATAATATACAAAAGATGAAGCAATCAGTCCCTCAGCCCTGGAGTTGAAGAACACTGTAGTCTTGAAGGATCTGAGGCATAGGATTGAAGTTTGGCGTTTATGTACTGGCGTCAGGTGAGGGACGTTTAGCACAAGAAGGCATTGTCACTGGTAGGCGGGATTTCCCAGTCGAAGTAGGTCATACATAAGAACATAAGAAAGGAGGAACACTGCAACAGGCCTACTGGCCCATACTAGGCAGGTCCATGTCAAAACCAACCCACCAACAAAAATATTTGCCCATCCCATCCCCAGCGGCACCCAAGCAACCTTCACAACCCTCCAAGTCCCGCTCAAATCTAACCCCTCTCTCATATGATTACAGAAGGAAGTAACACTGCAGCAGGCCAACCGGCCCACACTAGGCAGGTCCCCCTCAAACCCTAAACCAATCCCACAAACAAAAACACCTTTCCAACCCAACTTCTACTCCATCCATGGAACAAGCTCCTATAATCAGGGCACTACCAAAGAGCGAACTGAAGGAGCTGAAGCACCCGGTCCATCACCAGGGCACTGAAGGAGCCGAAGCACCTGGTCCATCACCAGGGCACTGAAGGAGCCGAAGCACCTGGTCCATCACCAGGGCACTGAAGGAGCCGAAGCACCTGGTCCATCACCAGGGCACTGAAGGAGCTGAAGCACCCGGTCCATCACCAGGGCACTGAAGGAGCCGAAGCACCCGGTCCATCACCAGGGCACTGAAGGAGCCGAAGCACCTGGTCCATCACCAGGGCACTGAAGGAGCCGAAGCACCTGGTCCATCACCAGGGCACTGAAGGAGCCGAAGCACCTGGTCCATCACCAGGGCACTGAAGGAGCCGAAGCACCTGGTCCATCACCAGGGCACTGAAGGGCAGCACCGTCATCAGGCACTGAAGAGCGAAGCACCTGTCCATCACCAGGGCACTGAAGGAGCCGAAGCACCTGGTCCATCACCAGGGCACTGAAGGAGCCGAAACACCTGGTCCATCACCAGGACACTGAAGGAGCCGAAACACCCGGTCCATCACCAGGGCACTGAAGGAGCCGAAGCAACTGGTCCATCACCAGGGACCTGAAGGAGCTGAAGCACCTGGTCGACACGTCTCCTGTGAGAGCGTCTTACAGCCTGGCCAACACGTCTCCTGTGAGAGCATCTTACAGCCTGGCCAACACGTCTCCTGTGAGAGCTGGTCCTGTATGACCTGCTTCCACTATGGAATCCCGCCTACCAGTGGCAATGCCTTCAACTGCTGCATCTCCCTCACCTGATGCTAGTATATAAGCGCCAAGCGTCATGCCTATGCTTCAGATTCTTCAAGACTACTGTGCTCTTCACCAACTCCAAGGCTGGGGGACTGATTACTTCTACATTCTTCACATTATATCTTTGTATTGTACTGATAAAGCCATTGGTTGGCGAAACGTCTACAAAGATTCCCAAATGTTGCACAAGTGTCTAATTCGTCAGGATCCATAAGGCACGAGCCGTCGTAGCCCTTAAAAGCCAACAGCAACATCACACAGGACCAGCAACATCACAGAGGACCAGCAACATCACAGAGGACCAGCAACATCACAGAGGACCAGCAACATCACAGAGGACCAGCAACATCACAGAGGACCAGCAACATCACAGAGGACCAGCAACATCACAGAGGACCAGCAACATCACACAGGACCAGCAACATCACACAGGACCAGCAACATCACACAGGACCAGCAACATCACACAGGACCAGCAACATCACACAGGACTAGCAACATCACACAGGACCAGCAACATCACACAGGACCAGCAACATCACACAGGACCAGCAACATCACACAGGACCAGCAGCATCACACAGGACCAGCAGCATCACACAGGACCAGCAACATCACACAGGACCAGCAACATGGTGATACGATATCGTAACTTCTGCGTTACTTTCCTCCTTGCGATTATCGTTATTTTCACGAGTCGGACTCCGCGTTATTACGAAGGCAAATAGCGACGAGGGAGAACGTACCAGCTGTCTTAAAGATTTATCTTGGTGAAAATCGTCAATAATCATCAGTCAGTGGTAACAACCTCGGTACACAACCGCAGGACTCGGGTTCACTCCCTCTGTTTACTTACACATAAATAATTACTTGGATCTTAATGGACCTTTTTTTAGTGGAATTGGATACATCAGCAGCGGTCTTTAATACAATAGTTACGCAGTGATAACAAGACCTAGTTGTGTTTCCCTGTCACATTCTTCACACAGGATAAGTAACAAACGTAGTGTGGAACGCTGTCAGCCTGAGCTAAGATATATCATTACGGCAATGAGGAAATCGTCACGTATTCCATTAAAGGTTCATCAGATACAGCAGGTTCAAAGGTGACCTTCCAGCAGAGGTGTAGTTACTATCACTTGGGAATTATCGTGTCTCAGGATAGCCTATCCCATTACAGCAGAAAGGGAATTCTTATGAAGATATCTATACAGTCTCCTAGCTCAGGTTGACACTACTGAATTCTCCTAGCTCAGGCTGACACTACTGAAGTCTTCCAGTCCAGGCTGACACTGCTGAAGTCTCCCAGCTCTGGCTGACACTACTGAAGTCTCCCAGCTCAGGCTGACGCTACTGAAGTCTCCCAGCCAAGGCTGACACTGCTGAAGTCTCCCAGCTCTGGCTGACACTACTGAAGTCTCCCAGCTCTGGCTGACACTATAAACACGATTTATGATGGAATATAAGAGGGAAGCAGATAGCTTGTGTTCCCAGTCTGTAAATTTCTTATGGAATAGTGTAGCAGCACACTACTGATGTATCCAATTATAATGTATTAAAAATTCATTGGCTGACCAGCCAATGCGTGCAGCCAGCAGCAACAGCCTGGCTGATCAGGCCTCGATTCTTCAGAAGGCCTGGTCTGGGACCGGGCCGAGGGGGCGTTAACCCCCACCACCACCACCACTACCACCACTACAACCACCACCACCCACCACCACCCACCACCACCACCACTACAACCACCACCACCACCACTACAACCACCACCACCACCACTACAACCACCACCACCACCACTACAACCACCACCACCACCACCACTACAACCACCACCACTACCACCCACCACCATCACACCACTACAATCATTCTCATCGCCAATACCACCACCATTACCCCCACAATTGTCACCACCACCACCACTACTTCCATCACCATCTCTTCCAATATTACTACCATCAACAGCAACACAAGCACTACCGCCGCCGCCGCCGCCGCCGCCGCTAGCGTCACCCCATCAGCGTTACATCTATCTCTATCACCCTCCCATATCTCTCATAAATTTCCAGCCTCCACTCAAATTTCTGCTTCACACTCTGTAATTGATATCTTCATAACGTGTGTGTGTGTGTGTACTCACCTAGTTGTGGTTGCAGGGGTCGATTCACAGCTCCTGGCTTCACCTCTTTACTGGTCGCTACTAGATCAGTCTTCCTGCTCAATGAGCTTTATCATACCTCTTCTTAAAGCTATGTATGGATCCTGCCTCCACTACAACACTTCCCAGACTATTCCACTTTCTGACAACTCTGTGACTGAAGAAATACTTCCTAACATCCCTGTGGTTCATCTGAGTCTTCAACTTCGAACTGTGTCTCCTTGTTGCTGTGTCCCATCTCTGGAACATCCTGTCTCTGTCGAACTTGTCGATTCCTCTCAGTATTGTATATGTCGTTATCATACCCCTTAGTTCCGAGACTATTTTTGTTGCAAACCTTTGCACTTTCTCTAGTTCCCTTACGTGCTTGGCTAGGTGTGGGTTCCAAACTGATGCTGCATACTCCAGTATGCGCCTAACGTACACAGTGTACAGGTCCTGAACGATTCCTTATTAAGATGTCGGAATGCTGTGCTTAGGTTTGCCAGGCGCCTGTTTGCTACAGCAGTTATTTGGTTGATGTGCGCCTCCAGAGATGTGCCTGGTGTTATATTCACCCCAAGATCCTTTTCCTTGAATGAGGTTTGCAGTCTCTGGCCCCCTAGACTGTACTCCGTCTGTGGTATTCTTTGCCCTTCCCCAATCTTCATGACTTTGCACTTGGTGAGGTTGAACTCCAGGAGCCAATTGCTGGACCAGGCTTGCAGCCTGTCCAGATCCCTTTGTAGTTCTGCCTGGTCCTCGTCCGATTGAATTCTTCTCATCAACTTCACATCATCTGCAAACAGGGACACTTCTGAGTCTATTCCTTCTGTCATGTCGTTCACAAATACCAGAAACAGCACCGGTCCCAGGAATGACCCCTGTGGAACCCCGCTCGTCACCGGCGCCCACTCTGACACCTCACCACGTACCATGACTCGCTGCTGTCTTCCTGACAGGTATTCCCTGATCCATTGTAGTGCCTGCCCTGTTATCCCTGCCTGGTCCTCCAGCTTCTGCACTAATCTCTTGTGTGGAACTGTCAAACGCCTTCTTACATTCCAAGAAAATGCAATAAGCCCACCTTTCTCTCTCTTGTCTTACTGCTGTCACCCTGTCGTAGAACTCCAGTAGGTTTGTGACACATGATTTCCCGTCCCTGAACCGTGCTGGCTGTCGTTGATAAGCTCATTCCTTTCTAGACGCTCCACCACTCTTCTCCTGACTATCTTCTCCATGACGTTGCATATTATACATGTCAGTGACACTGGTCTGTAGTTTAATGCTTCATGTCTGTCTCCTTTTTTAAAAAATTGGGACTACATTTGCTGTCTTCCATACTTCAGGTAGTCGCCCTGTTTCGATAGATGTGTTGAAGATTGTTGTTAGGGGTACACATAGCGCCTCTGCTTCCTCTCTCAGGACCCATGGAGAGATATCATCCGGCCCCATCGTCTTTGATGTATCTAGCTCGCTTAGCAGCCTCTTCACTTCCTCCTCGGTTGTATGTATTGTGTCCAACACTTGATGGTGTACCCTACCTCTCCGTCTTTCTGGAGTCCCTTCTGTCTCCACTGTGTGTGTGTGTGTCTGTGTGTGTGTGTGTGTGTCTGCATCTGTGTCATGTTTCACTCTGTGTAGAGCTTTATCAAGTCATGTTTCACTCTGTGTAGAGCTTTATCAAGTCATATTTCACTCTGTGTAGAGCTTTATCAAGTCATATTTCACACTGTGTAGAGCTTTATCAAGTCATATTTCACTCTGTGTAGAGCTTTATCAAGTCATATTTCACACTGTGTAGAGCTTTATCAAGTCATATTTCACTCTGTGTAGAACTTTATCAAGTCGTATTTCACTCTGTGTAATAAAGAAATTTAATTGATTAATAATAAAACAGAATTAGACAGTCTATGTCTTTTTGCCATGTCGATATAGATCTATCCTACGCGATATATACGCAAATTTGACCACATACCTGTGCGTATAGAGCTGAGAAGAAGGAGAGCAGAGAGATGCAGCGTCCTCATTGGTGGAAGAGCCGCAGCATCCGGTGACGTCATGGCAATGCTGGTGTCCTATATGGGCGAGAGCGGATTATAAGTCTTGGGGATTCTCACGCCACATTTCAGTTACTTGCTTCACGCTGTCACTGCTTTCATTTTCTATCACTGCTGCCTTCACGGTATCGCTGACATCACTGTTTATTTGACGTCCCCTTGAATTCCAGTCTGACTCTTCCTTCAATGCATTCTTTTTTCACTTCTTTCTCCTCATCGGATTTACGAGGCTTCTGACTTCAATTCTTTACAGTGCGCCGCTGACTTCATTCCTGTTATTCAACATATTATCTCCTTCATTAATTTCATTCACAATGCCGCTGATTTCATTGTTTTCATTCTTGTCATATACAGCTATACTGCCTTCTTTCTTTCATTTTCCTTAGGGATAGAAGCCACCTTCACAATATTATTCACTTTATGGCACTGCTGCATTTATTTTGCAAAATCACTGCATTCATTACATGGAACAATTACCTTCTTTCATGAAGCCACTGAATTCATTTTATAGCACTGCTGCATTCATTTTAAATTCTGCTTTCACCTTGCTCTTCCCTGCTTTCAACAAATTCTTTCATTACATTCAGTGAATTTTATTTCACAATTACTTCTGAAACATTGCATTCACTAAGCTACTTCATTCAAGGGACTTCCTTCAAACCATAACTTCATTTGCCTAAAAGCATATCGTTTCTTTCACCGTGAAATATCGTAAGGCATTTTTGCATTCATTATGTTAAGCTCTGACTTCACTGCCTTCAATTCATCCCTGCATTCATTGCATTCATTGGGGCAGTGCATTCAACTGAGAACTTTCTCTCAGCAACATTGTCCCACTGCTTGCATTGTACCACTGCCTTCACTGTAACACTTCATTCAATGTACCTTTGTCTTCAGTGTATCACTGCCTTCACTGTGACTTTTCATTCAACGTACCACTGTCTTCAATATATCACTGCCTTCAATGTCCGACTGCATTCAGCGTTCCACTTCCTGCATTGTATACCACACTGACTTCAATTTTGCAGTGATTTCATTCTATCGTTGCCTTGAGTGTACCACTGCCTTCACTGCACCGCTTCCTTCACTGAATCAATGACTTCATTAAGTCACTGCCTTCAGCTCATCACCGAATTATTCTATCACTTCTTTCACTGTACTGCTTGCTCGCCATCGTCACTGCTTTCACAGTTACTGTTCTTTCACTGTTCACTGCTACCTCAGGCTTCTTTCACTGTCAGGAAGAAAAAAATATGGCAATTAGAATAGGATTTTTTTTCTTAACTCCTTAAGTTTCATATCGATCGACTACACGATTATTATGTCTGTCTTCCACCTGTGTTCACAGACTATTGTGTTCACTTCTTATGATCGCCGATTGTGTTCATTGGTTGTGTTCACTGGTTGTGCTCACTGGTTGTGTTCACTGGTTGTGTTCACTGGTTGTGTTCACTGGTTGTGTTCACTGGTTGTGTTCACTGGTTGTGTTCACTGGTTGTGTTCATTGGTTGTGTTCACTGGTTGTGTTCACTGATTGTGTTCACTGGTTGTGTTCACTGATTGTGTTCACTAGTTGTGTTCACTGATTATGTTCACTGCTTGTGTTCACTGATTATGTCCACTGCTTCTGTTCACTGATTGTGTTAATTGTTTATTGTGTTCACTGCTTATTTTGTTCACTGCTTATTGTGTTCGCTGATTATTGTATTCACTGATTATTGTGTTCACTTACTATTGTGTTCACACCCTACTATGTTCACACATTATTGTGTTCACACCTTACTGTGTTCACACCTTATTGTGTTCACACCTTGTGTTCACACCTTACGGTGTTCACATCTTACAGTGTTCACATCTTACAGTGTTCACATCTTACAGTGTTCACACCTTACAGTGTTCACACCTAAGTGTTGACTTACTATTGTGTTCACATTTGTCTTCACATCTTATTGTGTTCAATAAAAGCCATTCTATCTGCTGGATAAGGCAGGATAACACTAAGGTGAAACCTCAAACAAATACACATGAGCGAAACAAATTTTTATTTATACAACGTTTCGCCCCTTGCAGAGTTTTGATAAACATCAGTTTTGAGATAAATATATGCAATTTGTTGCTAAAATTTCAAAAAGTCGGAAAACGTCTTATTCTGCTCCGAAACTCCGAAATCTGCAATAAAAAACAAGGGAGCTCCTTATTTTGTATATATGATAATATATAGAACGCAGGGCGAAACGTGCAAAAATAACCCGTACATAGTAGAAAGAAACTTTAGACGATGTTTCGGCCCGACGTGGACTAGTTAATGGTCCAAGTTGGACCGAAACGTCGTCATAAGGATCTTTCTCTATGTGTTCATTATAGCTGAGTCTCTCGCTGAGTACTGTCAACTGAACACCTCCGTATCAAGTGTGTTCAGGAGAGCTGGGATTCTCTAGCGGTGTTTTTTTAATGCATCGGCCGTTTGCCACCGACGTCGGGTGACCCGATAAAAAAGAAACATTCATCATCATTCATTCCATCACTGTCTTGCAAGATGCGTGCTTACACTACAGTTATAAAACTGCAACATTAACACCCCTCCTTCAGAGTGCAGACACTGTACTTCCCATCTCCAAGACTCAAGTCCGGCCTGCCGGTTTCCCTAAATCCCTTCATAAATGTTACCTTGCTCACACTCCAACAGCACATCAAGTCATAAAAACCATTTGTGTCCACCCGCTCTTATCTAACACGGTCACGCATGCTTGCTGGACACCCAAGCTCCTCGCACTCAAAACTTCTTTTACCCCCTCCCTACAACCTTTCCTAGGCCGACCCCTACCCCGCCTTCCCTCCACTACAGATTTATACACTCTCGAAGTCATTATGTTTCGTTCCATTCTCTCTACATGTCCGAACCACCTCAACAACCCCTCCTCAGCCCTCTGGATAATAGTTTTGGTAATCCTGCACCTCCTCCTAATTTCCAAATTCCGAATTCTCTGCATTATATTCACACGACACATTGCCCTCAGACATGACATCTCCACTGCCTCCAGCCTTCTCCTTGTTGCAACATTCGCCACCCATGCTTCAAACCCATGGATAACGTTCTCTGTCCTCACAGACTCCTCAGTGCACCACTCACTTTTTCCCTCATCAGTTTTATGATTCGCCTCGTCTTTCATAGACCCATCTGCTGACACATCCGCTCAAAAATATATAAATACATTCACTTCCTTCATACTCTCTCCCTCCAATCTGATATCCAACCTTTCATTACCAAATTTTTTTGTTATCTTCATCACCTTACTCTTTCCTAGGTTCACTTTTAATTTCCTTCTTTTACATATCCTACCAAACTCATCCATCAACCTCTGCAACTTCTCTTCATAATCTCGCAAAAGCACAGTGTCATCAGCAAAAAGGAACCGCGACAACTCCCACTTTGTGTTAAATTCTTTATCATCTAACCCCACACCTCTTACCAACACCCCCATCATTCACTTCTCTTACATCTCCATCTATAAATATATTGAACAACGATGGTGACATCATACATCATTTTCTAAGGCCTACTTTCACTGGAAAATAATCTCCCTCTTGCCTATACACTCTAACCTGAGCCTCACTATCTTCGTAAAAACTCTTCACTGCTTTCAGTAATCTACCTCCTATTTGCAACATCTGCCACTTTGCATCCCTGTCCATTCTATCATACACCTTTTCCAAATCCATTAAATGTCACAAAAACCTCTTTACCCTTATCGAAATACTGTTCAGCTGCAAACACTTGGTCTACAATCCCTACCCTTCGTAAAACCTTATTCATCTGCGATCCTGCTCTCTGTATTACTCTTAGTTCTTTCAGTAATAGCTCTACCATACACTGTACTAGGTATACTCAACTGGCTTATTCCCTTACACTCTCTTTTGTCCCCTTCTCCTTTATACAAAGGAACTATGCATATCTCTGCCAATCACTAGGTACCTTACCCTCTTCCATACATTTATTAAATAAAAGCACTAACCACTCCAAAACTATATCCCCAACTGCTTTTAACATTTATGTCTTTATCCCATCAATCCCAGCTGCTTTACCCCTTGCATTCTACCTACTGCCTCACGAACTTCCCCCACACTTACAACTGGCTCTTCGTCACTCCTAAAAGATGTTATATCTCCCTGCCCAGTACACGAAATCACAGCTTCCCTATCTTCATAAACATTCATCAGTTTCTCAAAATATTCCCTCCATCTTCCCGATACCTCTAACTCTCTATTTAATAACTCTCCTCTCCTATTTTTAACTGTCAAATCCATTTGTTCCCTAGGCTTCCTCAACTTATTAATCTCACTCCAAAACTTTTTCTTATTTTCAACAAAATTTGTTGATAACATCTCACCCACTCTCTCATTTGCTCTCTTTTTACATTGCTTCACCACTCTCTTAATCTCTCTTTTTCTCTCTCCATATACTCCTCCCTCCTTGTATCACTTACAGCGGTGCTTATATAGTACAGTTTACAGGCTAAGAGCTGTTATCTTGCCTCAGTTTATTTACAGCCTATTGTAATCACCAGATAACTTCCACTATGATAACTACAAGACAACTACCACTGCTATAACTACCATTATTATAACTACCAGACAACTATCACTATTGTAACTACCAGACAACTACCACTATTACAACTACCAGTCAACTACCACTATTTTTTCACCCAAAAATTGTCTCATAAAGCGATTAATAAACTTAATTTCTTACGGAACTTTAAGTTTAGAATTTTCTTGTTCAACTTAAGACAGTGAGACGCAGTGAAGAAAATTGACTTACCCCCCCCCCCGAAATGCTTCAGGAAGGGGAGCGTAGCCCCACTCCAGAGGCACCAGGGAAGGGGCGTCGCCCCCTCACCAGATGCTCAAGGTGTTTGAGTAGGGTTGATGTGCTACACACCTGGTAGGAAGGAAGGAAGAAAGGTTGGAAGAAGGAAGGAAGAAAGGTTGGAAGAAGGAAGGAAGGAAGGTTGGAAGAAGGAAGGAAGGTTGGAAGAAGGAAGGAAGGTTGGAAGAAGGAAGGAAGGTTGGAAGAAGGAAGGAAGGAAGGAAGGTTGGTAGAAGGAAGGAAGGAAGGAAGGTTGGAAGAAGGAAGGAAGGTTGGAAGAAGGAAGGAAGGAAGGAAGGTTGGAAGAAGGAAGGAAGGAAGGAAGGAATGATGGTAAGATGGAAAATAGATAGGAAGGAAGAAGGTTGGAAGGAAGGAAGGAAGGTAGGAAGGGAGGAAGGTTATGATAGGGATGAAGCGCTCGTCTCCCAGGGGTTAATAATAATAATAATAATAATAATAATAGATATAGAGTTCACAGACTTGGCCCATCTACCTGTCTGACTGTATACTGACACCAAAAATACTTTAATACCTTAAATAGGAACTAATGTAAACCAATACCATTCCCACCATTGTCATCACCACCACCACTATCATCACCCCACCACTATCATCACCACCACCACTGTCATCACCACCACCACTGTCATCACCCCACCACTATCATCACCACCACCACTGTCATCACCACCACCACTGTCATCACCACCACCACTGTCATCACCACCACTGTCATCACCACCACTGTCATCACCACCACTGTCATCACCACCACTGTCATCACCACCACTGTCATCACCACCACTGTCATCACCACCACTGTCATCACACCACCACTGTCATCACACCACCACTGTCATCACCACCACCACTTCATCACCACCACCACTATCATCACCACCACCACTGTCATCACCACCACCACTGCATCCCCCACCACTGTCATCACCACCACCACTGTCATCACCACCACTGTCATCACCACCACTGTCATCACCACCACTGTCATCACCACCACTGTCATCACCACCAGTGTCATCACAACCACCACTGTCATCACCACCACTGTCATCACCACCACTGTCATCACAACCACCACTGTCATCACCACCACCACTATCATCACCACCACCACTGTTATCACCACCACTATCATCACCCCCACTTATACATGCAGAATAACCACTGTGAAAAAATAGTGAAATTCCAAGCGTTTTCATCATTTCTCACATCAAAAACCTGTCAAAAACCAGCAGAAGACTTATAAGGCTGAGATATCACCTCACACACCTTTTACCCGCCCCATTATGATGCTGGTAAGGTGGTCAAGGACTTGTCAAACACCTTAAATTCTTCCCAAATTATATTAATCATAAATGAATCTAATTTTTATAACCCTAAATCAAGATTCATATTAAAATCAAAACTATTTTTTATGAAGCATGATTCTTTTATATTTATCTACACCATAGACCTGCAAGGTACAATTTTCTCGTTTTTTGAAAATCAATTGGATGGTTTAAATCTCTCACTTGATAAACAGAGCATTAGACTCTTGTCCACTTCTAATGCTGTATTTATATTGTTGTAATCTTACCTGGAGTTTACCTGGAGAGGGTTTCGGGGGTCAACGCCCCCCGGCCAGGTCTGAGACCAGGCCTCATGGTGGATCAGGGTCTGATCAACCAGGCTGTTACTGTCGGCCGCACGCAAACTAACGTACGAACCACAGTTCAAGACTTTTATCACATTTCCTTACAGTGAATCTTGTACACACACCCGTCAGCATTTTTGGGGGAATTTTTAATAATTTTTTTTTAACTGTTTGAAGATTTTTAAATGCAACTTTGATTTGATATTTTTTAAGTAGAGAAGATATAACGAGAACGTTTTCATGGTAAGGGAGAAACAACATATTCTTGGGTGAATAAGACTGTTTGCCCTTTTACGAATTGCAAAATATATTTTAAAGGATTTATCGATTAAGTATTTTTGGCATTTTAGATCATTAGCGAATTCATAAGTCTTCAAGATTTCTTCAACTATGAACTCTGGAAAAAGTCTTGAACTAAGATATATAAATATAACATTAAAACTGCTCAATAGTATATTAGTATATTGCTCTGTTTATTCATGTGAGAGATTTTTAAACCATCCAATTGATTTTCAAAATGCTGACGACGTTTTGGTCCGTCTTGAACCATTAATAAGTCACACAGAGGAGCTCGAAGGGAGGGGAGAAATAGTCTGAAACAATGTGAAACAGACTAACTCACAGGTAAAGAGAGAGAGAGAGAGAGAGAGAGAGAGAGAGAGAGAGAGAGAAAAACAGTGCCATGACTCAACCCAACAACCGAACACGGAAATTCATCAACCTATCAACCAATTAGTCAATCAATCAGCCAATCATTCAATAAATTATTCAATCAATCAGTCAAATTCGATTTCGTAATGAAAAACGTATACCTTAACGAATATTTTTTTCCATAAATTACAATTTTTAAACTATATCATTAAAATACTCATTTAAATATAGTCTAATATTCCAACCTATTAATATATCTGTAAACAAATA
>WNWK01000168.1:0-50000 GCA_009830355.1 Cherax destructor | reverse complement strand
GTGTGGTGATTGTATGTGTGGTGATTGTATGTGCTATATTATTCTGAACATGTATTATAATCTAATGTACATGCATTATAATCTAGTGTACTCGTATTATATGTTACTGTACATGTATTGTACTCTAGTATACATGTATTACACTCTAGTATACATGTGTAGTGTTTTCTAAGCTAAATTTGCAAGTGTTACTCAATACTGCAAAAGTTTGCACAAATTGTTGCTACAGTTAAAGTAACTGTGATAAATAGTTCAGAAATTAAAGTTGGAGGATGAGACACGTGTGTAATACTTGAGAATCTTTACTGGGGAAATATTTCCCATGATAAAGATTTCCCAAATGTTCCTCAAGTGTCTCATTCTTCAGAGACAGTCAGCTTGGAATTGTTGGTGATTGTGTTTGTGTTGGTGATGGTGTTGATGCTGGTGGCACTGTGTTGGTGACTGTTAGTGACAGTGTTGGTCATGTTGGGGTGTGTATGTTGGTCATGTTGGGTGGTGTGTATGTTGGTTATATTGAGTGGTGTGTATGTTGGTTATGTTGGGTGGTGTGTATGTTGGTTATGTTGAGTGGTGTGTATGTTGGTTATGTGTATGTTGGTTATGTCACGGTGGTGACATGGCCGTGTCATCATCACCAGCACATTGTATAACAATCATTGTATCACCAACACACTGTCACCAGCACCGTGTCACCACATTGTCACTAGCACCGTGTCACCACGTTGTCACCAGCCCCGTGTCACCCCATTGTTACCAACACCCTCAGTGTCAGGTCGTCAGATCTGCATGTAGGGCTCTCAGTGTCAGGTTTGCATGTGTGGCACTCAGTGTAAGGTCTGCATATGGGGCTCTCAGTGTCAGGTCTGCATGTGTGGCACTCAGTGTCAGGTCTGCATATGTGGCTCTCAGTGTCAGGTCTGCCTGTGTGGCACTCAGTGCCAGGGTTGTCTTCAGAGCCACACTGGAAGGATTTGTGTTTTTCCAATATCTGCTTATGAGGTTTACTCTCTTTCTCTCTCTCTCTCTCTCTCTCTCTCTCTCTCTCTCTCTCTCTCTCTCTCTCTCTCTCTCTCTTCTCTCTCTCTCTCTCTCTCTCTCTCTCTCTCTCTCTCTCTCTCTCTCTCTCTCTCTCTCTCTCTCTCTCTCTCTCTCTCTCCCAGCCAACCATATAAGTAGTTTATGCAACTATTGGTAATCAGACATGAGAACGTCCAGGTACTGTAGCCAATTAGATATATGAACTGTCAGCTGTTACTACGGTAATCAGACATGAGAACTCCTACGTATTGCAGCCAATCAGATGCAAAAACTATCAGATATTGTGAACTCTGAGAGAACTTCCTTTACGAGGTCCTGGGATTGCCAGTCTACCTTCAGAACCTCTCCCTCATTCTTCTGGATTGTTGGAAGTGTAAATTATCTACTTGTCTACTCGTGCAGTTCTTCTGTATCGCTGGTAGATTACATTATCTGCTCGTCTACTGTCAGGCAGAGTACTTTACGTACTTTCTCAACAGAGATTTCTAGCCTATCTTTCCTTGTTAGGGGATCACCAACAGTCTGCTTGGTCAATCTCGGGATGTGTTTAGGAAATAGAGGAGCAAGCCTCCTTCTTTCTGACTCTGAGCGACCCTTTCTCACGGATTTACCTCTTCGTGAAATTCACTTTTCTTGGTGAATTAATGTTGGTAGAATTACCGACAATATGTTAAGAAAAAGAACAGTTGTGCACCCCATTTTCTATCCTCCTTTCATTTGCCGTGTTTGCTTGCCACCCCTCAGGCTAGGTCATCAGTGGTCAGTGGTGCTTCGTGTAAGAGTACAGTGGTGTCAGACGACGGTGTTGGGGGACGAGATGAGTGTAGCAGAGCTGTACACTACTTTAATGGATCCCTTAGTGGTGCTTTCAGTGACTGTGAGGGTGGTCCTGATTCCCCCTAGCAAGGGTTGTAATGTCTGTGGGACCACTAACGGGAGTGTAAAGTGAGTGTTAGGGTCCTCATGCCCCTAGCATGGATTTTGAGGGTTTTAATGCTCAATGTTATGTCTTGGGGCCTTCAGGGGCACTCTCTATAAGGGGCCTTAATATCCCTTAGCAAGGCTTGTAGAGGCTTTAATGCCCCCCAAATATATCTGAGGATCCTGGTTGTTATAATCACGATGCAAAAGTTGCATCGTAATGTGAGTGAAAATGCCATGAATACATTTACTCTGAACCCTTCGGTCTATGGACCTTGAGCACTTCAGAGACATGCATCTGAGGTGATTTAGGCTCATGGACGGAAAAGCCTTCGGTAAAGATGACCTAAGTGAGTGAATTCATGTCCATTTTTCTCAAGTTGTCTGCAAGTTGTCATTTACCTTCTTACTACAAGTTGTCGCACAGAGCATGTTATAATGTCCCTAGCAAGGTTGTGAGGACTTTAATGCCCCTTGTAATATCTATGTGGGTCCTCTGGTTGCGCTAACCGTGACTGTTGACACTTTAATGCCCCTAGCATAGACTGTAAGGGTGTCAAGTTGAGTGCATCTAGCATTATGACACCCTTACAAATTATTGTAACTGTTGTGGGGCACTTGTTTGTTCTGGCGGTGATTGTGAGTACCCAGCAGCAGTTGAAGATGTGGTCACATGTGAAGAGGGCCCACTAGTGGAAGACGGTCATGCAAATAAGGCCAGCTAGAGTTATTATGCTTTTGATTTTATGATAAATGCGCATGTAAAACACATGTGTGTTTGTGTACTCACCTAATTGTGGTTGCAGGGGTCGATTCATAGCTTCTGGCCCCGCCTCTTCACTGGTCGCTACTAGATCTACTCTCTTCTTGCTCCATGAGCTTTATCATACCTCTTCTTAAAGCTATGTGTGTGTGTATGTGTGTGTGTACGTGTGTGAGTGTGTGAGTGTTTGTGTGTGTGTGTACGTGGGTGAGTGTGTGTGTGTGTGTGTGTGTGTGTGTGTGTTTGTGTGTGATATACAGTATAGTTTAGGACAGAGGCTAACTTATAGTACACGAATATTTATAGTCAGAAGAAAGTATGTGGAAGCTTCTTTTATCAAGTCCTACGATACAATAGAGCAAAACCAGGGGACAATGATGCTCACAAACCACCTCTCTTAGAAATTCTCCTACGCTACCTGCCATCACCTGACCTCACCTGCGAAGCAGCACGTCACATGACACATGACCTCACCACTCTTCACCTGACAGGTAGCCTAAAAATGACACCTTAATATTAATATCCAATACCTACAAGCCAATGAACAAGACACATTTCGAACACATGTCACCATTATTACTTAAAGACGTAGTTCATATGATTTCTCAACAACTATATATATATATATATAATAACAACACTGCACTAGCCAAGGACTCGAACCCATGTTGTACTGGCCCTCCTCATGGTGAGCCAGAACTACATGACGCCTTAAACCACATGACCACCCAATCCTACAAGAATGGCGCAGCCAGCAGAGCTAGTTGTTTTACCGCCATCCGAGGACATACGAGTGTTGCCTAGAAGCTCCCACAACACCGTATATCCTCGGATTGCGCGTAAAACAGCTAGCTCTGATGGCTGCACCATTCTTGTAGGATGGGTGGTCATGTGGTTTATAGGTTATGTAGTTCTGGTCACCATGAGGTGTGCCAGTAAACATGGGTCTAGTCCTTGCTAGTGCAGTGTTGTTATTGATCATATAATTTATATATAATATATATATATATATATATATATAGTTTTAAGATGTAACTACTTTATGATGTTGTTATTGATCATACCACTATTGGTTATAATATATATAAATTTATATAATTTTATATATATATATATATATATATATTTTATATATATATATATATATATATATATATATATTTATTTATTTATTGGATAGCCTCAGCCAACACTAAGAGAATACACACACGCCCCACACGTAATTCAAGTTAATTTCCATTAGTTAATTTTTCAATGGACTTGTGCGGAAACCATGATGTATAGCGTATGAATTACCGTAATAACACAGAAATATTATACACAGTTTGCTATTTGCCGAGCGTGAGGGTCCCTAGTGGTCCTCAGACCACAGGCTGGGAATCAGACAATAAATGGCCCGCTTTATCATTTATACACAGGCCATTAGAGGGGAGCAAGCGGCAGCACTCATACAGGGACTGGCAGGGAGAGTATTGTGATGGTGCGTCTGACTATCACCTACAATGCTAGCATAGAGATCAATGTCATTATATTCACTCCATCACTCATGACCACTGCTGTATTGATATACTTCGCTATACCATTGTGATAGTTTATTGCTTGTACTAGAGGGACTCTATGATAGTTCACTGTTAGATCTAGACACTATGGTAGTTCATTGTTAGTTTTAGAAGGCCACTATGATAGTACATTGCTAGTACCAGTAAGACACTATGATAGTTCATTGCTAGTACTGGTTATTCCACTGTGATAGTTTATTGCTAGTATTAGTTAGGCAACTACGATAGTTCATTGTTAGTACTAGTAGACTACTATGATAGTTCATTGTTAGAACTAGTTGGCCACTATTATACTTCATTGTTAGTACAAGTAGGCCACTATGATAGTTCATTGCTAGTACTAGTATACCACTATGATAGTTCAATGCTAGTACAAGTATACCACTATGATAGTTCATTGCTAGTACTAGTATACCACTATGATAGTTCAATGCTAGTACTAGTATACCACTATGATAGTTCATTGCTAGTACTAGTATACCACTATGATAGTTCACTTCTAGTATTAGTATACCACTATGATAGTTCACTGCTAGTACTAGTATACCACTATGATAGTTCATTGCTAGTACTAGTATACCACTATGATAGTTCACTGCTAGTACTAGTATATCACTATGATAATTCACTGATAGTACTAGTAGTCCACTATGATAGTTCACTGATAGTACTAGTAGTCCACTATGATAGTTCACTGATAGTACTAGTAGTCCACTATGATAGTTCATGCTAGTACTAGTATACCACTATGATAGTTCACTGCTGGTACTAGTAGTCCACTATGATAGTTCAGTGCTAGTACTAGTAGTAGTCTGGTTCGCCAACCTACCATCACGCAACACTGGTAGTTTTTGCTCTTAAATTGTTGATAGGTTTTGTAGACGACCAAGAGAAAAAATAGCAGGTACGACCACAGCATGATCGACACGTAGTGTACATAAAGTGGTACGACTACAGCATGAACGACACGTAGTGTACACACCAGTGGTACGACCATAGCCTAAACGACATAAGTGCACCCACCATTGGTACGACCACAGTGTATACACCAGTGGTATGATCACACTGTATACACCAGTGGTACGACCACAGTGTATACACCAGTGTTACGACCACAGTGTATACACGAACAGTGTATACACATGTACACACACCAAGGCTATGAGTACTCGTGTATACACATGATCAATCACTCATACACATTCATAACCAAGACCAGAGACCAAGAGACCAGCTAGGCACCTCGGTCTGGGTCTGGACCAATTGTGACAACTTTCTCCTACTTTATCTTTGCACTTTCTTGAAAGTTACATCATTTTAAAATTATTTTTTAAGTATTTTCGACTTAATCTGATCAATCTACTCACATAAATCTAGGCAAATTCAAATCGATTCTGTTATGTCTTACAATCAAATGTCAAAGATATATACGTGCCTCCTGACAAGGTAGGTATGGGGGTTGAGGTCCCCACAACTACCGCCTGACAAGGTATGTATGGGGGTGTGAGCACCCCACATCTACCTCCTGACAAGGTAGGTATGGGGAATGAGGCCCCAACATCTATCCTTCTGACAAGGTAGGTATGGGGTGGGAGACCCCCACGTCTACCTCCTGACAAGGTAGGTATGGGTATGTGAGACCCCACATGGATCTCCTGACAAGGTAGGTATGGGGTGGGAGACCCCCACTTCTACCTCCTGATTAGGTAGGTATGGGCATGTGAGACCCCCACATCTACCTCCTGTAATGAAGGTATAGGGGTGTGAGACCCCACACCCACCTCCTGACAAGGTAGATTCAGGTGTGTGATCCCCCACACCAACCTCCTGACAAGGCAGGTAGAGGGAAAACACTTTACAAACCATGAAGAAAACTACTAAATTAATAAAAATTAATTAACCTCTGCATATTTAACCAATTTCATAAGATAAAAATATGCACATTATGTTACTATCATTCATCTTATTATCACACATGTTGCTATCATACATTACTGTCATATATGTTACTGTCATACATGTTACTGTCATACATGTTAATCTCGTGTGTTACTGCCATACATATTATTACCATACATGTTACTAACATGTATTGTTTGTTACTATTACCTGAAGTATACCAGAAGGGGGTTTCGGGGGTGAACGCCCTTGAGGTCCTGTCTGTGACCAGGCATCGTGGTGCATCAGGGCCTGATCAACCAGGCTGTTACTGCTGGCCGAACGTAAACCGATGTACGAACCACAGCCCGACTTGTCAGGTACTGACTTAGGTACATGTCTAGCGCCTTCTTGAAAGCAGCCAGGGGTCTATTGGTAATCCCCCTTATTTATGCTGGGAGGCAGATGAACAGTCTTGGACCCCTGATACTTATTGTGTTGTCTCTTATCATACTTGTGGCGGCCCTGCTTTTCATTGGGGGAATGTTGCATCGTGTTCCCAGTCTTTTGCTTTCGTAGAGAGTGATTCTCGTGTACAAGTTTGGGACTAGTCCCTCTAGGATATTGCTAAGTGTATATTATTATGTATCTTTCTCGCCTGCATTTTAAGTAATACAAATCAAGAGACTTCAACCGTTCCGAGTAATTTAGGTGCTTATCGTACTTATATGTGTCGTTAAAGTTCTTTTTATATTCATATGGTCTGCAATTTCGTCTGCCTTTAAAGGGGAAGTTAGTGTACAGCAATATTCCAGTCTAGAGAAAACAAGCATCTCTAGTTTTGAGGGTTCTCATTATCCACCCTATCATTTTCCTAGCAGATGTGGTAGATATATTTTGGGGATCTTTAAAAGTGAGATTCCATAGCATTATCATTCCCAGGTCCTTGATATTAGTTTTTCGCTCTATTCTGTGGTTGGAATTGGTTTTATACTCCGATCCAGTTTTCATTTCCTCTAGTTTTCCACAGTGGAGTAATTGAAATTTGTCTTCATTTCAGGTCATATTGTTTTCTGCGGCCCATTTGAAAATTTGGCTAATGTCCGCTTGGTTATTTGCAGTGTCTTCGATGGATGACACTGTCATGCAAATTAGGGTGTTATAAGCAAAGAAAGATACGATGCTGTGGCTTACAACTCTGTCTATGTCAGATATGAGGATAAGGAAGAGGATGGGAGTGAGTACTGTGCCTTGTGGAACAGAGCTTTTCACTGTAGCCGCCACTGACTTTACCTGTTTACTATTACCCTTTGTGTTCTGTTTGTTAGAAAGGTATAGATCCATCTACTCACTCTTCCTGTTATTCCTTTAACACGTATTTTGTGCGCTATTACACTATGATCGCACTTGTCAAAGGCTTTCGTAAAGTCAGTATATACTACATCTGCGTTTTGTTTGTCCTCCAGAGTATCCAAAATCATGTCATAGTGATCCAGTAGTTGTAAAAGATACTTGCTCTAAACCCATGATGCCCCGGGTTTTGCAACTGATGGGTATCTAAGTGGATGGTGATCTTGCTTCTTAGAACCCTTTCAAAGATTTTATGATGTGGGACGTTAGTGCCATCAATCTCAAATTCTTTGCAATTGCTTTACTGCCACCTTTGTAGAGTGGGGCTATGTCTGTTGTTTTTAGTGAGTGTAGGATGACCCCTGTGTCTCTGCTCCCTCTCATAGAATATTTAAGGCACGTAAAAGGTGTTTCTTGCAGTTCTTGATGAACACGGAGTTCCATGAGTCTCGGCCTGGGGGCTGATGTTTATAATGAGACTACACGTCATAAATTATCTTCCCTTGAGTGAATATATAAATTTCAAAAAGTTTATCAATTTTTCAATTAAGTGTAATCTTGAGGCTAATTAAGAATGTAATTAAAAATTATGTTATTATGTTTATATTTGAAGCACCACCTCGACACCCCTCACCACCACCACCACCATCGCTTCCCCCACCACCACCACCACCACCATTACACCACCTGACATTGACTAATCACACCTCCCACTTTAACAAAGGCAGTATAGCTCTACCCTCGAGAATGATGACTCCTAAGTGTAATTCCATTCATTACAGCTTCCTGCTCCAGCTACCATTTTTGACTTCATTCCCACAATCTGAAATAATGGAAGTCAGTATATATATATATATATATATATATATATATATATATATATATATATATATATATATATATATATATATATATATATATATATATATATATATATATTGTGTGTTTGTGTAGTGGTGCACCGGACGTGTTGCAGTCACTGTCTTGCAACAAGTGTGCTAATATCACAGGTCAGATGGACCTGGTGGACCTAAGAACTCCTAATATCCCCACCTCTCCTACAGAGTGTAGCCCTGTACATTCCACCTCCAGGACTCAAGTCAGGGTAACTGGTTTCCCTTAATTCTTTCATAAATGTTACCTTGCTCACACTCCAACAACACATGAAGTCAAGAGAACCACTTGCCTCCACTCACTCCTAACACATTCACGTAAGCCTGTTCGATGTTCAGGTCCCTAGCACTCAAAACCTTTTACTCCTCCCCTCTAACCTTTCCTGGGTCGACACCTACCCTTGCTTCACTCAGCCCCAGATTTATACATCCTCCCCATCATCCTATGTTGCTCAAAATATCCTAATCACTTTGATAATTCTCCCCTCTGAATTCTCGTCATAACATTCACACCACACACATTGTCCTCAGACATAACATCACTACATCCAGCCTCCTCCTCCTCACTGCATCATTCACAATCAATGTCACACCCTTACAACAATATTTTCATCAATATACTCTGGTACACTACCTTTTTCTCTCTATTAAGTTCTCCGCAGATGCCACAGTGCACCACCTACCTTTGTCCTCTAGTCAGTTCTATAATTTACCTCATTTTTCACAAAAGCATCTGTCGACAAGTCCACTTCCAAATAGCTGAACACATTCTCTTCCTCCATACTCCCTCCCTCCAATCTGATATTCAATTTTTCATTTTCTAGATTTTTTATTATAGTCATCACTTTGCTCTTTCCAATGTTTACTTACAGTTTACTTTTTCACATACTCCTACAAGTTCCTCCACCAACCTTTGCAACCTCTTTTCAGATTCTCCCAAAAGTACAGTCATCGGCAAAAAAGTAACTGTGACAACTCCCTGAATCAGGTTCGTATCTTTCAATCCCACATCTCTGTCCAACACCCTAACATCCACTTCTTTTGCAACCCCTTCTATAAATATGGTAAACCATGGTGACGTCACACATCACTGTCTAAGGCCTCTTTTCCTGGAAAATACCGCCCCTCCCCTCCCACATAGTCTAACCTATGCCTCACTATCCGTTTAAACATTTTTAATTGCTTTTAGAAACCTGCCACCTATTCAATAAATCTGCAGATATCTGCCATACTGCTCTCCTTTCTAGAAATCTATAAATACAACAAAAATTCTTTACCTTTATCTAAATATTGTTCACTGAAATACATCAATGTAAACACTTGGTCAGTACACCTCATTCCTCTGCAGTCCTACTCTATTATTTTTAATTCTTTCAATATTAACTCTACCATACACTTTATCTGGTATACTCAACAGACCTATTCGGCACGACATATATATGTCGTGCCGAATAGGTAAAACTTGCGATTTTGGCTTAAATGGCAACTTTCTTCTTGCCGAATAAGGTAAGCGACAATTTGTGTTTGCAATAATTTCGCAAAAATCATACTGAACCTAACGAAAATTATTGTAAACTTGTCTAAAATATATTTAGTTACATTAAGCTAAATTAAATTGTGTTTGTTATAATAAGATTAGGTAAGTTTTCTAAGGCTCTTTTGGTACAAAATTATTAATATTTACATTAACATAATTGAAAATATATATATATATATATATATATATATATATATATATATATATATATATATATATATATATATATATATATATATATATAGTGTGTGTGTACACTAGAAGTCTGAATCATTAAAATTTTATTAATTCCTTGAAAAACGCGTCACTCAGTTATCGAACCAAGTAATTAGCACAGAACGTTAATGAAGGTAATATATTCAACAAGGTAATGAGGTCACATGACTGTCATTTGCTGGCATTAGGAAAATGTATTAAGCAAGTTAATGTTAAACATAGATGTTAAGAACGTTTTTTTTATATAAACATTGTTGACGTTGGAATTGCAAAATTCTCTCTTCTCTCTCTCTCTCTCTCTCTCTCTCTCTCTCTCTCTCTCTCTCTCTCTCTCTCTCTCTCTCTCTCTCACTACATTAATAGTCTCTCTAGATGTGACACGTGACTGGGCAGCAGGTGTTACCGGCTGCTGCTACAGGTCAGCTGTAATGATCTCGGCTGTGAAGTGTGACACCCGGCAGATGTATGACCGGCTCCATAAGCCGGTTCCTCAAGACACGGGTCCGGAACACGGTTCCAGAGCCGGTTCGAGGCCCGGCTGAAGGAACGGCTTCGAGATTCAGGTGAAGATATGGTTTTTAATGCGGTTCAAGACGTGGTTCACGATACAAGTTCAAGACACGAATTAAGACACGGTTCGAGGCGCGGATTAAAATACGGTTCAAGACACGGTTCCAGAAACGGATTGAAACACGGTCCAAGACACGGTTCGATCCACGGATTAAAACACAGTTCAAGACACGGTTCGAGACACGGATTAAAACACGGTTCA
The DNA here is from genome assembly GCA_009830355.1 of Cherax destructor. Classification (NCBI taxonomy): domain Eukaryota; kingdom Metazoa; phylum Arthropoda; class Malacostraca; order Decapoda; family Parastacidae; genus Cherax; species Cherax destructor. The sequence continues at coordinate 39,070 of WNWK01000168.1, read as the reverse complement.
AGATACGGTTTAAGACACGGTTTAAAACACGGTTTAAAACACGTTTTAAGACACGGTTTAAGACACGGTTTGAGACACGGATTGACACACTGTTCAAAACACGGTTCGAGCTACTGATTAAAACAATTCAAAACACGGTTCGAGACACGGCTTAAGACACGGTTCAAAACACGGTTTAAGACACGGCTTCAATACACAGTCTTCCAGAAGTATAGGCAAATATACCTAACTATAGAGAGTATACTTAGATATATTAATTATATCCTCACATACTTCCTCATTCAGGACTCATCACCTGACCTTGATGCTGGTGAAGGGCTCTTGATCCAATGAACCTGAGCTGTCGTTCCAGTTGAATGACCCCGTAAGGCTTTAGCGCTTCCGCATGAATGTTATGATTATACGTACGTAGAAAATTATTTTTATTATTATTATTATTATTATTATTATTATTATTATTATTATTATTATTATTGATATGAAAAATAGTTGTATTATTATTATTATTATTATTATTATTATTATTATTATTATTATTATTACGGATATTATAGCGTTTTATTATTATTATTATTATTATTATTATTATTATTATTATTATATACCTGACAATTAACGAAATTAAAACAACGGAAGGCGCAAATCAGGCGGCTCTTGGCATATTCCCAAACCCGTAGCGTGCGATTTCTGACGCACGCTAAAATACGCTGGAGAAAAAGAGTTGGTGAGGGATGTGATCCGCCAGGCTGTGACGGTCAGCGTCGAGTTCTTGGACAGCAAGACTCATCGTCAGGATCGATCATGCGACGGCCAGCACCTTCCCCTCACCCCCCCGTCACACACATGCCATGTGCACAAGCATGTATATACACAAGCATATATACACATGTGCAGTTTAAATTGTCAGCGGACTGCCATGTTCAGTGAGAGAGTGAGAGAGAGAGAGAGCGAGAGAGAGTGTGAGAGAGAGAGAGAGAGAGAGTGTGTGTGTGAGAGAGAGAGAGTGTGTGTGTGAGAGAGAGAGAGAGAGTGTGTGAGAGAGAGAGAGAATTAATGACACATATGTACCTTTACGCCAAAAGAATTGCTAAAAAAAATTAAAAATAATGTTATACCCTAAAGCACAAACTTAATTAGGTATACCTTAAGTACCTAGGATAGTAGCCAGGATAGTAGCTAGAATAGTACCTAGGATAGTAGCCAGGATAGTAATTAGGATTGTAGCTAGGATAGTACCTAGGATATTATCCAGGATAGCACCCAGGATAGTAACTAGGATAGTACCTAGAATAGTAGCCAGGATAGTGCCCAGGATTGTACCTAGGATAGTAGCCAGGATAGTACCTAGGATAGTAGCTAGGATAGTACCCAGGATAGTAGCCAGGATAGTAGCTAGGATAGTAGCCAGGATAATAACTAGGATAGTAGCCAGGATAGTACCCAGGATAGTAGCTAGGATAGTACCCAGGATAGTACCTAGGATAGTAGCCAGTATAGTACCCAGGATAGTAACTAGGATAGTACCCATAATAGTAGCAAGGATAGTACGCAGGATAGTAGCTAGGATAGTACCTAGGATAGTACCCAGGATAGTACCCAGGATGGTACCCAGGATAGTACCTAGGATAGTAGCCAGGATAATACCTAGGATAGTAGCTAAGATAGCACCTAGGATAGTAACCAAGACAGTAGCTAGGATAGTACCTAAGATAGTAGCCAGAATAGTACGATGGATAGTAGCTAAGATAGTAGCAAGGATAGTGCCTAGAATAGTAGCCAGGATAGTACCTAGGATAGTAACAAGGACAGTAGCCAGGATAATACCTAGGATAGTAACCAGGACAGTAGCTAGGATATTACTTAGAATAGTAATCAGGACAGTAGCTAGGATAGTACCTAGGATAGTAACCAGGACAGTAGCTTGGATAGTACCTAGGATAGTAACCAGAACAGTAGCTAGGATATTACTTAAAATAGTAACCAGGACAGTAGCTAGGATAGTACCTAGGATAGTAACCATGACAGTAGCTTGAATAGTACCTAGGATAGTAGCCAGGATAATAGCTAGGATAGTATCTAGGATAGTAACCAGGACAGTAGCTAGGATAGTACCTAGGATAGTAACTAGGACAGAAGCTAGGATAGGATAATAGGCAGAATAGTACCCAGGATAGTAAAGATTAAGTTTAGTTCGTGTGCAGCAAATTTGTTGATTTACTAAAATAGGAAAATAATGATTAGTTGGAATCCGTGATGTAAGTAGAGAATGACTCATCCGATCGGCTTCAAATTTTCACCACTGATGTGGGTTCCTGAACCCATGCTTCAGGCTGCCATTCTCTGGAGTTGTGTCCAGCTGGAAGTAGTGAGGATGTGTCCAGCTGGTCGTGGTGGGGATGTGTCCAGCTGGTAGTGGCTGGTTGTGTCCAGCTGGTGGTGGTGGGGATGTGTCCAGCTGGTAATGGCTGGTTGTGTCCAGCTGGAAGTAGTGAGGATGTGTCCAGCTGGTCGTGGTGGGGATGTGTCCAGCTGGTAGTGGCTGGTTGTGTCCAGCTGGTCGTGGTGGGGATGTGTCCAGCTGGTAGTGGCTGGTTGTGTCCAGCTGGTGGTGGTGGAGATGTGTGACCCTCGGAGACACTGTCTTCACCAACACACTACAAGCATTTGTGTTTTTCCAATATCTGGTTAGGAGGTTTACCTGGGATATATATATACTCTCTCTCTCTCTCTCTCTCTCTCTCTCTCTCTCTCTCTCTCTCTCTCTCTCTCTCTCTCTCTCTCATCACTAGTTATCTTCAGGACTCACACATAAACCAAAACAACGTCTACAGCAGATATATGTTCGCCATCCTCCTCTTCCAGAGTCGAACACTTCCTTACTGAGTTCCCACTTCTTCCTCTTCTCTTTTTCCCCCTCTTCTCTTTTCCTTCTCTTCTCTTTTCCTTCTCTTCAACCCCTTTTTATCATATTGCCCTTCTGTCATGCTTTCCCAGGAGTATTTAGCTCCCTTCCTTCGCCCTCTCTATCTTTTTTTCCGCTCGCCCTGGTCCACAGGCGGCCATCAGTGACCAGTCGAGCGCTACGTCAGAATGAAGATAGAACTTGCAAGGGGAAGGGTTGATGTGTCGGACCCCCCTCATAGGGGCCCCTACTGAGCTTGAGGGCCACGAGGTCCCTGGCAGAGCCCGAGGGCTCTAGCGTCTCATGAAGAGCCGAGCGCTACGTCAGAATGAAGATAGGACTTGCAAGGGGAAGGGTTGATGTGTCGGACCCCCCAGGGGCCCCTCCTGAGCTTGAGGGCCACGGGATCCCTGGCAGAGCCCGAGGGCTCTAGCGTCTCATGTAGAGCTGAAGGAATTTTTTTGTTTTTGTAAAAATGGTCAAATTTTATAGGCTAAGAAGTGTTTTTCTACCCAGTTTTACATCCCAGGTTGGGGAACTGGGGTAAATTACCCCAAATGGGGTAAAAATGAAAATCTCTGGGGGAATAAAGACATAAATTCATTTGTCATTTTATTATTTTTTCTAAATTTGTTTTATTTTTAAAGTTGTTTTAGCGCGTATAATAGATATTTTTCAGCTGTATGACTGTATTCTCCATACGAATGGATTCAAAAAACTATTTTGAATTTGAATGCTCCTTGAGTTTTCTGATTATGTGGACTATCAAGTCTAGTGGGGAATTTCGCTGTACACAAACCACTTACGGGTGGGGATTGAACTCTCGGAAAGTAAGTCGTAAAACTCCAGGCCAGTGCGTTAACCACTGGGCCAGCTGACTACAATAAGATTCACCCAACTAGGTATATTTATACACTATAGGAAGATTAGCATGGGCCACCACTGTGACCACAAATGCAAGATTTACATATGAATCTCCCTCCAGAATGGCCGTGACGAACTCTAGCTCAAGTCCCCTTACCGTGGTTGGTTTGCAATCATGTCATTACGGGTTAGCTGCTCTGAGATGATACCCGAGAAAGATAACCAACCACTGATTTACAGACTAAGAGCTGTTATCCTGCCTTCAGTCGTACCATAACATGTGGAGCATGAGGGTCCTACCATAACTTGTGGAGCATGAGGGTTCTACCATATCATGTGGAGGATAAGGGTTCTACCATATCATGTGGAGCATGAGGGTCCTACCATAACTTGTGGAGCATGAGGGTTCTACCATATCATGTGGAGGATGAGGGTTCTACCATATCATGTGGAGCATGAGGGTCCTACCATAACTTGTGGAGCATGAGGGTTCTACCATATCATGTGGAGGATGAGGGTTCTACCATATCATGTGGAGCATGAGGGTCCTACCATAACATGTAGAGCATGAGGGTCCTACCATATCATGTGGAGCATGAGGGTCCTACCGTATCATGTGGAACATGAGGGTTCTACCAAATCATGTGAAGGATGAGGGTCCTACCATAACATGTGGAGCATAAGGGTCCTACCATAACATGGGGAGCATGAGGGTCCTACCATATCATGTGGGGCATGAGGGTTCTACCATAACATGTGGAGCATGAGGGTCCTACCATAACATGTGGAGCATGAGAGTCCTACCATAACATGTAGAGCATGAGAGTCCTACCATAACATGTGGAGCATGAGGATCCTACTATAACATGTGGAGCATGAGGGTCCTACCATAACATGAGGAGCATGAGAGTCCTACTATAACATGTAGAGCATGAGAGTCCTACCATAACATGTGGAGCATGAGGGTCCTACCATAACACATAGAGCATGAGGGTTCTACCATAACACGTGGAACATGAGGGTCTTACCATAACATGTAGAGCATGAGAGTCCTACCATGTGGAGCATGAGGGTCCTACCATAACATGTGGAGCATGAGGGTCCTACCATAGCATGTGGAGCATGAGGGTCCTTACCATAAAATGTGGAGCATGATGGTTCCTACCATAACATGAAAAGCATGAAGGTCCCGACCATAACATGAGGATCATGAGGGTCCCTACCATAACGTGTGGAACATGAGGGTCCCTAACATAACGTGAGGATCATCAGGGTCCCTACCATAGCGTGTGGAGCATGAGGGTCCCTAACATAACGTGAGGATCATCAGGGTCCCTACTACCATAACGTGTGGAGCATGAGGGTCCCTAACATATCGTGAGGATCATGAGGGTCCCTACCATAACGTGTGGAGCATGAGGGTCCCTAACATAAAGTGAGGATCATGAGGGTCCCTAACATAACGTGAGGATCATGAGGGTCCCTAACGTAACGTGAGGATCATGAGGGTCCCTAACATAACGTCAGGATCATGAGGGTCCCTAACATAAAGTGAGGATCATGAGGGGTCCCTAACATTACGTGAGGATCATGAGGGTCCCTAACATAACGTGAGGATCATGAGGGTCCCTAACATAACGTCAGGATCATGAGGGGTCCCTAACATAAAGTGAGGATCATGAGGGGTCCCTAACATTACGTGAGGATCATGAGGGTCCCTAACATAACGTGAGGATCATGAGGGTCCTTACCATAACGTGAGGATCATGAGGGTCCCTACCATAACGTGAGGATCATGAGGGTCCCTAACATAACGTGAGGATCATGAGGGGTATTAACAGAACATGAGGAGCATGAAGGTCTTTACAGGGTCCTGGAACTCTTTTCATTTGCCATCGATATTCCTAAGCCAGTAGGCTATAGATCCTAGAGTCAGTTTCAGTGTTCAAACACACACACACACACACACAAACACACACACACACACACACAAACACACACACACACACACACAAACACACACACACACACACACACAAACACACACACACACACAAAGAAGAGGTATGATAAAGCTCATGGAGGAAGAGTGACCTAGTAGCGACCAGTGAAGAGGCGGGGCCAGGAGCTATGAATCAACCCCTGCAACCACAATTAGGTGAGTACACAAACACACACACACGACTGTATTACTGGAACAATAATAGCCTTGGAATACAAGGTAACAGAAGCAGTGATATACGACACCAGCTCCCTTTCCCCTCTCTCTCCCCTCCCTCGCCCTCTCCCTTTCCTCTCTTCCCTCTCCCCCAACTTCAACCTCCCTCTCTCCTCTCCTGTCTAGCTCTCATTCCAGTCCCTCCTCTCCCTCTCCCTATACCCCTCCTCTCTATCCCCCTCCTTCTCCCTCTCCCTCTCCCTCTCACTCAATACAAGACAGCTAGACAGATCAACAACGAACTCAAGATATAAATATTGCGTAATTATTAAATTAATATTATTATTATTATTATTATTATTATTATTATTATTATTATTATTATTATTATTATTAGCAGTAGTAGGAGTAGTTGTAATAATATTAATTTATTATTAATGGTCCTAGTAATAGTATGGCGGTGTTATTAGCAGCAGTATTTTAATATTATTATTAGTGGTACTAGTAGTAAAGTGGTGATAGTAATAATAGTAGTAGTAGTAATAGTAGTAGTAATAATGGTAGCAGCATAATTATAGTCACTAGGATCATGCAGTGCCTGAGGTAGTCAAGTTTTATTAAAGGAAGGGAAGGGTAGCTCGTCTCTGGACCAAGGAAGGGAAGGGTAGCTCATCCCTGGACCAAGAACTCACCAGCATCAAGGCACAGAAGAGGAGAGCGAAAGGGAACGATACTGCTCACTGTGAGGTTCTCTCAGGAAAGACGAGTGGGAGACGGTGGAAAGACCAGGAGGAAAAGACAGGTGTAGAGTGCAACGAGGTTCACAAGATCTCCAGATTGCTCGTTCTGCAACGTGATCATTGGAGATTTTCGACTGTCGTGCGTTAGACCAGGGTCTCCTGACCTTAGCACTTTTCACTCGTTCAAAACATCGTTTGGGACACACAGAACACCTAGGGGTCAGTGACCTCCAGAACCAATCAGTAAGTAGTCAGCGGGTAAGTGGGTAGTGTGTAAAACAAGAATGCAAGCAGAATATGAACCGGCATGGCTAAACTTGTTGCTCAGCCTAGGCGACTCAGGCATAGATAAGTATATTACAGAATATTATCTAAAGCTAGTGGTCATGCTGTGCTAAACTTCGAATACCTTTAAGCAAAATATCACGAGGAAACTAGACGACATTTCAGTTGGTTCTAGACTATTATCAAGTCAAAACTCAGCTCCAAATACTCGGTTGAAGGGGAAATTGAGAAAAGGGAATGAAGTGCTAATGCAAATTTAGCCTATGAGAGGGAAGACTGTACAGTACTGAAGAGTTTTCCGTAAGAAATGTAATGGAATAATCAACTCTTAGGGACTAAATATAATATACCAGGAAGTCGTACAGACTCAAAACCAAGCAAGTGATACTGGACAGAAAAAAAAAGATAGATCCTGTTATTTGGCCGTAACAGTAGAGAGGCTAGAGCAAGGCGCTTAATAGCATAGGAAAATTATACAGCAAGGAAAACAGAGGACGGGGAGAAGAGCAGATGAGCTGGAAATTAATACGCTAGGGAAGGAAGGGAAGGCTGAGAGAGGCAGTTTGAGCATGGTACATCGTACAAGACAACATCAGAATCCAGTCAACTTCACATATGGAAATAGTTAAAGAATATGTGATAAGGCTGAAGGAGGATTTATCTGTTATTCCCCGGTAATAACAGATAAATCAGCAGATAAGAAAACACTCAGATGTGTTCAGTGGGAAGGTTGGAACATAAGAAAGGAGCAACTGATTAGAGTAAATTCAAGAAAATTCACACGAAATATTAATGATATACAATATCGGTTCGTTGATGCATAAGAAACATCTGCAACACCCAATAATCTTTATTACCGAAACGTCTGGCCAGCACCGTTGGCTTCATCAACCGAAGACAACAAAGATATCTAAGTGTCTCACACGCGGAAAGACGAAGCTGCAGAGAGAGCTGGATACAATACACCAGGTGCGCCCTGACAACACTTCCAGTGAGCACTTAAAGAAAGGAACAAGAAAACACTTTGGTACAATCCAGGATCACGGACATGTATTGTCAGCTGACGGGGGACGTGGAGACGAGGATCTTAGTTAACTACAACAGGCGCTGATTTAAACAAGATCAATTTTGTATCATAAATCTGCTGAAATTCTTCAAAAATCAAAAAGAGAATGCGTTGATTACATCTGTATGAATTGTAATGACTGGAACCTCAATATTTCAGAGCCCATTTCAAATCTAAAGGAAAGTATAGATGGAAGAAACAAGAATAATACGCAAATTCAAGCAATGTGGAGAATTAAATATAAACAAAATTCACACAATTTACTTAATAATAAAGGCACAAACGTGAAACAATTCCTAACTGAATCAAAACGTTGATTTTGCAAAACGTATTACGAAAGTGAGTCACAACTAAAATAGACAAATATACAAAAGCTTCAGCAGTAGGTACGACGCCGCTTGTGATTGTGCAAACTGATCCACAGTGATCAAAGTGATCTTTCATAGATGTAGCGGAAGATGGTCACCAGCAAACACCATCAACACACACCAGTGGTATGAAAGGCAAGAGCCCTGAGAGGCGCACGGCAATCAACACGGTGTAGAGTACCTGAACAAGTAGGCTGGAGTGAACCATGATACGAGGCGGTGAACCAGGCTGGCAGAAGTCTGAGATTATGAGTGAGTACATAGAAAACTCACAGGCCCATACATACTTATTACCCATTCCACAAATTTTGATGAGGAACTTGGGTAGATTAAATCAGCGAGTTTTTGTCAGTCTTGCATCTCATGTGCTAACCCTCGTAGTCCCGCTGGCCCGAACACGAGCTATGGGAGAGAAGAACATGCAGTAGTTACCAACATAAGTGGGTCACTCTCTTGATAAGCAGAAAGCCTTGAAAGGCGAGTGAGAGAAATAAACGTCACGTTAAAACTATGGTTCCACAAATCAAGACAGATAACAGCTGTTAAAAATAAGAGACGCAAAAATTATACGATCGTCAAAGAGCTGAGTAGATAAGTGGCTTCCAGACGATGCCCAGGACGATGCCCACACGCCACCTACCACCCAGAGAATAGTGTAGCAAGAGACAGGTAGGCGGCTCCACCTTCTGCATTCCTCTATAACAATCACTTCATATCCAAACGACCCACACCACAGTTACACATACATGCACTTAGTTACGTACACATAAGTGAACTTAGTTACGTACACATAAGTGAACTTTTACCCTAACAATCTACTTGAAATCTAGAAATTTATTTTCAAGTACCACACCGGCATTTAATTTACAAATTGGAAGAGTAGATAGAGATACGAATAACGACAAGGAACCCTTTAAGGTATTGAACAAGCGATGTAAAAGGATTTTTTCAGTGCAAACTGTGCAATAACAAAGAACATAAAGGGATGGACCGGCTGGGACTGTAAGACATACACACAGCAAGGGAAAAGAAAGAAACTTTTGAGTGAGTTGAATACATCGAAGGCAATGGGACCTGGCAAGGTGTCCCCACTGATTCTTTGACAGAGACAAGCAATGTAGGCACGTGTGGTGTGTGTACTGACAGTGTAGGTACGTGTGGTGTGTGTATTGACAGTGTAGGCACGTGTGGTGTGTGTACTGACAGTGTAGGTACGTGTGGTGTGTGTACTGACAGTGTAGGTACGTGTGGTGTGTGTACTGACAGTGTAGGTACGTGTGGTGTGTGTACTGACAGTGTAGGTACGTGTGGTGTGTGTACTGACAGTGTGTGTGTGTTTTTTGACAATATGTATACTGACTTTCACTCTAAAAGTTAATAAACACGGAATAGTTGCCAGAGATCTGGCAGACAATGAATGTAGTCCCGATATTTAAGAGATGAGATAGACAGGAAGCACTGAACTTCAGACCAGGTTTACTGACAAGCACACTAAGCACAGTAATGAAAATTGTTATCAGACGCAAACTGATGCAACACTTTGAAAAAAAAGTGATTTTTTAAACAGTGATCAGCACGGGTATAGTTATGGTAAGTTTTTTTCTTACTAAACTGCCGAGTTCCTTGACTAAGTGACAGAAGTAAGCAGTGTCCCACATAAATGTCCCTTGAATATGCTAGTCGACCCTTCGTCTCGACCTTAATTTTGCTTATAATAACATAGCTTAAGTGCCAAGATGTTCTTGTTTGTAAATATGGGTTTGAGGCATGGCCTTTTAAGGTTGCAGCAAGGAGGAGGCTGGGGACAGTAGATATATCATGTTTGAAAGCAATGTGTAGGGTGAATATTACGCGGAGAATTCAGAGCATTGACAGTGGAATACAATTTGGGGTTACCAAGGGTATGAACCAGTGGGCTGAGAATGGATTGTTGAGGTGATTTGAGCATTTAGAGAATAAATAAATTTACTGTAACGTACAGAAACTTATGGAATTACATTTTTCTTGCCACTCTTCAAGGGACAAAAAAAAAGGGTGGATTGCATATTCTTGGATTGCAAGAAGGCATTCGATACTGTACCTCACAAGAGACCAGAACAAAGAGGTGGGGTGCAAGCAGGAATATTTGGGAATGTACTCCCGTGGATCAAAGAGTACCTTAGTGGAAGGAAGGAAAGAGTGACTGTCCGGGATGAGATGTTAGAATGTGAAGGAGTGACAAACGGGGTTCCGCAAGGATCGGTATTAGGACCAGTGCTGTTCCTGAAATATGTGAATGATATACCAGATGAAATTCAGGCATATATATATATATATATATATATATATATATATATATATATATATATATATATATATATATTTTATATATATTATGCCTGAATTTCATCTGGTATATCATTCACATATTTCAGGAACAGCACTGTCCTGAATATATTATATATATATATATATATATATATATATATATATATATATATATATATATATATATATATTATTTTATTTATTTATTTATTTATTTCTTGCTGGTGATATTAAAGTAATCATGATAAAAAAAAACTTATGATGGTAGATAAAAACTACAGATGGATCTGCGCAAACCGCAGGATTACTCATATATGTGGCTACTTGATTACAACCCCAGCACATGCACGGTTATAAAGATAGGAAAGGGACAAGAAGACCTAACACGATGTATAGATTAGGTAACACGAACGAACCCATGGTGAGTCCTAAAACTCGCTTGCTATGGGTTCAAACCTCACCTGTTCCCTCATTTATAGATTAGGTGGACAAAGGCTGTAGATCTCACTCGTTGAGAGAGCTCTAAAGGTAAGCACAGTGCCAAGCATATCACCAGAGGCTCACATCATCCCACTAACCTAATACTCTTCTGGCAAATCTAAGAGTAGTCATCAGGAATCTCAACAAAGTCATTGAAGCCCCTGTATACAACATATGTCAGACCCTTGCTGGAGTACGCACCACCATCTTGGAGCCCACACCCGATAAAGCACGTTAGGAAACTGGAGAAAGTGCAGAGGTATGCAATGAAACTAGTCCCAGAGTTAAAGTGTATGAGCTATGAGGAAAGGTTTAAGGAACTAAACAACGAGGGGAAACATGATAACAACTTATAAAATACTCAAGGGAATTGATAGGGTAGAAAGAGATAGCCTCTTTGAGAGGAGGGAAACAGTTACACAGGGGCATAGTTGAAGTTAGAGAAACAGATAAGTCACAGGAATGTTGGGAAGTACTTTTTCAGCCTCAGGATGGTCGGGAAGTGCAACGAACTGGACGAAGAAGTGGTGGAGGACCTGAGACATGACCCATGCAACCTCATACAAGTAAGTACATTCAGCGTAATACACACACACACACACACACACACACACACACACACACACACATATATATACTCATGGAGAAAGATCTTGGGATGAGTATAACACCGAGCACGTCTCCGGAAGCACACATCAAATAGATAACTGCTGCAGCATATGGGCGCCTGGCAAACCTGAGAATAGCGTTCCGATACCTTAGTAAGGAATCGTTCAAGACACTGTACACCGTGTGCGTCAGGCCCATACTGGAGTATGCAGCACCAGTTTGGAACCCACACCTGGCAAGCACGTCAAGAAATTAGAAAAAGTGCAAAGGTTTACAACAAGGTTAGTTCCAGAGCTAAGGAGAATGTCCTACGAAGAAAGGCTAAGGGAAATCGGCCAGACGAAACTGGAGGACAGGAGGGTTAGGGGAGACATGATAACGACATAAAAAATACTGCGTGGAATAGACAAGGTGGATAGAGACAGGATGTTCCAGAGAGGGGACACAGAAACAAGGGGTCATAATTGGAATTGAAAAATCAGATGAGTCAAAGGGATGTTAGGAAGTATTTCTTCAGTCATAGAGTAGTCAGGAAGTGGAATAGTCTAGCAAGTGATGTAGTGGAGGCAGGAACCATACATAACTTTAAGACGAGGTATGATAAAGTTCATGGAGCAGGAAGAGAGAGGACCCAGTAGCGATCAGTGAAGAGGCGGGGCAAGGAGCTGAGTTTCGACCCCTGTAACCACAACTAGGTGAGTGCAGTTAGGTGAGTACACTGACACACACACAACATGTTACACCTGGCTGAGCATCAGACCAGAGTGGTTATCGACCTTGGAAGGAAATTCAATGTGTCTCCTTGTAATCTCCCAGAAGAGACCAATGATAGCTTCTAATTCGATTAAAGACTAAATCTATCCCCGTCGCCGTGTCGTAAATGGCAATTGCTTCAGGGATACCCAGCTGAGTGAGCAAGGGATACCTCCTTCTCTCACACCTGTGGTAGTGATTACAGAGCCAACAGTCGCTTGCCTCCTACCAATGTTCCAGCTATTGAACAAAGAGCGAGATCCTTGTATCCAAGTAGCTACGTCGATCCTTATTCACTTTGTCGATACTTGTTGTGTTTAGTGTTACTGTTGTGTTTGGTGTTACTGTTGTGTTTAGTGTTACTGTTGTGTTTAGTGTTACTGTTGTGTTTAATGTTACTGTTGTGTTTGGTGTTACTGTTGTGTTTAATGTTACTGTTGTGTTTGGTGTTACTGTTGTGTTTAGTGTTACTGTTGTGTTTAATGTTACTGTTGTGTTTAATGTTACTGTTGTGTTTGGTGTTACTGTTGTGTTTAGTGTTACCTCTTGTTTGGTGTTACTTGTTACTTCTTATCCTCGTTAACCCAGATGATATATATATATATATATATATATATATTAGAAGCATGAGCAGTTGTGCCAATGAGTGCACACACCTGTCTCATTAACCAGTAGTGCCAATGAGTGCACACATCTGTCTCATGAGCAGTAGTGCCAATGAGTGCACACACCTGTCTCATGACCAGTAGTGCCAATGAGTGCACACATCTGTCTCATGAGCAGTAGTGCCAATGAGTGCACACACCTGTCTCATGAGCAGTAGTGCGAGTGAGTACACACACCTGTCTCATGAGCAGTAGTGCGAGTGAGTACACACACCTGTCTCATGAGCAGTAGTGCGAGTGAGTACACACACCTGTCTCATGACCAGTAGTGCGAGGAGTGCACACACCTGTCTCACGAGTTCATGAATCACCAGAAATACTCTGTTATTTTCCTCACTTTAATTCCCAGGTCTCGTAAATTGTGTGAGGGTCGTACATTTCTTGGCACACAACACTGCCAATACATCCGGGAAACATGTAATAAATTATCACACTCACTACAGGTTATAGCACTGTATGTGTGGGTTTTGTGACCTTTGTGTATATATATATATATATATATATATATATATATATATATATATATATATATATATATATATATATATATATATATATATAGTGTGTGTGTGTGTTTATTTGTGTACATAATAACTTGACCTTGTTTTATTTACCTATTTGTATGATCTGGGTTGAACCTCGTCATTCTACACTGTACCTCGTCATGCTACACTGTACCTCGTCATGCTACACTGCACCTCGTCATGCTACACTGTACCTAGTCATGCTACACTGCACCTCGTAATGCTACACTGTACCTCGTCATGTTACACTGTACCACGTCATGCTACACTGCACCTCGTAATGCTACACTGTACCTCGTCATGCTACACTGTACCTAGTCATGCTACACTGCACCTCGTAATGCTACACTGTACCTCGTCATGCTACACTGTACCTCGTCATGCTACACTGCACCTCGTAATGCTACACTGTACCTCGTCATGCTACACTGTACCTCGTCATGCTACACTGTACCTCGTCATGCTACACTGCACCTCGTAATGCTACACTGTACCTCGTCATGCTACACTGTACCTCGTCATGCTACACTGTACCTCGTCATGCTACACTGTACCTCGTCATGCTACACTGCACCTCGTAATGCTACACTTTACCTCGTCATGCTACACTGTACCTCGTCATGCTACACTGCACCTCGTCATGCTACACTGTACCTAGTCATGCTACACTGTGCCTCCTCATGCTACACTGTACCGCGTCATGCTACACTGTACCTCATCATGCTACACTGTACCGCGTCTTGCTTCACTGTACCTCGTCATGCTACACTGTACCGCGTCATGCTACACTGTACCGCGTCATGCTACACTGTACCTCGTCATGCTACACTCTACCTCGTCATGCTACACTGTACCTCGTCATGCTACACTGTACCTCGTCATGCTACACTGTACCTCGTCATGCTACACTGTATCTCTCATGCTACACTGTACCTCGTCATGCTACACTGTACCTCGTCAATACATTCTTTGTAATGAAAATACAGGTTTCATGTGTTATTATTCATACAAATAATGCTGGTACGTGTGGTGTGTGTGTGTGTACGTGTGGTGTGTGTGTGTGTACTTGTGGTGTGTATGGCGACAGTGTGTACGTGTGGTGTGTGTGGTGACAGTGTGTGTGGTGACAGTGTGTGTACGTATGGTGTGTGTGGTGACAGTGTGTGTACGTGTGGTGTGTGTGGTGACAGTGTGTGTACGTGTGGTGTGTGTGGTGACAGTATGTGTACGTGTGGTGTGTGTGGTGACAGTGTGTATACGTGTGGTGTGTATGGTGACAGTATGTGTACGTGTGGTGTGTGTGGTGACAGTGTGTGTACGTGTGGTGTGTGTGGTAACAGTGTATGTACGTGTGTGTGTGGTGACAGTGTGTGAACGTGTGTGTGTGGTGACAGTGTGTGTATGGTGATAATATGTATACTGACAGGGCAAATATTAAGACCTATATTATCAAATACGCCTGTTTATTTACTTACATATAAAATTCATTTAAAACCCACTAATATCTATCTATCTATCTATCTATCTATATATATATATATATATATATATATATATATATATATATATATATATATATATATATATATATATATATATATTCATACATACATTAACACATCGGCCGTCTACCACCAAGGCAGGGTGGACCGAAAAAGAAAAACTTTCATCATCATTCACTCCATCACTGTCTTGCCAGAGGCGTGCTTACTCTACAGTTATAAAACTGCAACATTAACACCCCTCCTTCAGAGTGCCGACACTGTACTTCCCATCTCCAGGACTCAAGTCCGGCCTGACAGTTTCCCTGAATCCCTTCATAAATGTTACCTTGCTTACACTCCAACAGCACCTCAAGTCATAAAAACCATTTGCTCCTATCTAACACGCTCACGCATGCTTGCTGGAAGTTCAAGCCCCTCGCACACAAAACCTCCTTTACCCCCTCCCTCCAACCTTTCCTAGGCCGACCCCTACCCCGCCTTCCCTCCACTACAGATTTATACACTCTCGAAGTCATTCTATTTCCTTCCACCCTCTCTACATGTCCAAACCATCTCAATAACCTGACTAGCTTGTGCTACTAGGTCAGGTGCCGTGCTCCTCCCTTAAGTGTATGTGACTGACCTGACTAGGTCAAGGCATTGGCTTAAGCTGGTGGGAGAATTGGACCTGCCTCGCATGGGCCAGTAGGCCTGCTGCAGTGTTCCTTCTTTCTTATGTTCTTATAACCCCTCCTCAGCCCTCTGGTTAATAGTTTTGGTAATCCCGCACCTCCTCCTAATCTCCAAACTACGGATTCTCTGCATTATATTCACACCACATATTGCCCTCAGACACGACATCTCCACTGCCTCCAGCCTTCTCCTTGTTGCAACATTCACAACCCATGTCTCACACCCATACAAATGCGTTGGTATAACTATACTCTCATATATTTCCCTCTTTATAAATATATAAATATATATATATATATATATATATATATATATATATATATATATATATATATATATATATATATATATATATGTACCTCGTCATGCTACACTGTACCGCGTCATGCTACACTGTACCGCGTCATGCTACGTACCTCGTCATGCTACACTGTACCTCGTCATGCTACACTGTACCTCGTCATGCTACACTGTACCTCGTCATGCTACACAGTACCTCGTCATGCTACACTGTATCTCGTCATGCTACACTGTACCTCGTCATGCTACACTGTACCTCGTCAATACATTCTTTGTAATGAAAATACAGGTTTCATGTGTTATTATTCATACAAATAATGTTGGTACGTGTGGTGTGTGTGTGTGTACGTGTGGTGTGTGTGTGTACGTGTGGTGTGTGTGTGTACGTGTGGTGTGTGTGTGTGTACTTGTGGTGTGTATGGCGACAGTGTGTACGTGTGGTGTGTGTGGTGACAGTGTGTGTGGTGACAGTGTGTGTGGTGACAGTGTGTGTACGTATGGTGTGTGTGGTGACAGTGTGTGTACGTGTGGTGTGTGTGGTGACAGTGTGTGTACGTGTGGTGTGTGTGGTGACAGTATGTGTACGTGTGGTGTGTGTGGTGACAGTGTGTGTACGTGTGGTGTGTGTGGTGACAGTGTATGTACGTGTGTGTGTGGTGACAGTGTGTGAACGTGTGTGTGTGGTGACAGTGTGTGTATGGTGATAATATGTATACTGACAGGGCAAATATTAAGACCTATATTATCAAATACGCCTGTTTATATATATATATATATATATATATATATATATATATATATATATATATATATATATATATATATATATATATATATATATATATATAAGACAACCACTATGAAAAATAGAGGAATTCTAAGCGCTTTCGTGACTACTCACATTATCAAGGAACTATGATAATGTGAGTAGTCACAAGCGCTTGAATTCCTCTATTTTTCATAGTGGTTGTCTTGCATATTTTGATATCACCTGTTTACTGTGATCTTTTTGCATGCATATATATATATATATATATATATATATATATATATATATATATATATATAATCGATCTATTAAAGACCTCCACTTCATGAGATTTTTTTTTTAAATGCAACTGAAAAGGCGACTCCAAATTTGAACAGCTGGTACTTTGAAAGCCTTTTTTTACATGCTCTTCAGTTCTGAACGAACTTTTTTAATGCCATTTAGAAATGATCGCACGAAAAAAGAGGTTTATAAAAGAGTTAAGTAGTGAACTCTGTTATAAAGATCGTTCATGCATTGAGATTTGCTCTTTGGAGGAATGTGATTGAATGCGATTTGGGACTGCGACTGAATGCGACTTGGGAATGTAATTGAATGCGATTTGGGAATGTAACTGAAAAAAGTGCTTTGTATAATTGAATTCCCCGTGAGGAAGCCTCCAAATACATGTTTTTCAATTTTTTGTTTTGGATTCATTTTTTTTTAACTGATTTTGAAAATCTAATGTGATTGGTTTTGAAAGTCTACTCTCTAAAACCTTCAGGATCAACTTTGAAATTCTAATTGTCAATTTAGAAACATAGATCATTATTTACTGTGTCTATGACTCTTTGAATTTAAAGTAGAATGACGTAGCTAATTATGCTGTCAGAATGTCGGAACTTTGCATTGTTTTTAAAGCTTAAAAGTGAGCTTAGTTTAAGGCTTAAAAGTGAGTTTAGTTTAAAGCTTAAAAGTGAGCTTAGTTTAAAGCTTAAAAGTGAGTTTAGTTTAAAGCTTAAAAGTGAGCTTAGTTTAAAGCTTAAAAGTGATTTTAAAGCTTAACATGAGCTTAGTTTAAAGCTTAAAAGTGAGCTTAGTTTAAAGCCTAAAAGTGAGCTTACTTTAAAGTTTTAAATGTGAGCTTAGTTTAAAGCCTAAAAGTGAGCTTAGTTTAAAGCTTAAAAGTGAGCTTACTTTAAAGCTTAAAATTGAGCTTATTTTAAAGCTTAAAAGTGAGCTTAGTTCAAAGCTTAAAAGTGAGCTTAGTTTGAAGCTTAAAAGTGAGCTTAGTTTGAAGCTTAAAAGTAAGCTTAGTTTAAAGCTTAAAAGTGAGCTTAGTACAAAGCTTAAAAGTGAGCTTAGTTTGAAGCTTAAAAGTGAGCTTAGTTTGAAGCTTAAAAGTAAGCTTAGTTTAAAGCCTAAAAGTGAGCTTAGTTTAAAGCTTAAAATTGAGCTTATTTTAAAGCTTAAAAGTGAGCTTAGTTCAAAGCTTAAAAGTGAGCTTAGTTCAAATTTAAATGTGAGCTTAGTTTGAAGCTTAAAAGTGAGCTTAGTTTGAAGCTTAAAAGTGAGCTTAGTTTGAAGCTTAAAAGTGAGCTTAGTTTGAAGCTTGAAAATGAGCGTAGTTTAAAGCTTAGAAGTGAGCTTAGTTTTGTAGGAACTTTGCTTATTTTTTCCCGGGTTCAGTTTAGTTTTCTGATACTACTCGCTTATCTCGGGTTAGAGCTCTAGTTCCCGGACCCAGCTTTGATGCTTCGTTTAACGCAAGTGACTTACTGGCTTCCTGTACACCACTTGTGTGCGTGTGTGTGTGTGTGTGTGTGTGTGTGTGTGTGTGTGTGTGTGTGTGAAGGAAACACTTCGAAATGTATCCGCCCCGCCGGGAATTGAACCCGGGCCCTCCGTGCGTGAAGCGAGAGCTTTAGCCACCAGGCCACCGGGGCTGTGTGCGCGCGCGTGTGTGCGTATGTGTGTGTGTGCGTGTGTGTGTATGTGTATGTGTGTGTGTGTGTGTGCGCGTGTGTGTGTGCGTGTGTGTATGTGTGCGTGCGTGTTTGTAGCATCATGAGTACCTGTACACCAGCTTCCAGTCACTGCCACAGCACCTGTCGTTCCTTAAGACACCTGCTGGCCCTGTTCACCTAGCAGTAAGGAGGTACCTGGGTGTTAGCCAACTGGTGAGGGTCGCATCCAGGGGGGGACAAAATTAACCTAAGTTGCGGGAAATGCTCTGCATAACCAGGGGCTTTCCATATGTCACTGATGTCAGCTATGGTCTGTATAAGTTGTATCATGTATTAGTAGAAATAAAAATTATTATTATTATTATTAAAGAATGCAGCCTTGACTGTCCGTCTGCCAGTCGCTAGATAGGTACACTACCTAGGTAGGCACCCAGTTATGAGGTACTATATAACCCCAAAGGGCCACGCAGCCAATAAATACATTCACAGATTTCGGATTTACCAGTGGATTTGCATCCGCACATTAAATCTGATGCCTCTCAGACACTCGCCAGAGGCGAATTTCACTCTTTTATTAAAACAAAACGTGTATTATACACGCAATCTAGTGAAAAGTTGAACTCCAGTGAAGCAGTAAAACAATAAATCCGAATTAAATCATCCGTTCACCAGAGCTGAATATTTTGTAATATTTTACTGGATATTTCAGGAAGGTTCAGGAAAAAGTGAAATTGCCTACTGTTTAAGTGATAATATTTCTATTGTTAATGGGAAATGAACAAGGTATTTCTGAAAGTATATCTTGAAGGACTACGAGGGTATATGTAACAAGAGAGGTGTGTGTCTCACTCAGTGGATGTATTGAGAGAGGTGTGTGTCTCAGTGGATATTCTAGAGAGGTGTGTGTCTCAGTAGATATACTAGAGAGGTATGTGTCTCAGTTGATATACTTAGAGAGGTATGTGTCTCAGTAGATATACTAGAGAGTTGTGTGTCTTAGTGGATATACTAGAGAGGTATGTGTCTCAGTGGATATACTTAGAGAGGTATGTGTCTCAGTGGATATACTTAAAGAGGTGTGTGTCTCAGTGGATATTCTAGAGAGGTATGTGTCTCAGTGGATATACTTAGAGAGGTATGTGTCTCAGTGGATATACTAGAGAGTTGTGTGTCTTAGTGGATATACTAGAGAGGTATGTGTCTCAGTGGATATACTTAAAGAGGTGTGTGTCTCAGTGGATATTCTAGAGAGGTATGTGTCTCAGTGGATATACTTAGAGAGGTATGTGTCTCAGTGGATATACTTAGAGAGGTATGTGTCTCAGTGGATATACTTAGAGAGGTATGTGTCTCAGTGGATATACTTAGAGAGGTATGTGTCTCAGTGGATATACTTAAAAAGGTATGTGTCTCAGTGGATATTCTAGAGAGGTGTGTATCTCAGTGGATATACTAGAGAGGTGTGTGTCTTAGTGGATATACTAGAGAGGTATGTGTCTCAGTGGATATACTTAGAGAGGTATGTGTCTCAGTGGATATACTTAAAGAGGTGTGTGTCTCATTGGATATACTAGATAGGTGTGTGTCTCAGTGGATATACTAGAGAGGTGTGTGTCTCAGTGTAAATAGAGAGTTGTTAACTGACAGTGTACATGCACCGAGAGATGTGTATATATCAGTGTATCCAGAGTATTTCTCGGAGCATATACTTTAAGAAATATGTCTATTTTAGTGCATATACTTCGAGAGGGGTGCATCTTTCATCATATATACACTGAGAGGTATATATCTCTATGAATATGTATGATTAGTGTTTGGTATCTCTCATTGTATATACACCGAGAGGAGTATATACACTAAGAGGTATGTTTCTCTGTAAATATACACTGACAGTTTCCATTAATCACTATTTTGGCCTCAGAAGTATCCTTGACTAGTAGTTTACATGTGTCACAATATACTCTAAGTATCCCTAGCATTAAGCTTATATGTGTGTATTATTACTGTCTTTGTTTGTAGCAACAAACACAAAGGAGCTATCATCATTGCATCCTGGTGGTTGCTGTCGGTATTTGTTTGTATATTTATTTCCTGTTAGTCTGAAATATCGACAGCTTGGATATTTCAGGCAAAAAAATAAATATATGTTGTTGATGTTGAGTTATGGTATTAAGTAGTTTCACACATTTATTGCTGTGATGTTGTCAGTGTTTGTGTGTGGTAGGAAGAACACGTCTAGTGTCTGTGGACACGAATTAAACACGTTCACTCAGTGTCTGTGGACACGTAATACACACGTTCACTCAGTGTCTGTGGACACGTAATACACACGTTCACTCAGTGTCTGTGTACACGTAATACACACGTTCACTCAGTGTCTGTGGACACGTAATACACACGTTCACTCAGTGTCTGTGGACACGTAATACACACGTTCACTCAGTGTCTGTGGACACGTAATACACACGTTCACTCTCTATCAGAAGCATTCCTTCTCCAGGGAAGCTGTTGTTTATGGCGTGTGTGTGTGTGTGTTCTCACCTATTTGTGGTTGCAGGGATCGAGTCATAGCTCCTGGCCCCGCCTCTTCACTGATCGCTACTAGGTCCTCTCTCTCTCCTTGCTCCATGAGCTTCATCAGACCTGTCTCCACTACGTCACTTTCCAGACTATTCCACTCCCCGACAACTCTATAACTGAAGAAATACCTCCTAACATCCCTTTGACTCAACTGAGTCTTCAACTTCCAACTGTGACCCCTTGTTTCTGTGTCCCATCTCTGGAACATCGTGTGTGTGTGTGTGTGTGTGTGTGTGTGTGTGTGTGTACACCATGTAAGTTACGAGTGTACATATAAGTCTACCTATAAGTTCCTATTCCTTTTTTCTATGATGGTCTTACCTAAGACCCACTCGGTGGCCTGTTCCACCCACACCAGATAATCCCACTGTGTGGCATAGATCGATTGTAGGGGTCTTCTGTACACATACACACAGTGCGTACACATACACACAGTGCGTACACATACACACAGTGCTTACACACCAGCCTATTTCATATCCCTTTGCTGGAATTTTGAAGGTAGGACTCGTATAAGCCTCCTATATTAGTATATGTTTTCCATGTACTATTAACCCATTAATTCCAAGTTTTTCTCCAATAAAGTCTTCAATATTACACATCCTCGTTCCTAGGCTAATTTATGCTGCTAGTTACTATTACCATAACTGGATTAATTATATTCTGCCCTA
This sequence comes from Cherax destructor, assembly GCA_009830355.1. Classification (NCBI taxonomy): domain Eukaryota; kingdom Metazoa; phylum Arthropoda; class Malacostraca; order Decapoda; family Parastacidae; genus Cherax; species Cherax destructor. The sequence goes on along the minus strand of WNWK01000168.1, from coordinate 16,906 downwards.
GATGATGTTCACCTAGCAGTAAGTAGGTACCTAGGTGTTAGTCACCTTACACCTGCTGTCCCTGTTCACCAAGCAGTAAGTACCTGGGTGTTAGTCACCTTACACCTGCTGTCCCTGTTCACCAAGCAGTAAGTACCTGGGTGTTAGTCACCTTACACCTGCTATCCCTGTTCACCTAGCAGTAAGTAGGTACCTGGGTGTTAGCCGACTGGTGTGGGTAGCATCCTGGGGGATGGTAGTATACCTTAAATAGAGCTGGTCTTTGAAATGAACTAAGTTAAGATAACGGCTCTTTGCCTGTAAAATTAATCTGTGTAAAAAAATGAGTGAAGAAATCTATATTAATTATGAAGACCTGTACAAGTACTGAGTTTATTTATTTTTATCTCCAGTTTGTCAAAAACCGCGAAATATAAACTGAAATATTGCCTCTGTTTTTTACACATTAATTACTGCTGTTGAGCAGTGTGGCATGCAAAGAGTACGTTACATTTATTCGGCGTATGTACACACTCCCATATAGGCTGCCTCCCAACCAGCGAACCGGGTGCTAAGGGTTTAACGATTAAGGGAGCCCCATCATTAAAACAGTACCTTGGTTCAACCATTCATAAGGTGGGTCTGACAATGGTGGAGGTGATGTGGTGTCACTCACGGTCCACTACTGCCAGATTCATCCAGCTGCTGGTTGATCACGGTTGTCTCTCTGTCTTTAGGCTGTTGTCTTGCCTCCTGATTACCGTGATACCTTTATTTTCCAACCTCTTGTACATAATGTAAATACATCTGTTCATACTTGGTGAAGGAAAATACAATTCAAAGATTACTGTTGTATTTATTTTAGCTCCAAGTCCCCATTACGACCAGGTTAACAGGCCTTGATTACCTGAGACCGTAATAAGAACTTGGCTAAATCACCCAATAGGGTACAACTGTTTGTGAAGTTCTTTAATAATGAGGCAAGTGTATACATGGAGATACCTGGAGAGGGTTTCGGGGGTCAACGCTCCTGCTGCCCGGTCTGTGACCAGGCCTCATGGTATACAATGAATGGTAAACAGTTCCGATATGATGAAGAATTAGACACATGTGCAACAGCTGGGTATCTTTATTCATAGACGTTTCGCCCTCCAGATGCTGCACAGGTGTCTAATTCTTCGTTATTACATTTGTTTGTGTGCCCCTATTTTGTATAGGAGTTAATGGTAACAGACCTGAATGAGGAGTAACAGTGTGACAGGTGACGTGCAGCCTTAGTAACCATCGTGTAGTCGACAGTCTTCAAACCAATCCGAGCAACTAATGCTAATAATCAAAGGACACTTAAAAGTGACCCTTTATTCTTTAAGCGGTACAGTGGAAACTTTAAATGCCATTTATGATGGAATAAATCTCAATAAAACGCGTGATTTGCAAATATATAAAAAATACCACAGTGAAAATAGGAAACAAAACGTAAGCGCTTTCATGTGTTTCACATATCTTCAGAGAAATGATAACAAATATATTTTAGCTATAGTATTTTTACATCACTAATGAAATATATTTTTAAATGGGTAGTCAAAGAAGCCAGGGAAAATTTCGTCCAGGTGACAAGACGCTCCACTGAGCGAAACATCGTGTGACTAACTAAAATAGAGAGGAAGAAACAGCGTATATTTTACTTTAAACTTATATGTATTTTAAAGATTGAGGACTCGGCTCACAACCCCAGCGCACCAAGCTCGATTCCCGGGAGACATACCAGAAAGTTTCCTTACAATAGATGTTCCTGTTTACCTAGCAGTAGCTAGGTACCTGCGTGTTAGTCGACTGTTGTGAGTCGCATCCTGATGGGATGGTAGATTAACTTAGATATATCTAAGGTTTGTGATAAGCTGTGGCTCGTCTACCGGCTACTTTACATATTATATATTATTGATTTCCAAAAATGTCAAGCAGATGAACAAGACACGTGAGCAACATCTGAGTTTCTTTATTGTGGCTTTATCTATCCATTACTGAGAATAATACTGCAGACGGTGCAAGACGTGAAGCTGTAGCTTGAGTTCATCAGTCCCTCAACCTTGATGAATCTGAGACAGTGGAAGGCATGAAGCATGAGCTTGAGGTGATCAGTCTCCATGTGTGTTATTAATCCATGTGTCGGTTTAGTGAACCATCAATATATAATACTTGTCTGACACAGCTACATCTTAGGATCTTGATACAGGAAATTCGCCAACAACTCTACGCGTACAACTCTACACCTACAACTCTACGCCTGCAACTCTACGCCTACAACTCTACGCCTACAACTCTACGCCTGCAACTCTACGCCTGCAACTCTACGCCTGCAACTCTACGCCTGCAACTCTACGCCTGCAACTCTACGCCTACAACTCTTCGCCTACAACTCAACGCCTGCAACTCTACGCCTACAACTCTACGCCTGCCTCTCCTACTGTCATGACCTACTTCCAGGAACGGACGACGCCCACCTGTACGGCCGTTGTCACCTTTCCTGCTCTCACCCTACAAGTTTTCTTGAAAAGGCGTCTACTTTAGATTTATCAGCACTGATGGATGGATCACCTCTTTTCCAGGTTGAGGGACTGATCCCCTTAAACTAGGTCACCACGTCGTCTACAGTCTCTACCAGATTTATCAAGGTTGAGGGACTGATCCCCTTAAACTAGTTCCCCGCGTCTTTCAGTCTACAAACGATTCATTAAGACTGAGGGACTGATCACCTCAAACGTCTCCACTGTGAAGATACACAGGTGTTGCACATGTGTCTATTCATGTTAGTTACATAGCAACATCACTAGCATCAGCTTCAACATCAATGTACCGTCTATGTTACAATGTAACAACTGTAGTAGCACCTGTACCGTAACACTGTGGCTCATGTACCCCCAGTGTTACATAGCAGCTACAGCAGCAACTGTGCCATCATTCTGTGGTTTATGTACCGTCTATGTTACATAGTAACTATCACAGCAGTTGTACCATCATTCTGTATCTCATGTACCGTCTCTGTTACTCAGCAACAACAGCTGCATATGTATGTAACAGACGGCTTATGTACCGTCTGTTATATATCAACAACAGCAGCTACCGTACCATGATTCTGTATCTCATGTACTGTGTATGTTACACAGAACAGCACAAACTGTACCATGATTCTGTGACTTTTATACTGTTTCTGTTACACAGTAATAACAGCAGCTGGTGTAACACTGTTCTGTGGTTCCTGTACCATCTGTCTTACACACCAACAACAACAGAAACTGTACCGTTATTCTGTGACTTGTGTACCGTTTCTGTTACATAGTAACAGCTGCTGTACTATTATTCTGTGGTTCATGTACTATACAGCTGTCATTGTTTTTACTGTGTAACATAGACCGTCTATGATACATAGAAACAACAACAACTGTACCATCGTTCTGTGGTTCTAGTACCGTCTATGCTACACCACTAGTAGACGTACCATCAACATCAGGTTGACGGATAGACAGCATATGTTTCTGGATATGATTGACAGATGCCGACAGGATACACAGAATACGTTTTGTAACAACGTTTCGCCCTGTAGAGCTCTCCCAAGCCTAATAAAGCTCTACACATTGAGAAACATTGTCTCAATATAAGCTTGTTCCTCATACGTGTCTCTCATGATTGAGAATCTCCCTCGAAATATTCCGTCTTAAACCCTCGAAATATTCCGTCTTAAACCCTCGAAATATTCCGTCTTAAACCCTCGAAATATTCCGTCTTAAACCAATATCAGAGACAGTGGAGAGTTTGCATTCAACAATCGTCTCTATGTAACGTATATTATGAAGCTAATATGACACTTACGAGCTTCTGTAGTAGAGGTTAATATCCAATGGCAGGTGGAGGCGTAGTGGTCAATATTCATGGGATATATATAAAGGGGGTTGTATAAACTCTACGGTCACTACACGTCACGTTTCACTATGAGTCAGGAAGGAAAGACTTGCTAGGACCCGCGCGCGGCCACTGCTCAGCCAGGACTGACTCGATGTGCGGGACACTAGTACAAGGAGCTGCCTGCTCTGTGTGTGTGTGTGAGGGTGTGTGTGTGTGTGTGTTTGTGTACCCACTTGTATGTGGTTGCAGGGGGACAAGTGTGTGTGTGTGTGTGTGTGTGTGTGTGTGTGTTTGTGTACTCACTTGTATGTGGTTGCAGGGGGACAAGTGTGTGTGTGTGTGTGTGTGTTGTGTATCCTTGTATGTGTTGAGGTGGGAGTGTGTGTGTGTGTATGTGTGTGTGTGTGTGTGTGTGTGTGTATGTGTGTGTGTGTGTGTGTGTGTGTGAGGGTGTGTGTGTGTGTGTGTGTGTGTGTGTTGTGTGTGTGTGTGTGTGTATGTGTGTGTGTGTGTGTGTGTGTGTGTGTGAGGGTGTGTGAGTGTGTGTGTGTGTGTTTGTGTACTCACTTGTATGTGGTTGCAGGGGGACAAGTGTGTGTGTGTGTGTGAATGTGTATTTGTGAGTGTGTGTGTGTGTTTGTGTACTCATTTGTATGTGGTTGCAGGGGGACAAGTGTGTGTGTGTGTGTGAATGTGTATTTGTGAGTGTGTTTGTGCATATGTTCTCACCTAATTGTACTCACCTAATTGTGGTTGCAGGGGTCGATACTCAGCTCCTGGTCCCGCCTCTTCACTGATTGCTACTGGGTCCCCTCTCTCCCTGCTCCATGTGTGTTCATATGTGTTTGTGTTTGTGTGTGTGTGTGTGTGTCCACTCTATCAATTCCTCTCAGTATTTTGTACGTCGTAATCATGTAACCTCTAGACCTTCTGTTCTCTAAGCTCGATAGATTTAGCTTCTCTAGACTCTCCTCATAGTTCATACCCCTCACCTCTGGGACTAGGCTCGTTGCAAGTCTTTGCACTTTTCCTAGCTTCTTTACAAGCTTTATGAGATATGGGTTCCATACTGGTGATGCACTCTCTAATATAAACCTGACAGGCCGTGAATAAGGTCGCGAATGCATCATTGTTGATGTGTTTGCTGCAGCAGTTATTCAGTTGATGTCTCAGGTGAGATGCTCGTAACTATGCTCACCCCAACGTCCTTATCTTTCGAGAGGTTTCTAGCCTTTATCCCCCTAGCCTGAACGATGTTCTTCTCGCCTTTACACTTCTCCGATTTTCGTAACATTTAATCCTGCAACTTGTCAAGTTCAATTAATAATGTTTCCTGGCGTACTTCTGTTTCTATTCACGTCATTAGTTTCACATCATCTGCGAACAGTGACACCTGTCTGCTTGATTTCCTGTCATGTTCTTGATCCACTGTAGTGCTTTCCCTGTTTTTCCTGCCTACTCCTCTAGCGTTTGTCCACGTTTCTTGTGGGGTATTGTATCGAACGATTTCTTATAGTCTTAAAAAAATATACAGTCCACCATCTCTCTCTCCTGCCTAACTTTCGTTACCTTATCGCAGAACTCCAGCAGATTTGTGAGGCAGGATTTACAATCTTTAAACCGTTCTTGTTGTTGTTTATGAATCCACTCCTCTCCAGTTGCTCCACTAGTATTCTGATAATCTTCTCCACAACGTTACATACTATGCATGTTAGTGATATTGAACTGAAATTCAGTGCCACCTGTCTGTCCCCTTTATTAAATATTAGGACAACTTTCGCTATTTTCCAGTCCTCTGGCAGCTGCCCTTTTCCAATCGACTTGATGAACATCGTTGCTAGTGGTTCACACAGGTCCTCTGCTCCCTCAGAATAAATGGAGAGATGTTGTCTGGTACCATTGCCTTCGAGGTATCTACCTAACTCAGCGGTTTCCTCACATCATCTCCCATTTTGTGTATTGTGTCCAGTACTCATCGGTGCACTCTTCCTCTTTGACTCCTGATTCCACTGAGAATACCTCCATGTATCTTTTATTCAGCTCTTCACATACTTTCTGGTCATTCCTAGTGTTCTCCTCCTTCTTTCTTCAACCTTCTTTCTTCAACTTTATTACTTCATCATTCTGATGTGCCTGTCCATCATCCTTGGCTCAAATTTGGCTTTTGATTGCTGTATCATTCTCAAATAGTCGTCCAACCTCTCTTCTACCCACACATATACATTTCTGGCTCTCCTGCTTGCTTCTCTATTCTTTGGTATTCCCTCCCTCAACTGTGTCTTCCATACTCTTGCACTTTCAGTTTTTGTTACCCTGAGCGTCTGGGTGAACCATGGGCTCATTTTATTTATGTTTGTTTCTGCTTCTTGGTATGACGTTGTCTGTCTTCCGGCTCTTTCCAGCTACATACTCTATCCTTTCATTCTCTGTCTTACTCATCTAGCTCTCTTTCCCACTCCACTCATCTTGGGAATTGCTTTATACCACCTTTATTCAAGGTGTCTCGTAGCTCGATCGCTAGCTCACTCAGCTCACACACTGAGGTCCGGGGTTCGAATCTCCTCCGGTACGGCTGGAAAACATTAGGAACGTGTTTCCATAAGACACCTGCTGTCCCTGTTCACCCATCAGTAAAATGGGTACCTGGGTGTTAGTCGACTGGTGTGGGTCGCATCCTGGGACAAAACTGACCTAATTTGCGGGAAATGCTCAGCATAACAAGCGGCTTTCTATATAGTAGTATGTCATTGATGTCAACTATGGTCTGTATACCTTGTATACGTACTTGTAGTAAATAAAGATATGATTATTATTATTATTATTATTATTATTATTCTCTTCTCTATTGAAGTCAGGTTTGTCCCTTGCTTCATATTCTGTTTCTCTCTATCTTCACTTCCACAAGATATTCGAACCTCAGCACTGCGTGGTCGCTAGCACCAAGGGTCCTCTTATATTCGATGTTTCCTACATAAGAGTCATTTAGGGTGAACACAAGGTCCAGCCTCGCTGGTTCGTCACCTTCTCTGTCCCTAGTTGTGTCCGCGTCGTGTAGACCCACCACCACTACCATCAGATGAGCTCTCCATGTTTCCAGTCCCACACTGACCATGTGGGATCTTCTATCTACCTCTGCTATTGTGACGACCATTGACATGGTACTGTCATTATAATCCAGTAGAGGTCTCCTGCTGTTTAGTGGAGGGTTGTACAACACTGCGATCACGATGTGTGTGTGTGTGTGTGTGTGTGTGTGTGTGTGTGAGGTGTACACACGTCAGGTGTGTGTACCACACCGTGTCGTGGTGCACACAATGCAATAAACTTGTACCAACTTAATCAATTATACCAGATATCAGCGACGCCAACTCCCTGCAGGAAGCCTCGGTATCAATGTCTCCTACGACACTTGGAGAACCAGGGGGAGATAAAGAGGAAATGTACAGCAGTAAGATATAAGGGAAAAATGTAGAAATAAGAAAACGAAGATAATTGATAAAGTGAGAAGAGATTTTTATCCTACGTAAATAATAAGAATGAAAGAAAGAGAGATGATATAAAGAAAGAAATATGAAAGAATAGAACTTAGAAGGAGAAATTAGATATTTTTATGATCAATTTATTATTATCTTTGCTATTGCTATTATTATTATTTATTATTATTATTATTAAAACCATGAAAAGCGCAAAACCCGTACGTCATACAGTGCTTGGGGAATGTAACTTAATCGCGGACTTGATCCCAAGGGAGGGTAGCTCCAGTTCCATGGATCAAAAGCCTGCATGGTCTCAACTGTTTAAGTTCCAAAGGCTGACACGTTAGACACAATGATGTCAACTATATCATCATAAGAAGCCCAGTGTTCAGCCCAGTGTCCAGCCCAGTGTCCAGCCCAGTGTCCAGCCCAGTGTCCAGCCCAGTGTCAAGTCCAGTGTCCACCCCAGTGTCCAGCCCAGAGTCCAGCCCAGAGTCCAGCCCAGTGTCCAACCCAGTGTCTAGCACAATGCCCTATTGTAATCATCAGCGTGTGACCCTGTCTTCCATTGTACCATTTGAATAAATAATGTATAAATACCACAACAAAATATATGGAGGGACGAGAAGAAACGGGGAGAAATCTATTAATTTTCTGAAATAGATTTCTTCACCTCTCTGATGATGAGGCTCCCTAATTACCTACACTCTAGACACTTGAGGATGAGGGTCCCCAGTAAAGTTCTAGAGGTGGTACCTCCCTATATATATATATATATATATATATATATATATATATATATATATATATATATATATATATATATATATATATATATATATGATGTCAGGAAGAACACAGTCTAGTAAGGTCAAGAGAAAGGGAACAGATATGACTGTAATGAGTGTTAGTTGAACTCATTAACTGCCCAAGTTGGTGCAGCAGCTGGTTGGTTAAGATGGTGTGGGTTCCCACCTGCTGTACTTGGGGCAGCAGCTGGTTGGGTAAGATGGTGTGGGTTATACCAACTGCTGTAGTTGTGATTGTTATTGTGATTGTTGTGGTGGTGGTTGTCGTGTTTGATGTGGGTTTCTAGTAGCTACGATAGAAGCCAGGACAGTAGCTAGTATAGTAGCCAAGAGAGTAGCTAGTATAGTAGCCAGGACAGTAGCTAGGATAGTATCCAGGACAGTAACTAGGAGAGTAGCCAGGACAGTAGCTAGGATAGTAGCCAGGACAGTAGCTAGTATAGTAGCCAGGTCAGTAGCTAGTATAGTAGCCAGGTCAGTAGCTAGGATAGTAGCCAGGACAGTAGCTAGTATAGTAACCAGAACAGTAACTAGTATAGTAGCCAGGACAGTAGCTAGTATAATAGACAGGACAGTAGCTAGGATAGTAGCCAGGACAGTAGCCAGGATAGCAAATAGGATAGTAGCTAGGATAGTAGCCAGGATAGTAGCCAGGATAGCAAATAGGATAGTAGCTAGGATAGTAGCCAGGATAGTAGCCAGTATAGTAACTAAGATAGTAGCTAGGATAGTAGCCAGTATAGTAACTAAGATAGTAGCTAGGATAGTAGCCAGAATAGTAGTTAGGATAGTAGCTAGGATAGTAGTTAGGACAGTAGCTAGGATAGTAGTCAGAAGAGTAGCTAGAATAGTATCTAGGATAGTAGCTGGAAAAGTATCAAAGATAGTAGCCAGGATAGTTGGTGGTTGGAGTGGGTTGTGGGTGAGGAGTGGGTTGATGGGTGGGTGGGATTGGTCTGGTTGGTTGGTGGGGGTGGATTAGTGGGTGATTGGGTGGGGGTGGTTTAATGGGTGGGGGTGGTTTAATGGGTGGGGTGGGTTAGTGGGTGAGATGCAGGCTGGTGGATGAGTGGGGTGGGTTGGTGTTTGGGAGGTTTGGTTGAGTGGGTGGATTGGTGGGTGGGGTGGGTTGGTGTTTGGGTGAGGTTGGGATGGTGAATGGGGTTGGGTTGGTTGGTGGGGTGGGGTGGGGTTTTTTGGGGGGTTGGGATGATGAGTGGGGGGTTTTGGGGGTGGTGTTGGGATGGTGGGTGGGGTTTTTTGGATGGGTGGTGTTGGGATGGTGGGTGGGGTTGGGTTGGTTGGTGGGGGTGGGTTTGTGGGGGTGGGTTGGTGGGGGTGGGTTGGTGTTGGTGGGTTGGTGGGTCAGACGGGAGTAACTTTAAGCTATGAAAGTTGGGGACAAATGAGGGAGGTCTGAGGAGTTAGCTGCAAAGTTTGGCTGTTGCTGTCACTGCTGTTTGTGCTGTTGCTGGCGCTGCTGTGCTGCTGCTGCTGCTGTTGCTGCTGCTGCTGTTGGTGCGGTTTTTGGTGCTGGTGGGACTGCTGTTTGTGTCTTTATTAGTGCTGATGGCCGTGATTCTGTGGCGCTGCGTTAGTGCTGCTATTGCTGCTGCTAATACTGCTGTTTTAGCAGCTGTTTGTCCTGTACATAATAGGGCTGCTGTTCCTAGGGGAGGTGCTGTTGGTGGTGCTGATGATTCTTAATACAACTTCCCTTACTTCCCTCTTGGCCCGACTCTAATAACAATAATAATAATAAGAAGAAGAAAATAGGTAATATAGACATCAAACACAAGTAAACAAAACAGTTGTTGTGTACAACTGTAAACAAACTCTCACCAGTCATAATTGCCTTACCTTCACAAGTACTTTGCCAGAGTTCACATAAATTCTATAATGATTATCTTTAAAAAAAAATTCAAAGTAAGGTACATATTAACACCTACCTGCTTAAATATATCCATATAAACTTGTGTTATATTATTGCTAGAGACCTGAAACTAGTTAATAAAATTGACGTACTTGAATATGTAATATAACACGAGGAATAATGCATTATACCTGATTGTTAGTAATTCTCATAAGATGTTTTAATGTATGATAAATAAATATATTTAGTTATTGATGTTTACGCTTCTACAGTCGGCTGGAGACTTGTTCCTTACGTGAGCCGTGACGGGAGGTCCAGTGTGGTGACCAGCCTCACCTCAAACACCCTCTCTTCCTTACGTGAGCCGTGCCGGGAGGTCCAGTGTGGTGGCCAGCCTCACCTCAAACACCCTCTCTTCCTTACGTGAGCCGTGCCGGGAGGTCCAGTGTGGTGGCCAGCCTCACCTCAAACACCCTCTCTTTATAGAGGATTAAATCCTCCAGCATCCCTGTGAGCTGATGGTATCTCTCAGCAGACCTAGCTTCTACTCACTCCACAACTAACAACGAACTCGGAAGAGGAAAAATATGGAGAAATTCTAGGAATTCCCATTGACATACGAGTGTGTGTGTGTGTGTGTGTGTGCACAAAGCCCAAATCACCAACATATCTAGCTAGACACACCACTAATTCCTAGATATTCACTAGTTTACACCTGGGTTCTCTAACATCGCTAGAAGTAGAGAAAAGCTCTTTCAACTTCACACCATTACAACCACAATGGGTTTGGACCACAGTCCTAACTGCTAACTACATTATCACCCGCTCTTAAAAACCAGCCTCCGGAAAAGACTTTATTCTTAAGTAAATTAAAACCCTGGCTCTGAGGGTGAACTTTATATTTTACACAGTAATATTAAAAAGATGTAATTATTTAGTAAATTCTTAAAGTCTTAAGGGTTACACCTTAATTGTTTCTAAAATAATCTGTATGATTATTCTGGAGTGTCTTATAATATATATATATATATATATATATATATATATATATATATATATATATATATATATATATATATATATATATATATATATATATATATATAGCAATGCTCTTCTTGCCGAATAAGACAAGCGAAAATTAGTGTTGCAATAATTTCGCAAAAATCATTCTGAACCTAACGAAAAAAAATATATTTCATTGTGTTTGTTTATTATTAAATTATTGTAAATTTATCTAAAATATATTTAATTGATTTAGGCTAAATTCAATTGCGCTTGTTATAATAAGGTTAGGTAAGTTTTCTAAGGTTCTTTTGGTACAAAATTATTAATTTTTACATTAACTTAAATGAAAAAAAAAATGTCTTTAAACGTATAAGAGAAAATTTTAGAAAGAACTAAATTTTAAATGAGTTCTTGCTACAAGATGTACAACAACTACGAGGTAAGTTGAATAACAGCTCTAGGTCTTTCGTGTTGCAATCAACACATCAGGAGCTTGCAATGTTGCGGAAAAAAGGAGGAGGTTCCAGCAAATACGATCACAAGAAGCGCCTATATCAACTGGACTGAGTGTCTTGTGAGGGAGTGTATGTTTTGTATGTGTGAGTGTATGTTAGTAAAGGACACAATTGCACTAATGTGACATTTATTGTGGCAACGTTTCGCTTCCAGGAGCTTTCTCAAGCCGTTACAAGCGATAAATGGACATAGTTGGTATATATATACTGTCAAGGTGAGTGAAAACACTAGTGGTGTTAGAAATAGTAGTGATATAAGTAGTATAGTAGTAGTAGTAGTAAAAGTAATACAATAGGTAGTACAATCAATATGCACGTGAGTAAAGGTGATAAAACAAATACTTGGGTAGTATAACAATAGGTTAGACAAATATTTCTGCTGGAGGTTGAAATATAAAGGCCAGTAGGAGTGTTCCATCCTACTGGCCTTTATATTTCAACCTCCAGCAGAAATATTTGTCTAACCTATTGTTATACTACCCAAGTATTTGTTTATCACCTTACTCACGTGCATATTGATTGTACTACCTTATTGTATACTTCTACTACTGCTACTACTAATACTACTTATATCACTACTATTTCTAACACCACTAGTGTTTTCACCTCACCTTTACAGTATATATACCAACTATGTCCATTTATCGCTTGTAAGGCTTGAGAAAGCTCCTGAGAGCGAACGTTGCCACAATAAAATGTCACATTAGTTGCAATTGTGTCCTTTACTAACATATTGTCGGTAATTCTACCAATATTATTACATTCTGTGAGTGTATGTCTTGTATGGAAGAGTATGTCTTGCATGGCAGTGTATGTCTTGTATTGGTGTGTATGTCTTGTGTATGTGAGTGTTTGTCTTGTACGGTTGTGTTTCGTGTGTGAGTGTGTGTATTGCGTCTGAGTGTATATGTATATATGTTCTATGTATATGTGTATATTTATGTGTGTATAGTCGGTGTAAGCACGATCTGTATGTATGCTCATACTTTATGCACATGTGTATATTTTATGGACTTATGCATACCTTGTGTATGCTCTATGTACCTCTGTATGTTCTGTGACTGTGTATATTCCCTTCCAACCACTGCATGAGTTTGCTATGTACTCTGGTGAGAACATACAGGTATACATGAGAGGCTGCGGGGAGCTGCTAAAAAGTGTATGCGGGTGTATAGCCACTTTAATCATCGTATGAAAGCGTGTATGAGTGAAGCTTACCTCTTTGAACCAGTAAAAGCAAGAATATGTATGTGTGTATGTATGTATGTATTTATGTATGCATGTATGAATGTAGGTCTGTATGCATGTATGTGTGAATGTGTGTGAATTCAATAAGATGTACTCGTCTAGTTGTGTTTGCTGCGTTCGAGACTCAGCTCTTTGGCCCGCCTTCTAGCTACTCTTGAAGCTGTGTATAAAATTTGCTTCCTCTTGAGGCTAAAGAAATTGTTCCTGACATCCCTATGGTTCATCTGTTTTCTCCTGTATCTCCATTATCATGGTCCTCTTAATTCCTTCAAATATTCCTCCCTAACTGAAGTACCAATTCCTCTTAAGATTTTTTATGTCGTTATCATGTTTCCTCCTTGCCCTCCTCTCCCCCAGGTATATCAAGTTCATTTCCTCCAGCATCTCCTCACAGTGCATTTCCTTCAGTTATAATACTCGTTTGGATGCAAATATTGGGCCTTTCCGAGCTTCTGCACGTGCCTGGGTGTGGGCTCCATACTGGTGCCGTGTACTCAATGATTCATCTAACATATGCCTTGCAGGTTCTCAGGGAATCTTCGTTCAAGTTCCTGAATGATATTCTGAGGTTTAATAGTTTTGCGTATGTCGCTGTCGATATTGGGTTTATGTGAAATTCCGGTGATATGTTTGGTGTTATATTTACCCCCAGGTCCTTATCATTCGCTGGTATTTGCAGCTTCTCTCCTCCCATGCTGTACTCTGTATCCGGTTTGTACCCGCCTCATCCAAAACACGTCACCTTACATTTATTTGTGTGGACCAAATATGAAGTGTTGATGTCTCTCTGGAGTTTATCACTGTCTCCTCCTGTTCTTATTCTTCTCATTAGTTTTGCATCATCAACAGTGACACAAAACACTCACTCCCCTCTCGTAGGTCATTCACATATATTAAGAATAGTAGTGATCCTAACACTAATCCTTGTGGAACCCCAGTCGTTACTCTCTCCCATTCTGATGTCTCATACATTACTGTTACTCTCTGTCTTCTGTCACTGAGGTGCTCCTTGACCCACTGTAACACTCTACATTTTAACCCCGCCTGTTACTTTAATTTCTGGACTAATCTCTGGTGTGGTACTTTATCATATTCTCTTTTACAGTTCAGGAAGATGCAGTCCACCCAGGTTTTCTACCACTGGTTTTTGTTTGGAAAAACCGGTTTAGTTCCTTTGTTTTTGAGTCATATACTTGTGCTCTTCTCAGCACCCGTGGAGGGATGTTATCTGGTTCAATTGTTGTAATCAGTCCATCAATCTTGGAGATATAGTGTTTGAGGTGGTCAGTCCCTAAAGCTGAAGAACGAGACTGGAGTCTTATTTACTGCTGAAGATAAGGCGTGGAAGGTCTCCAGAATGTGTGTGCTTACCTACATACTTACCTATATGTAATTGTAGGGATCAAGGTTCAGCTCGTGGCCCAGCCTAATAGCTAACCACCTCTGGATTCACTCTTTCCTATGAGTGAGTGTGTGAGTGTGTGTGTGTGTGTGTGTGTGTGTGTGTGTGTGTGTGTGTGTGTATGTGAGTGTACTCACCTATATGTGGTTGCAGGGGTCGAGTCATAGCTCCTGGCCCCGCCTGTTCACTGGTCGATACTAAGTCACTCTCTCTCTGCTCCATGAGCAAGGCTAAAGAAATACTTTCTAACATCACTATGACTCATCTGGGTTTTCAGCTGTGTGTGTGTGAGAGAGAGAGAGAGAGAGAGAGAGAGAGAGAGAGAGAGAGAGAGAGAGAGAGAGAGAGAGAGAGAGAGAGAGAGAGAGAGAGAGACTCGCTGAAAGCATTCCTGTATGATATTATTCCTTGGAATTATTCAATCTGCATACTATCGTACGTTCCTGAGTATATATTAGACTCAAGAATAATAATAATACTCAGAGTAACATTTCAGCGTCACCTCCTCTGTTTACTTGCTTATTTTTCACTCTCTCTCTCTCTCCCTCTCTTATTTTCAAGACGTGTTTACGTTCATGTTCAAATGAATGTTTATGCATAACTTACACACACACACACACACACACACACACACACACACACACACACACACACACACACACACACACACACACACACACACACACACACACACACACACACAGCTTCTGGATATTTTCTTAGTTCTTTGGATATTTTACTTGTTTTCTGGATATTTTCCTAGTTTTTCTAGATATTTTCCTAGTTTTCTAGATATTTTCCTAGTTTTCTGGATATTTTCCTAGTTTTTGGATATTTTCTTAGTTCTTTGGATATTTTACTTGTTTTCTGGATATTTTCCTAGTTTTTCTAGATATTTTCCTAGTTTTCTAGATATTTTTCTAGTTTTTCTGGATATTTTCCTAGTTTTCTGGATATTTTCTTAGTTCTTTGGATATTTTACTTGTTTTCTGGATATTTTCCTAGTTTTCTAGATATTTTCCTAGTTTTCTAAATATTTTCCTAGTTTTTCTGGATATTTTCCTAGTTTTCTGGATATTTTCCTAGTTTTTTTGGTAATTTTTTAGTTCTTTGGATATTTTACTTGTTTTCTGGATATTTTCCTAGTGTTTCTAGATATTTTCCTAGTTTTCTAGATATTTTCCTAGATATTTTCCTAGTTTTCTGGATATTTTCTTATTTTTTTATATTTTATTATTTCTTTGGATATTTTCCTAGTTTTCTGGATATTTTCCTAGTTTTCTGGATATTTTCTTAGTTCTTTGGATATTTTACTTGTTTTCTGGATATTTTCCTAGTTTTTCTAGATATTTTCCAAGTTTTCTAGATATTTTCCAAATTTTTCTGGATATTTTCTTAGTTTTCTGGATATTTTCTTAGATCTTTGGATATTTTACTTGTTTTCTGGATATTTTCCTAGTTTTTCTAGATATGTTCCTAGTTTTCTTAAAATTATTCTAGTTTTTCTGGATATTTTCTTAGTTTTCTGGATATTTTCCTATTTTTTTGGATATTTTCTTAGTTCTTTGGATATTTTCCTAGTTTTCTGGATATTTTCCTATTTTTCTGGATATTTTCTTAGTTATCTGGATATTTTCCTAGTTTTCTAGATATTTTACTAGTTTTCTGGATATTTTACTAGTTTTCTGGATATTTTCTTAGTTCTTTGGATATTTTACTTGTTTTTCTGGATATTTTTCTAGTTTTCTGGATATTTTCCTAGTTTTTGGATATTTTCTTAGTTCTTTGGATATTTTCCTAGTTTTCTGGATATTTTCCTAGTTTTCTGGATATTTTCTTAGTTCTTTGGATATTTTACTTGTTTTCTGGATATTTTCCTAGTTTTTCTAGATATTTTCTTAGTTTTCTAGATATTTTCCTAGTTTTCTATATATTTTCCATTTCTTTTTTATATTTTCTTAGTTCTTTGGATATTTTCCTAGTTTTTCTAGATATTTTCCTAGTTTTCTGGATATTTTCCTATTTTTTTGGATATTTTCTTAGTTCTTAGGATATTTTCCTAGTTTTCTGGATATTTTCCTAGTTTTCTAGATATTTTCGTAGTTATCTGGATATTTTCCTAGTTTTCTAGATATTTTCCTAGTTTTTCTGGATATTTTTCTAGTTTTCTGGATATTTTCCTAGTTTTTTGGATATTTTCTTAGTTCTTTGGATATTTTCCTAGTTTTCTGGATATTTTCCTAGTTCTTTGGATATTTTCCTAGTTTTCTGGATATTTTTCTAGTTTTCTGGGTATTTTCTTAGTTCTTTGGATATTTTACTTGTTTTCTTGATATTTTCCTAGTTTTTCTAGATATTTTCCTAGTTTTCTAAATATTTTTCTAGTTTTTCTGGATATTTTCCTAGTTTTCTGGATATTTTCCTAGTTTTTTTGGATATTTTCTTAGTTCTTTGGATATTTTCCTTGTTTTTCTAGATATTTTCCTAGTTTTCTAGATATTTTCTTAGTTCTTTGGATATTTTACTTGTTTTCTTGATATTTTCCTAGTTTTCTGGATATTTTCTTAGTTTTTGTATATTTTACTTGTTTTCTGGATGTTTTCCTAGTTTTCTGATATTTTCCTAGTTTTCTAGATATTTTCCTAGATATTTTCCTAGTTTTCTGGATATTTTCTTATTTTTGGATATTTATTGTT